>JANIIA010000005.1:41258882-41271386 GCA_027478495.1 Erythroxylum alaternifolium
TGTTAATTCAATCATTTAGTATATGTTTAGGTTAGAATTATGTTAGTTTGTTAATTATTTATGTTTTAAGTATTTTATAGGTTAGTACAAGTCTTTAAGCCTAAATATTATGTTTTTTACGTACCTTGATATGTTTGCTAGTATTATAGGGTCAATATCGAAGAATGGAAAAGTTTCAGAGACATTCGGGTTGAAACAACAACCTACGATCGTGGTATAACAGGCCACGATTGTGAGAAAAGTACCAAAGTTGGCCCACAATTATGGTCTACATGCCACGATCATGACAAAAGCCTAGGAAACAAAAGGATATTTAAAGAACAAGAAAAGAGACAAAGGAGCTTTTACATTAGCCACCTTGAGAAACCTTAGAGATAAATCATCGAGAGATAAAGGAAGAGATAAAGGAAGAGAGAAGAGGAGAAGAAGCTGACTCGACGTACTTTCCGAATCAGGAGGTGTTAGATTGAACAGTTGATGATAGGATCTAGAATGTTGAGGATGTTCTAAACTCACATTTGAAATTTTATTCTTGAATTAATAAAAATCATATTGTTTATGTGTTTATTAGATCTATTGTGGTTTGATTTTATGATTGCATAATTAGGTAATAAACTGAGAGGATGAATCAAATAAAAAATGATTAAATTGGACTAATAAGAGTTAGGTGATTTAATAGAGACAAGAATTGAATCAGATCGAGAAATTGTGCAAAGAGAGATCTTGCATAGGTTTTCAATAGTTTGTTAAAGAACTTTAGAACTAATTAGGGTTTGGATAGGTTGTGAATTAAGAGATTGCAACCTCAATAATCTGATTAGGGTTTATGATTCAGGGTTAATGATTATAACTCGAGAGAGAGTAATCAATCTGAGGATAGTCTAGAACTAACAATTCGATAATTCATAATCAGTGATAGTCCAGAACTAACAATCCGATAATTCATAATCAGTTAGGTTAACATTAGGGATAGGTAAAATTCCCTTTCTCTTAATTGGTAATTTCTTTCGGTTGATTCTTGGGTGTGTTGCAATTGCTTAGTAATCATTGTTTTCTTATTTGATTCTTAAATTGATTGATTGAATTAAATTCTTGTATTATTTTCATGCATCTTGAATTTCTGTTATTATTTTTAGCATTAAAATTTAGGATTAGATTAACTCCCTCCTCGTGGGATCGACACCTTGGGTACTGTTCTAACGAACCATGCGCTTGTAAATTATTAGGGGTTAGTAATATAAACTTACACACAACCAAACCACTTGACCATTTATTCACAAAAGGTCTAATGCAGATCGTGCTGACTTTCCTCTCCTTTCTTTAACAATAGAAAAATTAGGCTAATACATGCCCTAGGTGTATTGGCACCCTCTTACTCAAGCTCTAAAGATAAAACACAGACAAGTTCTTGACAACATCAAGCTATCACTCATCCGCTCAGTGTGTGACTTAGAACTCCATGTATATATCTTTGCTGCTAGTGTTGTAGAGATGAGGCCTTGGATCAACTTTGGTTGCAATCACCATCATTGTTAATTGTATGCTAGAATTGTCAAAAAGACATCCCATACAAGAAGTTTATCAACAAAACTAAGTAAGCTTGCGTCCCCATGATTGGGGTTTGTTGTGTAGGTTTTAATTATTAACCCTCCATAATCTGCAAGTGCACGGCTTGTTAGTTTAGTACCAAAGGTGTCAATGCTACGAGGAGGGAACTAATGTAATCTTAAAATCTAAGGCCAAAAACAAATAACATAAATTCAAGATGGAACGAAACTAATACAAGAATTTAATTCAATCAATCAAATTAAGAACCAAACATGAAAATACTAATTATTAAACAATGTTTAACACACCCAAGAATCAACCGAAGGAAATTACCAATTGAGAGAAAGGGAATTTGACCTATCCTTAATGCTAACCTAACTGATTATGAATTATTGGATTGTTGGTTCTAGACTATCCTAGGGTTGATTAACCTCTCTCGAGTTATAACCATTGACCCTAAATCATAAACCTCAATCAGATTATTGAGGTTGCAATCTCTCAATTCACAACCTATCCAAAACCCTAATTAATTCTAAAGTTCTTTAATAAACTATTAGAAACTTATACAAGATCTCTCTCCTTACAAATTATCGATATGATTTAATTCTGGTTTCTATTAAATCACCTAACTCTTGCTAGTCCTATTTATTTGTTTTTCATTTGATTCACCCTCTCAGTTTATTAACGAATTATGCAGTAGCAAAATCAAACCACAACAATATCTAATAAACGCATAAAAAATCAGATTCTAATTAATTCAAGAATAAAATTCCGAATGTGAGTTTACAACATCCTCGATATTCTAGATCCTATTATCATCTGATCAATCCAATTCCATATAATAATTACGCTGAAAAGAATAGGAAATACAATCTAAAGTGGATGATGGGAGGCAGCGGCGTAGGGAAAACTCTTTATCCGAGAAGTACTTTGAGTCAGCTTCTTCTCCTCTTCTCTCTTCTTTCTTCTCTTCCTCTATCTCTCGATGATCTCTTTTTAGGGTTTCTCAAGGTGGCTGATGCAAAAAGCTCTCTCTCTACATCTTTTTTTGTTCTTTTTATATCCTCTTGTGTTTTGAGTAACTCTAGGGTTTTCTCAGGGTCCGAAAGGTTTAAAAAATCCTTTGAAACTTCACGTTTATGAGTGTCTGCGCATCTACTATATGCGGGCTACGATTGTGGCACACATCTAATCCTTCTGTCATGATCGTGGCATACAGGCCATGATCATAGGCCATTCCCTGGGCTTCTATCACGATTGCCATGATCATATGCCAAATTTGGAGCTTTTGTCACGATAGTGGCCTAATATGCACCGATTGTAGGTCGTTGTTTTAGCCCAAATGTCTCCAAAACTCCTTCATTCTTCGATGTTGACCCTGAAACACTAATAAACACTTCAAGGTACCTCAAAAACATAATATTTAAGCTCAAAGAGTTATACCCATAAAATAGTTAAAATATAAAAATTTAATAAACTAACACAATTCTAACCTAAACACATATTAAAAGGTTGAATTAATGGTTAAACACATATTGACATATGCCCTAAAATACGATGTAATTTATGCTTATCACCTTATAAGCTCTTAAGTGTAAAGCCTTATTATGACGAAGAACTCTAAGTAGTTTACTCGAACCATCTTTCTTAATAGTTGGAACTGAATTGTGTCCAACCGGTCCCAATCATGTCAACCTTTCTTCATGACGAACATGGAGAGCACCTCTAATGTTAGCTCCAAATAGGATGGCTCCACGATTTTGAAAACCTGGGACTAGGATCCAACATTGATAAGGTCCTAAACTTATTAAACAAAACTGACCTGCCCTAGTACCTCCCATTCAGTGTTGTGACCTGTTACAGACATCTTCTCTTTGAGTCATTGACACTACTCCTCATACAATGTAGCATTAAATAATAATATCTAACGTCGCTTTGGTGGCTAGATTGAGGTAGCTCCCCTCGAGTCTCTAGAGGACCCTTCTCCTCATTGCTACTTTCTCATTACTTCCTTTGTGCATCGTGGTCTCATTATTGTGCCCCAAAATTTACATAGATGTGAAAAAATACGTATAAATTAAAAAATACCCTTTTCCTGAAACTTATTTCTTATGTTCACTAATTTGCCAATGATGAAAGCGAACAAAAAAATCAAAATTAAACACCTACCAAAATCACAAATAAATAATCTTTTGCACATAAATAAATAAATTAACATTAACATTAAATAATTGTAAAATTAAATAATAATCTAATTAATCAAAAAATTGAAATTAAAAATATTTTAATTAGAAAATAAAACTAATCTAATTATCGAGTTACGAATTTAACCGTAATATTGAAATTAAAAACCCTAACCTAACATTTACACAAAATTAGTGAAATTAAACATTTAATTTTTTAGACCAAAACTGAAAAGAAATTAAACAATAAAACAACTTCAATTAACCATAAAACGACTAATTAATCCTAATTTCACACAAAAAACACCACAATTTAACAATTAGTGAGCAAAAATAGCAAAAATTCACAATCCTAATTGAAATTTCATCCAAATTTCATGCAATTCATCAAATTGAAACAATAAATCAAATGGTTAAGGATGAAATTCAACTATTAAACCAAAATTAACCACAAAATCATGCAAAATTTCACTAAACCTAACAATCCTATCCCTAGCATTTTTGGGGTGAAAATTTCCTAAAAAGTGCAAAACACCAAATTATTCATGCATAAATAAGTGAAATTGATAAGAATACTCACTGGGATGTAGCAAATTTGCAAGAAAACATGAGAAATTGGTTAGCAGATTCAGAGGGTGATGACGAGACAGAGAGAGAGAGAAGAGAAAGTGAGAAAAATGAAGGGTTAGGGCAAATTTAAGGGCTATCGTGGACTTTCACAATCATGTAGCTGACTATGTAGGTCATTGACCTACAACCTTTCGATGACTTACATGGTCTGTTACATAGGCATGCATCTAACTGTGTAAGTCTACACGAGCGTATAGCTCCCTGTAAGCATATGCAACATGAAAACTATAATAAAAAACTTAAAAATTTTGCACTCACAGTTACAAAACTTCGATGCGCATTCCATAATTACATGCAATTAGTTAAATTAAATCATAAAATCAATTGGTTTTTGAAAGTGAAAATTTAAAAGAGTTATTGTTTTTTCGAATTTACATATTTTGGTACATGGGCGTGTATCACAATGTGTAAAACTACACATCTAAAGACCATGTAACTCTTTATAAACATGTGCAACTTTAAAATTAGATCAAGCCAATCTAAGTGAGATATAAAAACTATGTCAAGTTTACTATCTTTTTAAGCAATCAGGTTTTCTAAAAGACCAAGCCAATCTAAGTTCAATTAAAATGCTCTTGACGACACTCTCGTTTACAACTATATAAAAGGGTTCATTCTAGAGGTCACTAGAAGCGACATCACCCACTCTCTTTCTAATTCTTGTCCTTGACAAAGCCATTCTTCAATTGTTGATAACAAGCCATTTACCACTCCCTAGGTTTCTCATCGTGGAGAGTATGACATTCTACGTAGTACTGGATAGCTTCATAGGGTACGACTCCTTCTCTTCATCTTCATTTCCTTCTTTTTCCTTACATACTTTTTTAATTCTCTTCCTCCTCGTCAGCTGGTATCTCTTTAAGCAAGGGGTATTTTACTCCCACTAGCGATTACAACTTTTACGGCGACCTTCTTTCCCTTTTTGCACTATCACCTTTTTAGCCTTTCATAAATGTTAAAGTTGTCTTTTCACTTCTAGTTTTGACTCCAACAAATGCAGCTTTTACCTGACCCTGGGAAGGATGATTTCCTAACTCAACCCTCCCGTATCCTTCCTAAACCTCAAGCTAACCCTGAACCACTAGACACCACCACCATTAAACCTCCATTAGTGTTAAAGAGTTGAAAGTACATTGTTAGAGATCACAGAACTCTAAACTTAACTTCAACCCTCCCAAGGAAATAGATGGGAAGATCATTGTCTATCCAGAACTTTAACTACTTGAGGAGGGGGTATAAAGTTGGGAAATAACACTAGTTGGTTTCATCTTTGACCAACATTTCCCTTTTCTAAACATCCAAAAATTGGCTCATCGAATATGGAATAGTAAAGGTTTGGAAAATGTCTTGCTAATAAAGCAAAACCTCATTTTATTCACCTTCAACTCAGTATCTCAAACTTAAAAAATCTTAGAGGAAGGTCTTTGGCATACTAGGAATCAACCATTATTTTTACAAAATTGGAAGTCGCGTCTCAAGCTTGAATCTATCAAACTTCAGAACATTCCCCTATGGATTAATTTCCATAATGTCCCCTTAAAATATTGGACAACATAGGGGTTGAGTACTTTTGCTAGCTTCATTGGAGCACCTCTCTTCTTTGATAAAAATATGGCTAAGAAAAAGAGAGTAGGTTATGCTCATATTTGTGTCAGTGTGGCATTTACCAAGGAACTTCCATCTGAAATAGCTGTCAAGAGACTAGGGGAGTTGAGCCACTTTTGGGAGGATAATGTTGTAGTTTCTTACCAATGGAAACCACTTCTAAAACAACAAAGGAAAATTTGGAAACTTATAAGGAAAAAGTTTCAAAACAAGTAGTTACCTACCTTGAGATTATAGGGGAAGAGTTTATTACGAAAGAAATGGTTGACACTACCTCTGTGAGCATTGCAAATGCCAAAACACAAATAGAAGCAGACAGCCATCTTAGAAAAGGAGTTAGTGCTAATCCTAATATTACATTCTTTATTAATAATTCCCCACTTGCAGATCTTACAAGTGAGCTCTCTCCTTTAGTTAACAATACTAAAATAGATCCACCAAGTGCTAACAATCGATCAGATGAGTCATTGGTCCTTTATACCAAAACACAAACTACTAACACAAATTGTCAATCACCGTGCAACCAAACCCGAAAGGAAGTTGTTATTAATCATAAGGAAGTTAGTATGCCATTTCAGAAATTAGAAAAAAGGAGATCATAGAGGAGCAAGAGAAAAAAATTGACACAAAAAAAACCTTTAATATATTAATTGTAGTATGGAATGCCCTATTATTGAACTACCCTACAAAGCAAGTTGCTTTAAGGGATTTTGTTAATAGGAAAAAACCTTTAATAGTAGGACTACTTGAGACAAAAATAAAGCGAGAAAATATTTGCAAGTTAAACATATTGGGATCAAATTGCAAGCAAGTCATAAATCATTCACAGCATGCATATGGGAGAGTCATTATATGTTATAAGGCTGATAAGATTAAACGAGAGATCCTTTACTCAATAGATGAGATTATACACTTGAAAAAAATCCTTTTTTTATAAGAAAAGTGATACTATAATTTCTTTCATTTATGCTAGCAACTTCAGGTTGCAAAGATCCATATTATGGAATGATCTAATTAATCTTCACAGAGACCTAGATTTGTCATGGTTAATATATGGGCATTTAACTCCACTTGATAGTTGTAAATTGCATCATGTTTTTGAGGGTATTTTAGTATGTATTTAGCTGTTAATTTAAATGTTTAGTGCATGTTTAGGTTAGAATTGTGTTAGTTAGTAGATATTTGTGTTTTTAAGTTTTTTATGGGATAAAGCATGCTTTTGAGCTTCAATTTTATATTTTTGAGATGCCTTGATGTATTTATTATTGTTTCAGGGCAAAGAGTGAAAAAGGAGAAGATTCAGAGAAGACTTAGGAGCTAATCTAGGGCCACAATCGATAGAAGGATGATGGAGGTGCCACGATTGTGGCATAATATGCGATGATCGTGACAGAAGGCCAAAAAGCCTACGAGCGGATAGACACAAGGATGATTTCAATTTTAAGTTTTCGAGGGACTTTTTAGACCTTTCGAACCCAAAAAAGACCCTAGAGTTCCCATAATTGGAAAAGTCTATAAAAGGCTTAAGGATGAAACCCTAAAGAGAGCCTCGAATCTGCCACAATGGGAAATACTCCAAGAGGAGAGAAGAAAAGAGAGAGAAAGAGGTAGAGAGGAGAAAGAAGCAGGTCTTCGTGACTACCACTTTCCCGCAGCATCTGAATACTCATTCCACATGTATTTCTTTCATCTTGTTTCCATTTTCTTGATTGTTAAAATGAACACAAATATGTTTATGGATTTGGGTTTGATTAAGATGTTTTAACTTTCTTTCGAGATTTTACTTTGTTTTAATGTTAATCTAGCTGCTTTTGTGTTATTTCGATTGGGTGTTGTAATTGATTGTTGTATCTTCATACTTCGATAACAAATTGAGAGGGTGAGTTAAATGTAAAATGATTAGGTCGGGTTAACGAGAGTTAGGTGATCCAATAGACTACGTAATCATTCTAATCAATTTTTATATAGAGAGAGATCCTGTGTAAGATCTGATTGTTTATTGGAGGGCTTAAGATCTAATTATAGTTGTGGGTTTTTTATTAATTGAGAGATTGGAAATTACATAGTTTAATTAGGGTTTGGTGATTATAATTCAAGAGAGAGTAATCCACCTTACAATAGTCTAAAACTGATACTACAATAACGTATAAATGACTAGATTAGCAATGATGATAGGGAAAATCCCCTCTCTCATAATTTGGTAACTCTTATTGGTTAATTTCCATTGTGACATTTATGTTGCTCTATTTCAATTTCTTTTTGTGTTAAACTTGTGAATTAATTTCTTGATAATCACCTTTCCGCATTTACTTTTGCAATTTTTATTTTCAATTTATCAAATTTATTAACCTTAGATAACATAGATTAGATTAGTTCAACTTCCTCGTGGGATTGACTCTTCAAGTACTACAAATCATGACCTGTGCACTTGCAGTATTTTGAAAGCTATAAATTGTAAAGCTTGCAAAATGAACAAAGCACTTTTTATAGGTTGGACGCTTAGGGAAACATAAACATTTGTAGCTATTTAGAGGATTTAAAGCATTGTATAGACAAAATTTGAGTGACTACTTTGAAGTACACAGGCCAAAAGTTTACATGGTCCAATAAACAATCTTCTAAATAGTGTATCCAAACAAAACTGGATCAAGCATTGGTGAATGCCAAATGGCTAGTTCATTTTCCTAATAGATCTACTATATTTCAGGACCATCTTGTTTTAGACCACACCCCCATTAAAATTCAGAACCTATTCCAGAGAACTGCTAGCTTCCGTCCATTTCGATTTAATAAATATCAGGCTCATAATCCATGATTCCTTAAAGCTTGTATGAGAGGGGAAAATTGTGCGTTAAGAGGAACTAAGAATTTTAAATGTGTATAACAACTAAAGGTAATCAAATAAGAACTTAAACTGTTTCATTCATCACGGGGCTCTACAGATGAATTATTAGTGAACACTAAGGATGATCTATCAGCAGTTCAGAAATTGTTTGCTCTATCACCCTCTGATTCTTCACTCCTTTTAAAAGAGAAACAAACTCTCTCAGCATACTTGAATGTAACTAAAAATCATGAATCATGCTAAAACAAAGAGCTAGAATGAATTGGTTGTAAGATAGGGATAAAAGTTCAAATTTTTTCTTCAATTCTATCCTAACTCATAAAAGCAAAAATATAATCTATTCAATTACTACTAAAGGGGGGTTGTTGCTTCAAAACTAAATGGACATTCCAAATTAAGCTATGAACTTCTTTGGTAAGCTTCTTAGATCTCCAAATATAAATTTTATTTTAGTTACTGAAATCTCAGCACTTGATCTAAAGAAAATTACGCAGGTGGACAGTGAGTTATTACCTTAAGAAGTGGTAAAGAAATAGAGGCACCACATAAGACTCTGTTGTTGGCGATGATGAAGATTATGAAAGGGAACTTTAAGTGCCTCCAAGAGAAGATGAAGGGGGAACTAAGGTAAATTCTTATTCTGCTGCGATTAAAAATTTTACTAAAACTCTGCCTTCTTTTCCTAGCAAGTTTTCTAAATTTAAGAAAAAAAGTAAGATAAAGAGATTTTGGAAATGTTCAAAAAGGTAGAGATGAACATACCTTTAATTGATGCCATAAAGCAAGTTCCTTAATATGCCAAATTTTTCAAGGAATTATCGCTTCCAAAAGGAAACTGAGAGGAGATGAGAAAGTAATTGTAGGGGAAAATGTGTTTATGGTCATTCAAAAAAAGCTTCCCCCAAAGTGTAAGGATCTAGGTACGTTTATAATTCCTTGCAAAATTGGTGATACTATATTTGAAAAGGAAATGTTAGATATAGGAAATTCAATTAATGTCATGACATATTCCATTTACACTTCGTGGAATTTGGGATGTTTGAAAGAAACACATGTTATAATTCGATTGGCTGATAGATCTAACACTTATTGAAAGGGATTGTAGAGGATGTTTTAGTGCAGATTAACAAATTGGTTTTCCTAGTTAACTTTTATGTTTTAAACAAAGAGGGAGAACCTTCGCCTAATTCTGCATTTATCCTTTTAGGTAGACTATTTTTAAAGAAATCAAAGACAAAGATTGATATGGATGTAGGAACATTGACTATAGAGTTTGATGGTGAAATTGTTTGCTTTAATATTTTTGAATCTATGAGATACCCTAATAATGTTCATTTTCTTTTATCAATTGATGTTATGGCATTGCTTATCTCAAGAAGTTTTTGATATGGAAGGTAAAAATGGGTTATAAGTCAATCTTTTCAGGAAAACACTTTGCAAAATTCTAACTTACTCATTACAGATGAGATGGAAGAAATTGTGCTAGCATTACAATCACTTTTACCAATGCCAAAAAGGTATGTATTTCTAAGTATTGAATTGCCAGTATCTCATACGAAATCTCTACCTTCGGTTGTTCATACACCTATAGTTGAACTGAAGCAATTACCTGAGCACTTGAAATATGTGTTTTTTGGAGAAGGAGAAACACTTTTTGTAATCATTGCAAGGAACTTAATCAAGCTGCAAGAGGAAAAGTTCATTCGAATGCTTAAAGACCACATCACAACTGTAAGGTAGACCATAGCTGACATTAAGGGTATTAGCCCTTTAACATGTATGCACCAAATTCTTTTGGAAGAAGGATCCAAACCATTAAGGGAATCACAAAAAAATTGAATCCTCCGATTATATAAGTTGTAAAGATAGAAATCTTGAAGTTATTTGATGTTGGTAAAATCTATTTAATTTTGGATAGTAAATGGTGAGTCTAGCCTAAGTGGGACATTAGAAAATTAGGATTACAGTGGTGAAAAATGAGAACGATGAGTTTTTCCTTACAAGGATTCAAAATGAAGTATGCATCGATTATATGAAGTTAAATGTTGCTACACGTAAGGATCACTTTCCACTCTCATTTATTGATCAAATGCTTGAATGATATGCAGGACGACCTCACAACTATTTTCTTGATGGGTATTCAAGATATAACTAAATTCTGATTGCTCCGGAGGATCAGGTGAAAACAACCTTTACATGCCCATTTGGTACATTTACCTATAGAAGGATGTTATTTAGACTTTGCAATGCCTCAACCACCTTTCAAAGATGCATGGTAAGTCTTTTTTCGAAGTATGTTAAGCACATTATTCAGGTCTTTATAGATGATTTTACTATCTATAGGGATTCATTTAATGCATGCTTGGGTAATTTAAATATGATACATATGAGGTAGATATGGCTTTGAAGGATCACTTCTTGTAGTTTCAATGTATTATCATCAATTGTATAAGTGATTCCTTCTAGCTGGTTATGTTTTAAGTGATTTGTGATGTGATAGTTTAAATTTGAGCTAGGAAACATAGTTGTTGCATTCATCATAACTGATGGTACCTAGATTTGAATGAATGTTAGCATGTACACTTGATGTTTCATTAAGTGTTACTTTTTCTTCACTAGCTTCATGACTTTTATGCTACGTTACCCAAATACATCTCACCTTACCCTAGCCAACATTACAACCTTAGAAAATTCCTTTGATTCACGATTATGCATGTGAACTTTGGTGGTGGAGAAATTAAATGATATGCAAAGTTGTGGAATGTCTTGATCATGAATGGTATTTGAGTGTATCCATGAAATTACCATATTTAAACACATTTGTCCAAGTCTACCTTTAGATTTCTCATTTTTCAAAGGTGATGAATGTTGATTGATCATGAGTAAAAGCATTGAATGTTAAGTCTTGTTATGGTTTTTGAAAGTTATTCATCTTTGCTTATAATTATGTATTCTTAGGAAACATGGAAAATGAGTAAGTGTTTTGGTTTGTGACTTTGGTTTTGATGATTTACTCGAGGACATTAATAGTGGGTGTCAAGTGCACTGCAAAATTTACCTGACTCTGTACACTAAAATTTGTAATTATGGTAAGTCGAGATCGAATCCACAAGGAATGATCGGTTAATTTTTGTAATGAAATTAATTGATGCAAGGAAAATATAAAAGGGGGGTTTTGGATTTTTAAGCAATTTAGAAATTAAAGAAAAACTAAACTATCAAAACAATTTAAAACAAGCAATCAAAAATGAGAAAAGTGTTGAATATAAGTAAGATCCAGTTCTAGGGTCAATCTTTGCCTAAACATGATTAAGAATATTCCATCATCCTAACGTCTTAACAACTCTCTTCAGACTATTGATCTAAGACTAATATAATGCTTTACTAATCTCAGTTTTCCCTTAGGTCGTGTTTAATCAAGATACAACAATTAATTAAACTTAACTACCGAATAATCTTGGATATGATCTCCAGATTCAATTTGGCAGCTACATTACATATTGGAAAACGATCAATATAGGCAGTAACCTCACAAGTTTGGGTTATCTAACCTAGGTCATGTTATTCCTAACAACTAGTGATCATTAGGTGCTACTCACAAACATCAAAAGTAATGATTACATATTCCAGCTGATGAGTAATTTGAGATTGATGGGTTGGTCATGAATTTGTATTTATTTGTCATGGATGAAG
>JANIIA010000005.1:41452112-41462698 GCA_027478495.1 Erythroxylum alaternifolium
TTCCTTAATCTCTCTTTGAGCTCATATGTACTGAAATTTCAGGTCCTAACCCTTAATATGAGTACGGGATGTTACATATTCACTAGGTCACTATGAAGAATGTTTTAAGGTACTTGAAAAGAATTAAAGATATTTCCTTAGTGAATAGAGTAAATTTAAGAGTTCAAAGTTTAAGAAGATGTCTTTCAATTTGATCAGGATTATGGTAGATCAAAGTTATGATGCATTCTTACTCCAAATGATGCATAACAAGTTAAAAAATCCTAAACAACAAGCTATTGCTAATTTTGCATTTGAGGTTGAGTACATTTCATTGTCTGAGCGAACAAAACAAGTTGTTTTTAATTAAGAAGTTCGTCATCAAACTTAGAGTGGTCAATTTCATTGTTAATCCAATAATATTATCTTATGATAGTAATGAAAGTATTGCATAGAACAATGAACACAAGTCTTATATAAGACCCAATCATGCATTCAAGAAGTTTCACTTAATCAAAGAGAGTTGAGTAGAAAAGCACTATATTAGAACAAATGACTATTAAAAAGAATTTTACATATCCTTTTACGTAGTCATTATCTTAAAAGAGACAAGATCGACACATAAATGTATATGATATTAGATGCATAAGTGACTAGATTTGGTGCAAGTGAAAGATTGATAATTTATGACATTGTAGCTAACCAATTGGTTGCAATTTATATATGAATTTATGAATTTATTTAATGATATAATTCTTTGTATTTATTTCATACTAGTAATAAAATATCTTAGATAATTACTATATAATTGAAATTAGAGATTAGTTATAATTATGAAATTCAAATTTTCCTTTAAATATTATTCTTAATTAATTTCTAGTGTCCATCATAGTAGGATAATTGATGGAATTTTAAAACGAATACTATATTTTGATTCTATTTATAACATATTCTAGTTAGTATAACTATTATAGTACCTAAAAACTGTATGGACTATATAAATAATTAAGTAAGTTAATAAAGAATTCATCACTCTAAAATAATTATGGAGAATGTTTTATTGTTCTTATATAGTAATAATTTGAGAATTCGTTGACTAAAGTCAGTTGTGATTTGAAAAGTTGTTTTCAAATTTTAATTCTAAATCTTTTTTCATTATTAAAATTTTTCTTCTTCTTTCTTGGAAAGAACTTTCTTCCAGAAATTTAATTATAAATCAAATACTAATTTAGAAGAATAAATATGATTTGATTTTAATAATAACCACTAATTTCATACTTTATATCCTATTTTAATATTATAAATAGTTATATAATTAAACTATTACGTCATTCCTTATAAACATGTCTAAATAGGTTAAGTCAAGCTATACTAATTTTCCTAATGTATTGCCAATGTGAATATTGATTTATAATTATACAAAGTTAATTGAAAAATTAAAGACAAATTAAAAAGAGTTTTTATTCATCTAATTTTGATAGTGAATTATAATTAGAATTCATAATTATTCCCAGCACATTAAGAGTATAATGGATTATACATATAGAAAAAATTAAAGAGAAAAATAAATTAGTTAGACTTAATTTTGGAGTTTAAGAAATTTTATGAATCAAATATAAGAAATTTAAATTTATTAAAATTAAATTCTAATTATATAGCTCGAATAAAAAACTAAAAACATAGTCTTTCACTCTATAAAAAAAGATAATTTGTATAACCCTCTTTTAAAAGTTTTGATTGTCTTTCTTTATTTTGTGGATACTATTAAATAATTGAACAACTTATATATGACTCTTGTACATAAAAAGAAAATTTTTGAATGAAATTTAAATCATAACTGTCTTATACCCACTTATTTTTATTTATTATTTTAAGTTATTCTATTAAAATAATTAAATAGAAAAATTATAAGAAGCTATTTAGGTGCACCGTAATATGATCTTAGTTTATTTCCTAACATAAAGGATATGCATGTTTGTGTTGTTAGGTAGTCTTAGACTAGGTTGTTTATAATTGAAGCAAGTAGTGTTACAAGGTGGAATGGGGAACAAGTTCTGTTAATCAATGGAAAAGGCTTAGTTTGCCACTTTGGATCTTGAAGTGTTAATTTATGCTTTACAACCAATTCGTTTAGTTGTAGTTTAGTGACAATTATTTAAAGACATCATTTATCTTATCCATGTTTAAATATATATGATAAAGTCTATAGGATAATTACATATTGCAAATGAAATTATAATGAGATTATAATTATGAGATTCATATTGCATTTATGTGGTATCTCTAAATTATTCTTAATTATTGTTCTATTAAGACTAGACATTAATGAAACGTAAAAAGACCAGCATAAGGTATGTTTTCCCTTATGAAGGAAGTAGTCGAACTCATAGGTTAAAACATGAAGATACTTAAACTAATGTATGGGTGTTTATTAGAGAACTAGTTCATTGAACATACCCGATATGAGAAATCCATTTGGAACATTTCTTGCATGTCTATAGAATTCTCATTATGATGATTGAATAACTAATCCTTTGACTTGACGTCTTTAAAATTATCTTGTATAGATATTGCTATTTTTTGATACTACTTATGACCAATTTAATCATGGTTTATTCAATCGGTAGTCATTGGATGTAGTGTGAATTATTTGGAGGTAGTTGCGTGACTAAGATATGATTCATCACCCTAAAGTAATTAGGGAGAATGTTTCATTATTTTTTATTAGTATTAATTTAGGAAAATCCTTGGCCTAATGCTTTGTAAATAGTTTACAAATGTCATTAATTGAATCGATAGTTAATGGTGAAGAACTAATATGATTGGACTCAAAAGAGTAGACATTAATTCCATACTTTATCTAATCAGAGCATTATATAATGAAAGGATTGAATTATATGGAAAAATTAAGCACGGAAAAGTTATCAAAATTACTTTGACATTCTTAAATATTTGAGCAGTCATGATGCGTTGCTAGATGTCAATCTTAATTTATGATTATAATTTTTTAGGTAGATAATTTAATTTATCTAATTCTAATTGTGAATTAGAATTAATTAACAATAATTGTCAACATATTTAGGAATCAATATGTCTCACATAAAGAATAGGTTGAAGAAAGTGAAGATATTTTAATCAAGTTAGACTTGATTGTAAAGTTTGAGGAACTTTATGATTAAATATGAGATATTTAATAAATAAAGATCAATATGAGATAATAGATTTTATTTAAGCATAATTGGTATTTAATTAGAATTATTTGTAATCATAAATAGACTTAAGCTCTATGGAACTAGAGTTTCATGCTTAAACTTCTTTGTAAAAGTTACAAAGTTTTCTAAACTTGTTATGTGGATACAATTAAAGGATGGATATTTGTGCAACTACGGTGGTTAACACGAATTGATTTCAATAGCGATTCGAGGGATACAACAAGAACATAATTAAGCTTCATAATAAGGTACGAATTAAGAATCATGCTTGGTTATATTTTTTTAATTATTTTATAAAATTAAAATGACCTTGATTTTCGAGAAATCAAAGTATCAAAAAAGTTTTGTAATTATTCTGTTGCAGTTGAGAACTGATCCCGTACCAATTTCCAACATGAAGAGTGTAGAATATTCATTTTCACATCTTACGATAAGAGTTTAGCATCAGTGGATCTAGAAAATGATTAAAAGTGATCAAAACTATGATAGTTGCTTATAACCTGTAAGTAGTAACTAGCAATGGCATTGGGAAACGTTTCAGTTGCAATGAATGAGATTGTTGGTTTATACCCTACAACCAATCACTTTGGTTGTAGTTTAGTGACAAATTATTTAAATGCATTCTTTATCTTGTACATGTTTAGATGTATATGATAAAGTCCATGGGATAATTGTACATTGTAAATGAAATTATAATTATGAGATTCATATTGCATTAATGTATTATTCCTAAATGTTCCTAGTCTTTGTTGTATTAAGATTGGACATTAATAAAATGTAAAAAGACTAGCACATGTTTTGTTTTTCCTTATGAAGGAATTAGTAGATCTCATAGGTTAAAGTATATAGATATTTAAACAAACATGTGGGTGCTTGTTAGAGAACAAATTCACTGAATAGATTTGATATGAGAAATCCTTGTTTCGTAAAAAGTAATTAATGTCATTAATTGAATCGATAGTTAATGGTGGAGAACTAATATGATTAGATTCAAAATAGAATAGACATTAATTTCATGCTTTATATCTAATTGAAACATTGTATGATGAAAGGATTAAATTATACAAAAAAATCATGTACGGAAAGGTTAATAAAAACTAATTTGACATTCCTAAATATTTAGGTAATCATGATACATTGCTAGATGTCAATCTTGATCTATGATTATAAATTTTTTAATTGGAGATTTAAAGATAAATTAAAAGGAGGTTTAATTTATCTAATTCTAATTATAAATTAGAATTAGATTTTATAATCATTGTCAACAAATTTAGCAACCTAATGGGTCTTACATATAGAATGAGTTTAAGAGAACAAAGTTAATTTAATCAAGTTGGACTTGATTGTAAAGTTTGAGAAACTTTATGATTAAATGTGAGATATTTAATAAATAAGGATCAATATGAGATATTGAATCTTATATGAGCATAATTGGTATTTAATTAGAATTATTTGTAATTTTAATTAAAGTTTAATTAAAATTAGAATTTAATTTTAATGAAATTACCAAAATGTCCAGAACCTATTATAAATAGACTTAAGCTCTATGGAGCTAGTACTTCTTGCTTAACCCTCTCTGTAAGAGTTACAGAGTTCTCTTAACTTATTTTGTGGATACCGTTAGAGGCCGGACATTTGTGCGGCTACGATGGTTGAAATAGGTCGGTTTTGGGAACAGTTCGAGGGATACATTAAGATAAAGATCAAGCTTCAAAATAAGGTACGAATTAAGTTTCTGCTTTATTATGAATTGTGTTAATCATTTTATAGAATTAAAGAGATCTTGGTTTTCAGGAAATCAAAGATTACGAAAAAATTTGGTAATTATTTTGCTGCAGTCAAGATCGAATCCCAACCTGATTTCCCAACAATCACCTCGTCTTTCACTTTTTGGATTTAGAATTGGACATATAATCGGTGCTTACAAAAGAAAATTTTTTCAGATGTTTGTAAAATTAGAACATAATAAAGTAAATGGAAGATGGAAGCACCAGTTAGAGCAATGGATGGATACTTGCTAAAGGTAGAGAACTTAAAGATTTGGACTCCATTTTAACTTCATATGCAAAGTCTCTAGTGGGATGTAGAGGGAAACATCTTAAACTAATAATGAATTTAACAATGATAGCTATGAGAAGATCATTTCATAGAAAGTAGAGTTCACTTAAAGAAGAAAATTTAAAAATGCTTTATTAAGTATTTGTTTTAACTAACCAAACTATAGTTTTCTCAAGAATTTTATTAAACCATATAGCCAACAAGAAACCATATAGTTTTATTTGTTTTAATCTAAAAGCAAATGACCAAATAGAGACACACAACTAGAGTTATGATTTGAAGTAGTGACAGATGAGATAACCAATGAGAGACTAAGACCATCGGAAACAAAGGGAAAGAAAAAGGTATAACAAACAATCATTAGCCTTAGTTTTTGAATATTTTTTAGACCTGTCAAAGCTAAACTGAAACCAAAGAACATACTAGAATAGTGGCAAAACAAATGATACAATTCATTGAGGTTGCGTATGTTTCAAAAACTAGGGAAGTTTCTTGAAAGTTGTGTACTTCATAAGACTTATTAGATGAAATGTTTGGGCTAATACAAATATTTGCTCAATTTATTAGTTATTTGTGTCAATAAAAGTTTATTTTTAATGATTTTAATTTATTTTGGTCTTAGTCGGATAGGAGAATTTGTATCTTTATTGCATTTTCTCTTATATGTGAGCCCTTTATTAGTAGTTACTGACTACAAACTTTTAACGATTACACTTCCAAGTTTCAAACTTTTGTCCTTCAGTTTTAGCTCCATAAATAAAGTAGCTTTTTGTTAGATTTCAAAGTAATAAAAATTTAATTACTTATTTTTTCTTTTCTTAATCAACAAATTTAACATGAATTCCTTTAATGCTTTCCTCTATTTCCTTTTTTCATTATCATGTTTATAAAATAAACCATATGAATTGTCCCTTATCAATTTATAAATTATCCAACTTAGTCCCTATTGTTATTTATGGTACCAATCATCTTCTATCTTTACAAAATAAAACAATTTGATGTAAGATTTTACCGAAACCTTACCTACCTCATATTGTTCACGTATGATGATTATATGGCCCATTTAGTCATGAACCCATAACTCACGCATATTTTGTCGCCTATAATACCTGACCCTTATTCTCTGTGATGGCCAGAGACTAAGTAGGTATGAAGTGGGTTTAAAACGCTGGTTTGGTTCCTATTCTCTCTACGCATCTTGTTTACACCATTGGTTGTGCTAAAGAAGAGGATAGAAGCTCCAAACTTCACAGAAACATCCAAATCTTCGGTAGAAAGGCAATGGCTGGAGGTATAGTTTTCTTGGTTTAAGCTTTCGTTGCTGAACATATATATATATATATATATATGTTTGGTTTTATATGCATGGATCTTTACGTTACAGTTTTTGTATAAGATGCATGCTACTGCTTGGTTTAATTTTACATTTGGTATCAGAGCTATTACTACCTCTGTCTTGCTTTAGAAACCACCGAAAAACATGTCTCTGTTATACTCTATTTTTTGTTGGAGATCTGCCATGATGTATGTACTTTGGATTATTGAATTTTTCGACGCCTTTTTGACATGCTGGGGACGTGAGAGTCGTTTCTTTATGCTCCATGGAGCATTTAACGTTGTCTGCACCATGAAGGAGGAGGAGGGACGACGACCGAAGGTGATGGTTTCGGAAGCCGCCATCTATGGAGCGTTGTATGGTCGGTTTTGCGACGTCTTGTGTACGTCGCTTGGTCGTCATCGTCCCATGGCCGACATTCGTTCAAGCTCCGATGTCCTCTACTGGTGTGGAGCGTCGGGGCTCCATCAGGTCGAAGACGGCCTGCGTTATTTTTTTAAAACAAAAAAATTATTAATTATGTTAATATTAGTGATAAATTGGGTTAATCAAGACCTAACCCTTATGTTATGATTTTCATTATAAAATAATTTTTGGGTATTAATATTTTATGAACAATATTAATTTTTAATTCTGTATGTCTTATAGTTAGAATTTAAGTTTATGACATGCATATGATAATTGTTTAAGTTTGCACAAATTACATGTGATTAATTGAAAATTTTGTGTGTATAAATTCATGATTATTATACATGCAAAATGAGATTAAATATATTGTGCATTATTATTTGATTTATTTGCATTATTGATGACTTGATGCAAATAGTTAGGCTTTAATTTAGAGCTTAAAATAATGTTAGTGATCATATGATTTTAATTATTTGGGAGTAGCCACAGCATCTCAAATTAATTAAACTTATATATTTAGTTTTAAGATCACATTAACACATTAATTGTAATTAATCGTACGTGATATGATAAAATCTATCCACAAGAATTTTATTATATTTGTGTGATTAATTAGGATAAAATATCGGATTATATTTCTTAATTTACCCATAGGAATTAAGAAAAGGAACATAATTCAATAGTTTTATCATAACGTTTCGGATGAATCTAATTGAGTAACACTTTAGCCTACAGGCAAGTCTTATGTCACTAGATTTAGCTATTAAATGCATGATTTACATTGGTAAATCATGAATTATTATTGTCTCAATTTACAGTTACTCAAACAATTAATATTTATGATCTTACATGTGATATTCCCGAATTGAGAGGTGACAACTATAAGGTTTGGAAGGAATGAATTCTGCTTCATTTAGGCTAGATGGATATAGACTATGTTATTAGGAAGAACGAACCACCGAGTACGACTGAGACCAGCACTCCAAAAGCTATTGCTCTTTATGAAAGGTGGGAGAGATCTAATCGTCTCTCCGTGACGTTCATAAAGACCAAAATATCTGTTGCCATTCATAGTTCTGTTGAACAACATAGTAATGTGAAAGATCTATTAAAGGTTATTGATGAGTAATTCACTAAATCTAATAAGGCCCTTGCCAGCACTTTAATTATGCAGTTGTCATCGTTAAGGCTCACTGGAATAAAGGGCGTACGTGATCATATCATGCGTATGAGGGACATAGCTGCTCAGCTGAAAGCGCTGGAAGTTACAATATCAGAATCTTTCCTAGTGCATTATATTCTGTGCACTCTGCCTCAATAATACAGTCCTTTCAAGATCTCCTATAACATATATAAGGACAAGTGGTCGATCAACGAACTGTTGACTATGTGTGTGCAAGAGGAGGAGAGGTTGTTGATGGAAGATGGTGAAAGGGTCAATTTGACCGTTTCAGGAAAGAAGAGGCAAGACGATGCCAAGAATAAGGGAAAAGGCAAAATTGCTCCGCAATCCGATATAAAGAAGCCGTCAAAGTATTTCTTCTGCAAGAAGAGGGGACACATGAAGAAAGACTGGCTCGAGAAGAAAGGTACTCAAATTTCATTTGTTTGTTATGAGTCTAATATGGTTAATGTTAATCATAACACATGGTGGATTGATTCTGGTTCTACAATCCATGTTTCAAATACTTTAAAGGGTATGCAAAACCTAAGGAAGCCAGTGGGAAGTTAATAAGTCATCTATTCAGATAGCAAGACGAGTTCACATGTGGAAGCCATCGGCAATTGCAGTTCAGTTTTGAGCAGTGGTTTTGTTTTGTTCTTAGAAAAGACCTTTTATGTTCCAAATTTCTCTAGAAATTTGATTTCTGTATCAAGACTTGTACCATTTGGTTTTTCCTTTAACTTTTCATATTCCAGTTTCAGTTTATGTAATGAATCTAAAGTTATTATGTATGGTACATTATGTGATGGGCTTTATTCCATTCAATTGCAAAATGAGGATGCCTATAGTTCAATAGATGTCACTGCTGGATTAAAACGATGTGTTGTGAATGAATAATCCTCTATGTTGTGGCGTCGTAGATTAGGACACATCTCTATTGAGAGAATTAAGAGATTAGTAAATGAAGGAGTACTTAGTACTGACTTTGAGACTTGTGTGAATTGCATTAAAGGTAAGCAAACTAACAAGTCTAAAAAGGGTGCCAAGAGGAGTACAAACCTGTTAGAAATTATACATACAGATATTTGTTGTCCAAATATAGATGCAAATAGTCCGAAATACTTTATCACCTTCATAGACGACTATTCGCGATATATGTATCTTTGCTTAGTTCGTTCTAAGGACGAAGCTTTGGATGCCTTTAAAATGTTTAAGGCTGAAGTGGAGAATCAATGTGGAAAGCTGATTAAAATCGTGAGGTCAGATAGAGGTGGAGAGTACTATGGTAGATACACTGAAAGTGGACAAGCACCTGGTTCTTTTGCGAAGTTTCTTCAGGAACATGGGATTGTTGCCCAGTACACCATGCCTGGTTTTCCGGATCAGAATGGTGTAGCAGAAAGAAGAAACTGAACCTTAATAGACATGTTGAGAAGTATGAGGAGTAACACAAAACTTTCTCAATTCCTGTAGACAGAAGCTCTAATGACGACTGTGTATATATTAAATAGAGTTCTAACCAAGGTTGTCTCGAAGACACCTTTTGAGTTATTTAAGGGTTGAAAATCGAGTATGAGGCATATACGCGTTTGGGGATGCCCGTCTAAAGTGAGTATTTACAACCTACAGGAGAAGAAGCTAGACCCAAGGACAATTAGTGGGTATTTGATTGGATATGCTGAAAGGTCTAAGGGGTATAAATTCTATTGTCCATCTCACAGCACGAGAATTGTGGAATCAAGAAACGCAAAATTTCTTGAGAATGACTTGATCAGTGGGAGTGGTCATTTTCCAGAGATATTTTCTGAAAGCAGTCATTATGAAGCTTAACCCTTTGGTTTAAGTGATAGATTGATTGTCATTCACACCCCTCAAGGTCAAACGGGTGTGGGACAACCAATTATTGAAGTCCACAAGCTGTTACCACTAATCCAGTAGATCAAGTAGTAAATGAGGAACAACCAGAAATTGTTGAGCAACAAGTTCCTCGTGAGGATGATAATACAATATTAAGGAAATCCACTAGGGTTAGAAGGTCAACAATACCTAGTGATTACATAGTGTATCTACAAGAGTCAGATTACAATGTTGGAGCCGAAAATGATCCCAAAACGTTTTTGCAAGCCATGAGTTCTAAGGAATCGGACTTCTGGTACAATGCTATAAAGGATGAGATGAATTCTATGACATCTAATCAAGTCTGGGATCTCGTTGAGTTCCCAAATGGTGTTAAGGCCATTAGATGTAGATGGGTTTTTAAGACAAAGAAAGACTCACGAGGCAACATCGAGAGACATAAGGCAAGACTTGTTGCTAAAGGGTTCACTCAAAGGGAAGGAATCGACTACACAGAGACATTTTCTCCTGTATCTAAGAAAGATTCTCTTCGTGTAATCATGGCATTAGTAGCTCATTTTGATCTTGAGTT
>JANIIA010000005.1:41568622-41580360 GCA_027478495.1 Erythroxylum alaternifolium
ATCTATCTCCCTTTGATAATGTAGGTCTTGATTCGAGGACGAATCCTTTTGAGGAGGGAGGGAATGATGCAACTCACCAAGGCAAGGGAGACTTGAGGATGCCAATGGGTCTAATTACAAGATTAAGCTCCAACAAGCTCAAGGCACAATTTTAAATTTATGCACAAGCTTTTGTTTCACAAGAACTTCAAGAAGTTTTGTTGATCAAGCTTAGGGAGATGCCGAAGTTCACATTGAAGGTATCAAACCAAGAGGGCTAACACTTAGCCAATTTTCACAAGCTCAAGTCTAATAAATGGGTTTGGGCTTATTTTATCTTGTAAAGGGCATGTGAACTTCTTTTGGACTTTTTCATAGGCTGATTTGTGTTAAGTGTGCACGTGCTTCATTAAAAAAGTCATGTGCATGTTTTATTTTAACCAAGCATGTGGGCCTAGTTTAAAAACCCAATCCACCCTTCTTAAATTAGTCTTCTATGTTTTCTTGTTTCCTTATCCTATTTGGACTAAGATTAGGAAATTTTAATTAGTTTTGAAGCCCAAATCCGTGTGGGATTTGTTTTTGGGCAGGTTTGTTTCAAGAAAGCCTTTCTCGATGTTTTGGGCTTTCTTTAGGGTTTTAGGTTATCTTTGTTAGGGTTTGTACTTTACAAGGGTATTTAAACCCTTGCTTTATGCTTGAATTTCAGATCAGATGTGAATAAAAAAAATGGAAAGTCTTCTTCAAGAAAGAATTTGGATTCTTGCTTGTTTTACCTTAAGGATTGATTAAACTTATCAAGTAAGTTCTAACTTGTGGAGTTAATTCAATTCTTGCAATCTTTATACTCTTTGTTACCAATTCCTTACTTTTTGAGGGTGAAGGGTCGTGTTAGATTGATTGAATTTAGGTATTAGGAACAATCATTGAAACGGAGGTGATCTAGATATTGTCCCTAGGTGGTTGTCGTATCATTTACCAATTGATTAACATGCTAGTTGTTGATTTTAGATCATAACTCAAAAAAGAAATCTCATGATTCCATAAGCATACAAGATCCTACACATGTCACTACGAAGGGTAGGATGATATACTAACTTGAAACGCAGCGAAATAACCCCTTGTATGCTTGATGTTTTGCCTCCCTTGTGGAAATCCACTATGGCTTGTCCTCCTTCTTCAACTCGTCTTGGTTGGAATTGATGGAGGAAACCATCTCGTCACAACACACTAAGGTCGAAAGAGTTGCTAACTTGTGAAAGTAGCAATCCTTATAGTTTACCCACAATGCTCTTAATAAGCTTAACAACTATTTTATGGGAGAGTGCTTCAACGCATGAAGACTTGAAAGAAGGGAGTGTTTTCAACTCAAAGATGGGTAGAAGATTGTAGTATTCGGCCAAAGAAAAAAATTTCAATTAATGGAACTACGAAATTCCCTTTTATAGGCCACCAAAAAGTGCCTTTGAAGAGTCATGACTCTTCCAAGTGTTATGTCTCTTGGCAAAACATCATGACTCTTGGCCAAGGGACACATCCTTTAGCAAAGAGTCATGTATCTTCACTTAGAGTCATGATGGTACACTTATGACCATTCATTTTTGTACATGAACCTCTTTTTGGCTGATGATCGATGTGTGGTTGAGTCTTTGGATCACTCCCTTAGAAACTGAATCAAAAATTTAATTCCAAGGATTGCAATATAGAGTACAACCCTGGGTCGTCTCACTTAATTGGAACCTAGAGCAAATAATCTAAGCTAGCCTACTTGTCAGGAAATGCAAACTAAATTGGTTAAAAGTGGGGTTTGGATTGTTACGTGTATTAAAAGGGTGTTTTTGGATTTTTTGGAAATGAAAAGTGAAAACTCAAACAATGATCAAATGCTAAAAAATCCTCTTGAAAATGAGCTTTGGCTATCATGGTTCAAAACAAATCTTTTGGAGCGAAATTCACTAAGTTTTCGAATGACAAAACTTAAAGAACTCTTTAAAGGGTTTTAATAAATGAACTCCATTTCTTAAAACCTTGTTAAATGCATCTTAGTTTGTGTAATGGACAAGTTAATGCAAGTGGTCAATTTGGATCAAGCATAATCTTAATATCAAACACAACTAGGTAGATAAAAGAGAATTAACACAATCACCAAAAAGACATATGAAACTTCATATATTGAGCGTCCAAGTTCTACATAAACAAATCCATAACACAATACATTGTTCAACTCTTGATTAATCTCTAATCAAGAAAAGTCTAACTACAAAGAATAAATCCTAACTCAGGAGTTCATAACCGTGTAGAAAGATTTGAACAAACTACTCTCCCTTTGAAGCCCATTGAACTCAAGCCATCGCTACATCTTCAAGAGAAAAATGGTGCTTAGCCAAGCATCTCTCTGGGAGCACTCACAACTGTGGACACACCGACAGCATCCACGGCATCAGCAAAAAGTGATGATGAGAAGTGAAAAATGGGTGATGGATGAAGGTTGAGAGTGAGAGATGAAGTGTCACGAAAAATGATGATAAAACTTCTCTCTTCTTGTCTCTAGATATATCGTCCAGTCTCTCTTGCATAACCTAATTTGGCATGTTTTTAAATGTTAGGTTGCGGGTTGGGTCGGAACAGTGAGAGATTTTTCCAAATATAGTTTAGGTTTTCGAAGGTTCGCTGCGGCGAACTTTTCCCAAAAGGATTTGTTCTTCACTGGCTCCTTCGCCTCGGCGAAGGAATTAATCTTTGCTGCGACGAAAGAATTAATCTTCGCCGCAGCAAACTTCTCCCGAAAATTTAGCCTGGATTTATCATTTTGCACCGTGGCGATAGATGGGCTCGCCACGACGAACTTTTCCCGAAGGCTATGATCTCTTGTTGACTTCAATTCAGCACGTTGACTCCTCCTTGAGAATCCTACAATCAAAAATAGCAATTTGCAGTATCAATTGTTCTTAGAAAACTTAAGAAATGCAATCAACACCAATTGTGACAATTTTTACTAGCAAATTGCATAAAATAAAAATGCACACTCAAGGATTAATTTAAGTACAAAATCAAGAATTAGAAGTCAAAAAGTATAGTAAAGGCCATGAAAGTGTTGCCAATTTAGATAATAAACTTTTGCTCAATCAGCCAAATGGTCACAACCATTGGCTAAAACAACACATCATTTCATCCAAAGCACACATACCTTGGTGAAAGGGTGTCATGTATGTTCATTCTAAGGTAAGGTACATGATGAATCTTCCCCATTGGCGGAATTCAACCTCTTGGCCAAATTCATGTATCCATCCTTTCTTGGCCAAATTCATTTATCCATGCAGTGACAATGAACTTGCACTCTAAGTGTATGCATGGGAAGATGCATTATAATGTGCTACAGCTCATGGTACACCTTAGTGTCCATTGTGCACTCAAACACACTAGATTCCTTCATCTAGCACCACCAAGTTTTCCCATTAATCTTTAGGTTTCAATTCCAACTCATGCTCCTTAATTAGCTCTCTAGTTTAACTAGTGTGAACACATTTATAGCTAGCTTCAAGTCCTAAGAACCAAAGATGAGCTGGGGTAATCTCAATTAAGTCCAATTGAGGTTATCCCCAGCTTTCTAGCTATTAGCTAGTTTTAATGAGCTCCCACGAGCTCACCTTAAGCTAGCTTTAGACACTTGAGCTAAGGAAAAGTTAGGTTAAGCCACTTAAATGAGCTTCATTGAGCTCCTGTGAGCTAAGTGTTAACTCCTTACATGAAACCCAAGCACTTTTAGATATATCTTGGTGCGTCAAATGGAATTTTTAGCACTTAAGATAAAAAATTCCAACAAGCTCCCACTCGCACAAAGATATATTTTTAAAAAATACTCCCACTAAAACAAAACATATTCAACAAGTTAATATACAAAGCTAAAAACAAATGATAGTTGAAGCACATAATTTTGAGCTGTGGGTGCGACTAAGTATGTAAACAAAATCTCTTTATGTTGTGGTTGTTAGACCCACAATGAAAGATTGTCACTCTCCTCACGTTTGAACAAATCAAACTAACTTGAACAGATCAAGTTATGCCTCTCAAACCCCAAGACATTTTGATACACATGTTTAATCACATTCAATCTCCTTTGTGAGTATTAACTCCTAAAACTCATGAAATTAAACCTTAAGTGCACTTGGTTTTTTTCTCACATCATACTCAATCTTTCATATTGTACAAAATAATGTGATTGTGTATCGTTTATAATGTGGAACATATGCTATCATAGTTATGCAACTCATGCAATTATACTTATGCAGTCAACTTATGCATTCATGTCTTTCCTTTAACTTCGAACTACTAGAAAATTTAAGAAAACATGATCATCAAATAGGAGGATACTCCAGTCCCATTTCTCCCGAGACCTTCCACAACCAATTAAGAAGACCATAATAATCCTCAATTGCTTAATAGCAAGCCATAGTCACTAAGGTGTTTGAATGAAGAATCTCACACATGAGCAAGACAAGAGACAAATTGCTTATTTTCTTTGGTTGGTTGATTTCATGGTTAACTATGGAACATTTGGAACACATACCTTTGATGTTCCCAAAAGTCATCCTTAAATGTTTTACTACTCCACTCCCACTTGGAAGGGTGTGTCAATTCTCCCTCTTAAAACATTTAGATGTGTAACTCCTATTATTCTCAATAACAGGAGGACGTGTCAAACAACCATGAAATACTCCTTATTCTCACTCTTGAGAATGAAATCATAGGATAGTATGAATGAGTGGACATACAAACTTGATGACCTTGATCACCTTATCTTGATGCATGCATCATCAAGATGACCATAAGACTAAAGTTGTCGTGTGTTGGATCATGACTCCCACTTAAATATATAACACATAAGTCACATATCCATTTTAAGAGATAACATACATTTAAGACTTTAGCTGTCTCATCATTTTCTTATGTAAAGGCACAAGGGTGGGTGGCTCGTGTGAGAAAACCAACCTTAGCCTATGATTGACACGTACATTTTTCATCATGGTTTCAAAGTGAAATGCACCAATAATTGATAAACAACTTTTTATTTATCAAACATCTTACATTTGTGACACAAGAAGGAGAATTAAACCAACATTTTATAATCTACGAAGACCCATTGCCTTTACATGTTTAGCAAAATGAAATGGTGGCAATGGCTTAGTCATAGAGTCAGCCACTATTAGGTACGTAGATATGTACTCTAACTTAATTTCTCCCTCTTCTATTGCATCTCTAACAAAATGATACTTCATGCTAATGTGCTTAGACTTTCCATGCTTCTTAGTCCTTATTGTAAGCCAAAGCTACCATACTATCACAATAGATAGTTATGGGCCTTTCTAAAGGCACAATTGACCCTAAGTGCTAAATAAAATTTCCATGCCACAAGGCCTCTTGCATAGTCGAGGGATTGGCAACAAATTCAACCTCCATTATTGACAATGTTGTGCAAATTTGTTTCTTGCTACTCCAAGAAATAGCCCTATTATTTAGCATGAAGAGATAACCAGACGTAGATTTGTATGAATCACAATCACCACCCTAATCAGCATTAGTGTAGCCATGTAAACCAAGATTCTCTCCTTGGTAGCACAGCCAGTAGTCCTTTATACCCTTAAGATACCTAAGGACCCTTTCACACACTTCTAATGCTTGATTCTAGGGTTAGAAAAATATCTTATCAATAGACCTATAGCTTGGCTAATGTCAGGCCGTGTGCACAACATGACATACATTAGACTTCCGATGGCACTTAGGTATGGGAACTTTTTCATTTCCTCCTTTTCATAAGTACTACGAGGACACAAATCTTGCCCAAGCTTACAACCATATGCAAGTGGTGTACTCATTGGTTTTGAGTTTGTCAAGTTAAACCTTGCAAGAATCTTATCAATATAAGGTTCTTAAGACAAGGCCAACATCTTAGCTTTCCAATCTCTTAGGATCTTAACACCAAGGATATAGGTAGCTTCTACCATATCCTTCATGTCGAAGATGGAAGACAACCGTCCTTTCAACAAACTCAACCTATTACTTGCTATCAATATGTCATCCACATATAGAATCATAATGGCAAATTTGGACCGAGAAGTGTACACATAAACATAATGGTCTTCATGCATCATGAAACTTCAAGTCCCACTATCTTTAAGCTTGGTTAAGGCTGTATATAGACTTCTTAAGTCTACATACTTTGTGCTCTTGACCCTTTTCAACAAACCCCTCGGGTTATTACATGTAAGTCTCCTCTCTCAAATCACCATTGAGAAAGGTGGTCTTTACATCCATTTGATACAATTCCAAGTCCAAATAAGCCACAATAGATAATAATAATCTGAAGGAATTGAATTTCACAACAGGAGAAAAGGTATCCTTTAAAATCTATACCCTCCTTTTGTGTGAATCCCTTGGCCACCAATTGAGCGTTGTACTTTTTAATAGTACCATCAAAATTCAATTTTATCTTGAGAACCCTTTTTTTTTTCCATTGGCCCTTTGGCCAGGAGGTAATTCAGCTAAGTCTCAAACCTTATTGAGATGCATAGAATTCATCTCATCTTGCATTGCCATTAGCCGCTTCTCTTTGTGAACACCTTCAAAAGCTTCTTGCATGTTACTTGGTTCAGCAATCTCATATGACACCAAGTTTGCCTCACTTCCCTCCAAAGTCCACCATTCTTTTGGTAGTCCAAATTGCCTATTTGAATGTCTCAAATTAGGTATGGAAGGACGCTCATCGTGATCTTGCCCTATAGCCTGATCATGTGGTTCTTGAACTCCCTTAAATCCCTCTTGAACTTGTCCATCAAGAACTTCTTGTTGTTCATTAACAAGTGGGGATGCAGGAGACACTTGAATAGCCTCTTATTGAGGAACTTCCACCATGGAAGGTGTAGTCAATGCTGTTTCCAAAACACTAGACTGACCTTGAACAAAGGTCTCAAATAACACATCTAGATCACAACATTCAACAAATTTAGGAAAATTCATCCTCAATAATGTTGGCATTTCTTGATTCAAAGACATTTCTAATCTTGTGACTTACCTCCTTTTGCAAGCTCATATCCTAGGCTTCCTTGAGGCAGATCACACCATGTATACTTCTCTTCTTGTATTTCACATGCCCATGGTTCTCCATCATTCCTTCCCTCCTCGAAAGAATTCGTCCTCAAATCTGCAGCATCAAAGAGGGATAAATTAGATACATTGAATGTAGCACTAACATTAATTACCATAGGAGCTAGGCAAATCAACTTTATAGGCATTATCATTAATCCTTTCTAAAACTTGAAAGGGGCCATCTCCTCTTGGTTGTAGCTCTGGAAACCTTTCCTTTCTTATGTGCACCCAAACCCAATCACCAGGTTCAAATATAACACGCCTTCGGCCTTTATTGGCTTGCTTTGCATATTGTTCATTTCTTCTCTCAATATTAGCTCTAACTTTAGCATGCAATCTCCTGCACAAATTTAGCCTTTTTCATATCGTCAAGGTTAGTAAACTCATTAGAAGGCAATGGAATAATTTCCAAAGGATTCAAAGGATTAAACCCATAAACAATCTCAAAAGAGGAAAATTGAGTGGAAGAATGAATAGCATGATTATAAGCAAACTTAGTGTGTGGGAGACACTTTTCCCAATTCTTCAAGTTCTTTTGGATGATCACACGTAACAATATAGTCAAAGTTCTATTTACCACTTCAGTTTGACTATCCATTTGAGGATGTGCAATAGTTGAAAACAAGAGTTTAGCATCAAGTTTATTCCATGTAGTTCTCCAGAAGTTGTTAAGAAATTTGACATCTCTATCACTCACAGTAGACTTTGGCAACCCCTGCAAACCTCTTTAAAGAACAAGTTAGCAACATGAATAGCATCATTGGTTTTAAAACAAGCAATAAAGTGAGCCATCTTGCTAAATCGATCAACCACCACAAAGATGCTATCGTTTCCACTAGATGATCTGGATAATCTAAGTGCAAAGTCCATAGATATATCAACCCAATGATGAGAGGGGACGGGTAAGGGAGAATATTAACTATATGATTGAACCTCAAATTTTGCATGCCTACAAGAAATACATTTTACACAAACAGAAGCAACATCCTTTCTCATGTTAGGCTAATAAAAATGTTCATACAAAAGAGCTAAAGTTTTCTCAACACCAAAGTGACCCATCAATCCACCACCATGTGTCTCTCTAACTAGTAATTCATGCATAGAGCAAGATGGAATTCAAAGTTTATCATTTTTGAATAGAAATCCATCAAATCTATAGAAATTATCAATACCATGTTTTTCACAAGATTTCCAAATTTTTTCAATGTCACAATCAGAGTCATACATGCCTTTCAACATCTTAAAACCAAGTAATCTAGCATGTGTAGAGGTAAGAAGAGAGTATCTCCTAGAAAGAGCATCAGCTACAATGTTTTCTTTCCCTTGTTTATGTTTAATAATATAAGGAAAAGTTTCAATAAATTCCAACCACCTACCATTTCTCTTGTTTAATAAAACTGGGAGTTTAGAAATTTCAAACTTTCATGATCAGAATGAATGATAAATTCTTTTGGCCACAAGTATTGTTGCCAAGTCTCTAAAGACCTTTTTAAAGCATACAACTCTTTATCATAAGTGGAGTAATTTAAAACAGCACTACTTAGTTTTTCACAAAAATAAACAACGAGATTTGAATCCTGCATTAAAACAGCACCAGTGCCTATTCCAGAAGCATCACATTCAACCTCAAAAACTTTAGAAAAATTAGGAAGAGTAAGAAGAGGAGCATTGGTCAATTATTCTTTCAAGGTGTTAATAGCACCTCTTGTGAATCACCCATTTAAAAATCACATTCTTTTTAGCAATTTATTCAAAGGGCTAGCAATAGTAGAGAGGTCCTTCATAAATCTTCGATAGAAGCTTACCAAGTTATGGAAGCTTCGAACTTCATTTGCATTCTTGGGAGTTGGCCATTCTCTAATTGCCTTCACTTTCTCTTCATCAACTTGAAGTCCTTTAGCACCTATAATAAAACCAAGAAACACAAAAGTATCCATACAAAAGGAACAATTTTCTAAATTGGCATAAAGTTTTTCTCATAAAAGTCCAAACACATCATGTAAGTGTTTCAAATGATCATCTAAAGTCCTGGAATACACTAGAATATCATCAAAATAGACAACTACATACTTTCCAATAAAAGGGCAAAACACATGATTCCTCAAACTCATGAAAGTGCTAGGTGCATTAGTCAAGTCGAAAGGCATAACTGGTCTCATACAACCCAAACTTAGTTTTGAAAGCAGTTTTCTACTCATCACCCTTTTTCATGAGAATTTAATAATATTCACTTCTTAGATCAATTTTAGAAAATATACAAGCACCATGTAACTCATCAAGCATATCATCTAAACGAGGGATAGGGTAACAAATTTTCACCGTGATTTTCTTGATGGATCTACAATCAACACACATTCTCCATTTGCCATCTTTCTTAAGAACCAATATAGCCGACACAACACACGGGCTCAAGCTTTCTCTCACATAGCCCTTTTTCATAATCTTTTCAACTTGTCTTTGGATCTCCCTAGTTTCTTCCAGATTGGCTCTATAAGTAGGCCTATTTAGAATTAAAGCTTCGGGAAGGAAGTCCATGTGGTGCTCAATGCCTCCCAAAGGGGGCAATCCATTGGGAATGTCCTCCGAAAATAAGTCACTGAAGTCCTGTAACAAAGAAAAAATACTAGACAGTAAAGATGGATCAAGCTCGTTAATAGTTAAGAAAACATCTTTATATAAAAGTATATAAGATTCTTCGCATTTTAAAGCTCTCTTGATCTCACTTTTTCCAGCAAATAAAGTCATTCTCTTTTCTTCATTTTTTCCACTCATTTTATTTTCTCTCTTTTTCTTTCTTTTCGACCTCTTTCTCTTTCTTTTCTTTTTCTCTCAATTTGCATTCTTTCTCAATCCTCACTTGATCCTCATAAGCTTGAATGGGCCTAAGAGGTTTCATCACAATGTTTTTACCATGGAAAGGAAAAGAATAGCAATTTTTGTATCCATCATGCTTAACTTTCATATCAAATTGCAAAGGCCTACCAAGCAAAACATGTCCAACATACATAGGTGCAACATCATATAAAATTTCATCATGATACTTGCCAACAAAAAATGCAATCATCGCTTATTTGGTGACTTTCACCTCACCATAATCATTTATCCATTGCAATTTATATGGTCTAGGATGTTTCAAAATAGCAAATTAAGCTTGTCAATAAGTAAAATGCTAGCAAAATTGGTATAACTTCCACCATCTACAATCATGCTAAAAACTTTACCATTAATGAGACACCTTGTATGAAAGATGTGAGCACGTTGCTCTTATTCAAGATCTTCTTTTGGTTGGATATTAAGAGCACGCCTAGCCACAAGGAGTTCACCAACCTCAGCATCACCATCAACATCATAAGCATCCTTTGATGGAGGCACATCATCAAAATAATCACTTGATCTACTTTCACTAACAATATCACCATTCCCAATCAAAATCATAATTCTTTGTTAAGGCATTGCGAAGCAATATGAACGAAACCTTCACATTTAAAGCACTTAACTTTATAAGATGGAATAGAAGAAGAAGAGGGTTTAGAGTCATTTTTACCCTTAGGATTTGGAGTAGAGAATTTATGTCTAATTTCCTCCTTTAGCTTAATTTCTCCCTTGGATTTGAAGAAAGTTTTGGACTCTTTCAAGCTTTTCTTCTAAGAACTCGATCCAGCACCATTTTGGATCTTTAATTGCTATTCTACCATGATGGCCTTACGCAACAACTTATCCATGCCAAGGAAATTTTGCAGCTCTGCAATGGAAGCAATTTCAGGGTGCAAATGATCAAGAAATCTTCTTATGGTAGCTTCCATGTCTTCCTCAACATTGGCCCTAATCATGATGATCTCCATCTTTCGGTGTTACTCTTTAAGACTCATAGATCCTTAACTTAATCTTTACAGCCGCTTGAATAATTCATCCTTTCTTATCTGAATTCATGTATCCATGTGCAAACAATGAACTTGCACTATAAGTGCATGCATGGGAAGATGCATTATAGCATGCTACAGCTCATGGTGCACCCTAGTGTTTGTTTTGCACTTAAGCACACTAGATTCCTTCATCTAGCACCACCAATTTCGCCTATTAAGCTTTGGGTTTCAACTCCAACTTATGCTCCTTAATTAGCTCTTCTAACTTAACTAGTGTGAACACGTTCATAGTTAACTTCAATGATGGGAGACCTAATAGGAACTTATCCTAGAGAACCTTCAACAAGATAAAACTATGCCCAGGAACAACTAGAATCAAACACACACGGAAGTAAAAGAAACGAAATTGAAAAGATAAAATAGAACACAAAGAGAAAAAGGGTTAGAAGAATGTTGGTCAATGGAAAGAACCCTAAGAGATCTTGTCTCGTAGAACTCTAACTTTGGGACACCACAAAGGAAGACTACTCCTTCGATAAGTCAAGTATTCTCGAAGAATACAAAGAAAGGAAGAATGCTCTCAATAATACTCAATAGTATTTCTAAATGAAAAATCCCCTTCTAAAGTACATAAAGGGTGCCTTTTTATATAGGAAAACTTCCTAACTTAATGCCATAAAGAAGAAACTAAATAAAAGGAAACAAATCAATCCCTAAAAGGAAACAAAATAAACTTAGAAAGGTGTTGACTAG
>JANIIA010000005.1:41709453-41720644 GCA_027478495.1 Erythroxylum alaternifolium
ATCATTTTTCATTTTCTTTTACAAGAAATTGATGGCCTCTTGTTCCTTTAATCCAGCACTCGTAGCCTGGAGAATCAAATTTAAAGATTGAAACTCCTAGCCGGAAACAAAAAAATTTCTGGGAGTTTTTCTTCACAGGGGAGGATAAAGCTAACTACTGATGCATAAATCTTCTAATAAAAAAACTATAGAAGTTCTATCATAAAACAATTTCAATATAACTCCAAAAAATGTGAAGCTGCTTGACTTGTATCACCATTGCTGTTTAACAACACAATAAGTAAGGTTATTCAAATGACAACCCTGATTGCAACAGAAAGAACAATATAAAACCTGATTGTAACAAATGCCTATATGTCTGTTCTCCCTCAAGCCACTGTAAATTAGTTATCTACCTCCAATCATCAACATATTTTTGCAATAATGGTACATAAATGTTAATCACTTGATGCATTTCAACCAAGATGATTTAAGTTTGTAGACAACCTTGTGGCCGTAAAAGTGACCAGCAGGATCACACTTGTAGAGTTGAGGCCCCTTCTCCTCGTCAATGCCCAAAACCATTGCAACTATACAGGAAACAGAAAAACGACGTTAGAATAAATATAGTGACATAGACAGAAACCAATTTGATTAAACACAGCCATGCTTGTATATCTGGGCCTGTCTTTTCAGGTATGAGTGGCATTGCAAAAGTTATTTACAGTAATGTAAGTAGACAGACACATCTTTAGAAAAAAAGATCGAGACTAGAAAAGTACCAACTCCAAGAGGTCTCATGTAAGCATGCTGAGTATAAACTTGAGACTTGTCAGCAATCCTAACAAATGCACCATTGAATGATTCAGACACAATCTTAAAATAAAGGAAGCATAGAAAAGATATAACTCATAATCGGTACCATTTGGCCAACACATCGACAGGCATTTCATATCCATATCTGAACTGAAACTCAGCTGCTTCATTCCTTGCTTGTTGGACCAAAGTCCTTGCATCAGCTGAAAAATTAACATGGAAAAAAGAGTTTCAACTTAGCCCCTAGAATTGCAATTCGGCAAAACAAGAGCGTACAAGGAAACAAAACCTGTCATGCCAGTAGCGAGCAATCCAAGGTGTTTGGTAATAGAGAAAAGGTGGGTAACACTAGTCTGATCCAAAAGCTTGTCCTGTTTGTTCATTACTTAACTAATTCACTACCCTCCAAAAAAAAAAGAAATATAATAAGGAAAAGACCATGAAAAGGAAAAATAGAAACAAACCGGAACTTTCTTCTGAGTGACAACACAGACGGACTCCTTGCCCCGAACTCCGATGGAAGTTATAGCGGCGGCTTTCACCGCCTTGAATGCATACTCTGTAGAAACAGAAACAAATTAATAAAATCGGACTCATAAATAAAAAGGCAGAGACTTTAAAAGAACAAATACATACCGACTTGGAAGAGACGGCCTTCCGGCGAGAAGATGGTGATGTGACGATCGTAACCTGCCCCGCTTCCTCTACTCATTCTTCTTCTTCTTCTTCTTCTTCTTCTTCTTCTTCAAAGAGATTTTGGTGTCGAAACAGAATATTAAGTAACGTTTTCGTCAAATCTATTTTGGTTGGAACTGGCCTGTTGGGGAAGAAAACTCTCTACCCCCTTCCTCTTTTCCCAAACTACCCTCTCTTTTTAATAACTCTCTTTAATTCAATGTTTTAAAAGTTCATTCCGAAGTTTAACTATTATTAAATTGTCGTATAATTAATTAAAGATTAAATAAATTTTAAAATTTTAAAATAAGACTGAAAAAATTATATCTATTTATCAAAAAATTTAAAGTTTAATTAAAAATTATAAAATGAAATTAATTATTTTATAAGAACTTATATTTACTAAAATTGATCAATCAATAAATAAATTGGTCAATTTTTAACAATAAGAGTTATTAAAATAAACCGAACTAAAAAATGAATAACCAATCAAAAAATTAAAAGGTTCAAAACTTTTGTAGTTAAACCTACCAAACAGGTTGAATCTTTTAATCATTTTCGACTTAAAGTTTGGACTTGGGTATAATTGGACGACCACAAAAATCAATTTCTTTGTAATTTATTTCTTTTTTTAAAGTTCTTAATTTTTATTTAAATTTTAAAAAATATCCTTTTAGACTAATTAAATATTACTTATATAGGGATTCGACTCAAATCTTAAATTATATCAAATTATTTAAATTTGATTTTATAATTTATTATAATTATTTTAAATTATTAATTTAATAATAATCTTAATTAATTTTAGTCAAATTTAAATAATTTATTTAGATTATTATATTAATAATATTTAATTAATTATTCATATCACTTATTTTGATGTTATTTTTAATTGAAATTTTAAAAAATAAATTTTTAGAAAATTAAAAACTGAAATAAATATTTTCAAAAATTTAAATACTAGAGAATTTTTAAATTTTCTTAAATTATTAAAAGGGCATCACTTTTGATTATAACAAATTAAGTTTAGCAAAGGACTAAGGCTCACGTTTTAAGGTGTCAAGGTCAGATTCAACCCACTCCTTATTTGGATCACTAGCTTTTATAATAATCAATCTTTCATAACAAGCATTTTAGACCTAATATTTTCTAGCTATGGAATTCAACAGGAGTTCTTCACTTTTTTCCTTTAGTGCATAATAGCTTCGAAATCGCATATCATCACTTTCTTATAGTGAAAAAGGGACATTGGCATCAATGAATCAATGGTATCCAATTTCTGCCAAGCGTTGGAGTTCCATCATAGCAAACATGCATTGAACGCTAGAACATTAGATTGCTTATTAAACAACACCTATCCCGAGCTAAGTATCAAGGAAAAACTTTAAACTGCAATCTTCATTGACCTCTAATCCTTCGTGCTTAAGACAACCTAACCGAGCTTTAAAGCAAGTTGATCATGCAGACCAGCAGACTCTGCGACTGTTCGTTCAATGAACTCCTTTATGTCGAATGCATCGGCACTCGACTTCGTAATTACACCCTGCTAACGGAATACAAATGATCAGCCTAATCCCCAAAATTCCGAAACAAGCAGATTTCCAAATAATTTGACAAGGCAGGTGTTGTGAAAAACATGAAATGGGAGGAAGGAGACAGAGAGAGTAAGGAGTAAGGGAAGAGACCTTTTCTGTTATGATACCAGTTATCAATTTTGCAGGGGTAACATCAAAAGCTGGGTTCCAGACGGATATTCCTGAAGCTGCAACTTGTTCCCCGAGTCCTCCACGCGAGTACAGCAATTCCTTAGGGGACCTTTCTTCTATGATAATTTCCTTTCCAGAAGAGAGGGATAGATCAATGGAAGTCAGTGGTGCGGCGACAAAAAATGGAATGTTGTGGTAATTTGCACACAAGGCAAGGCTGTAAGTCCCGATCTTGTTAGCAGTATCACCTACAGTTTGGCATTACGAATTAGTGAAATCAATATCCAGTGTTTGGTGATTTAAAAGAGTTTGTTAAGAAGTACCATTTGCAGTCACACGATCGGCCCCGACAATAACAGCATTGACTCGACCGCTTTCCATTAACGCAGCAGCAGCCGAGTCCGCTATAAGGGTAGCAGGAATATTCTCATGCACCAGCTCAAAGGCTGTGAGTCTTGATCCCTGCATTTAGAAATAATCAACAAATAACCAAAGATATGCCGAAAGTGTACAACCAGAAAAATTCACACTCTTTGATTTTCTAAAACCAAAACAATTGAAAATAAAAACACTGCTACCCAACTAACGCTGCATAAACAGAAGTACTTCCTAGTGTCCATATATGTAAACTATATATGCAATCCATCATTGTTGTGACTGGGCAAATATTACTCTCACGTTAAAGAAGTTCTGAAACTTGTGAGGACAAGTTATCAAATTAGAAGAAGATGCTGCCATCGTGATGATTTCTATTGTCTATTGATCCTCCAAGTTGGCTTTTGCTCACTGCAGCCATAGACACCCTAAGGCAGTAATTTCAGTGCCAGACATTCTTTCCTTTCCCGTTGACATTGAAAGCTACCATCTACCTAAGGTGCTTAACAGTGTTATGTACTCAAAATCTTCTGATAGGCCCCCAATTAAGCATTGTTATAAGAGGAAGAAAGGGCACGTGGGGTTGAGAGTATATTCTAGGAGGCAGAAGGGTGGGCTGCAGGAGAGGGGCAGAGAGAGAGAAGATCCTAACTAACTTGGCAGTAGTGGGGCCCATCAAGGGGATGAGGTATTTGGTGCCAGGAGGGTGGGGGTACAGGTCAGGGAATGTTTTTCTGGAAGGTGTTGGGAGAGTGTTAGCCTCTCGAAAGCTAACCAGGTGAGGATACTCTATTTTCTGCTATTTCTCAGCATTTCAGCCGAGAGTGGGGAAGGGAGAGCCTGTGACTATTTTTCTTCTTGTTCTGTTGCTAGTGCATAGCTAAGATTTTGCTGTCATTTTTACTATTCTGCTTAGAAGAGAAGTATTTCTACTATACTAGAGTAAATATATACAGTAGAGATCCCAAGAACCTATCAATTTAATATGCACTATTATATATTCAGGAGTCGAAAGTATGTTTGGAGCTGAGGTCCGTAGGTTGGAGTGGTTGGACAACGAGAATTTGTGGACATTGACTGGTGCAGACGGGAAGGATATTGGTCTTTTCAAGGGAGTTGTGGTGTCAGACAAAGCTATGTTTTCTCCAAGATTCACAGCTGTGACAGGACATCCACCACCACTTGGTATGAATTTTGATTTGTAGATCGTAACCTTTGCTGAAGTCAAGAATATATGTCAAACATTGCCATTTTCAAATTCAATTCAGTTGGTGACAGGATTGCATTCTGTTTTTGCTCCTACTAGGTATTAACTAAGTCTTTGGATTTTTTCATTGATGGTTTCCTTGATACTTGTTGTTTTGCTCCCTGCCTACGAGATTCAGAGCAAAGAGAGGAAAAGTAAAGGATCAAAGAAGAATAGGATTTGTAGATGAGAGAAGAAAAGATAAATTAAGATTTATTAGGGAAGAAAGGGAGAGATAACATCATCAAAGAGAATTTGTTGTGGGTTTCAATATTGTTTAAAGTGGGACTGTTCTATTTGTTTCCCGTTTCCTCCGTAAAGAGTTTAGGTTCTTATAAATATCATTTAACTCGGGACGACCTATGTTTATATGATGAGTGTAGATTTCAAAATGCAAGCCTATAAGGTCAGAGCTATCTTGAGTTGTGATTAGTATTTTAAGCTTTCTAATTTGTAATTGTGATACTTTCATAATAGGTGGTGATTCTTAAACTTGCTTGGGGAGATTATTAACCCTAGAGTTGATCTGTAGAACCTTTGGTGCATGACTTGTAAAAGGCATTCTCTGCATGCTGCCAATGTGTGTGAATAATATGACGTGCAGTTCATGCAGTTATTTAGATTAAACCTTGGGAAAGTAGCTATGGACGTTTCAAGAATGCCCCAATTATTTAGCAAGGATATCATTTCTGATTTCCCTTCCATATATCTACACTAAGTCCGATGCCTATTCTTGTATCTGTTTAAAGCAAGCACTGAAACATGTCACGGTTGTTCCATGAGTCGGTCTAAGTAAAGCTTGTATTGCCCAGGAGATGGGCATTGCTGGTTGGCTTCATTTCCTTTTAGAAGAGGGAGATATGTTGTTTGAAAACCTGTAAGATGAATTCCTGATGTTAGTTTCGGTCCCTTTCCCCTCACTTCTCTGTGTTCTTCTCTGTTCTTTATTAAATTGATGGTGGATTTTCAAAATTAGACCCATCTTAGATTAGATTGGTGGTACATAAGCGGCGGTGGTTTTTTTTCTTGTTTCTCAGCTTGGATGTACACTTTGACCTTACTTGTAACCATTTATGCCTTTAATTGGGCGTCCATTCTATTTGACTTAAAAGTTATGTATATTATTTGATGAAATATGTATTCTACATGCTTATAATTTTTGAAGCGGTGTAGGAAAAGAATCAGAGAAAAAGTGAAAATATAAAATGAAAGAGAGTTCTATGACTATGGTCAGCTAACGACCATAAGGAATGTACCTTTGAATGACTTAAGTCACCATGTCTACCTAGCGGACTCATTTTCACTATGGAACTTTATTTCCTTCAAATTTTGAATATGATAAGAGTTCATTTTTCTAGCAAGGAGCTTTCAGTGAGAACAACTAGCTTGATTAACCTGAGAAAGATCAACTCTTTTAACTACTTTCAGAAAGATGGAAATATGGAATTATGAACAGATAAAAGGGAAAATCCCTTACTTTGTTTCCAGAAGTCAGAAAAGAAACTACTTAACCCAGTTGTCTGACAAGCCTTTTCTTATATTGCTTCCTATTGGCCACGGATGCATGTGGGAGATGATTTAAATTGCATATAGTAATTGGTGTATCCGATGTCACAAAGGATGATTCCTGTTCAAATGATTTCATTTCAAGTTTTAGATAATTTATGGTGCATCTTTCTCCTGCCCTTTGGTTAGAACTTCTGGAGACTTGACAACTTTGTGTTCTTTCACTGCTATTATATTCAATCCGTGTACAGGAAACTGAATATTATAATAATCCTGCTGTTTATATTTAGTTTGTATTTGTTTTCCTTTTCTTCAGTCCTAGACTAATCATTAGTCGGTGGTGATGATTTCAGATTTGAATTTGGTTCCAGAATTGGAAGCAATGTTAAAAGATATTCCTACAAATCCTAGTTTCGCACTTATGCTGGCTTTTTCTGAGCCACTGTCTTCAGTAAGTAATCACATGTATCAGATTTGAACATGTGGAACACAAACATTTTGCAATGCCATTACAAAAAACTGGTTATAATTCTGAGATGAAACATTTTGGTTCTCTGAACTTCCTATGTTGGAAGTTGTCTTGTAATTTTTATTAGATGCTAAATTTCTTCCAGATTTTCATGGCCTAGGTTGGATTCATAATTGATATTACTTATTTGATTTAGATACCTATGAAAGGCTTATCATTCCAAAATTCTGAGGCGTTAAGTTGGTGCCACTGTGACAGCAGTAAGCCAGGCCGTTCAACTGAAAGGTCTATATATTATTTTTTAATTCATGCCTGTCATAATAAGTTTCCAGTTTTCTTCTTTTTGGTTTTGTTTATTGTACTTTGAATCTTGGTATGTTCTAGTGAAAGGTGGGTGTTGCATTCAACAACTAAATATGCCAGGGATGTAATTGCACAAACTGGATTTACAAAACCTTCAAGTGAGACGTTAAAAAAAGTCACTGACGAATTGTTCCAAGAATTCTGGAGAACTGGACTTATTAAATCTAAACCATTTTTCAGGAAAGCTCATCGATGGTCAGTACTGAATTCCCTGAACCAACAATACTATGTAGTACTTCTAAAACTGTCTACCTAGTTGGGATCAATCTCATCCATTCTCTTTTAGGACCAACATCATGTGGCTTTCTATACTTCTCAAGCTTCAGTCTCATCCATTCAAGTTGGTTTATGATTCTACATTTTGCATGTGGGTAATTTATATTTGATTTTCTGTGGCAATGCTTGCCTATTTCATTTTGATCTATTATCCAATTTCCTTTCTGTTACTATCTATGATGTTATGCTTTTGATTTTTATTAAAAACTAATAAAGACAGAAACTAGAGAGCTCATTTTCTTGATTGTGACATCCCTAGTTTTTCTGACCTTACAGTATGGATTTAATTTACTTGTGTGTACTGTCAGATAAGTTGGTGTGTTTTCTTGTACAAGTTTCTAGGATTAGTCAATGACATTTGAGGAACTAAAGCAACTTATGAAATTGGGCTTTGCTGGTTTATTTTATGCTAAGATCTGCCCAAAATTATTAAAAAAAAAAAAGATCTACCCAAAATTTGTTGTCTGTTAGTATGTTCTTAATAAAGCATTATGTCCTCCTTCGTGCATTAGTGCATTTAATTGATTGCTTATGTTATTAGTTTCTATATTGTTAAGTTCTTGATCTCTATGTACTATTTCTTGCAGTATTTGGAAATACTGAAAGCACCAGCATCATGGATTAATTTGAATCTACCTAATAATTTCAATTTCATTCCATGATGAGTGTAGAAGAATATCAATTTTTTAATATCAAATGAATGATGAAAACCTTATTTTATTAATAAGATTAAATGGGTGTGGACGTCATAATCCCACACATGGAATACTTCTTATATTTGGGAAAATAGTCAATCATGTTCAATCTTCATTCAGCCTAGTAACATCAAATTTTCATCTAGGGGAAGTGCTTTTCCAGCTGCAAGCATAGCTAGGGAGGAGAAATGTATCTGGCATATGAAGAAGAGATTGGCAATTTGTGGAGATTTCTGTGTCAGTCCGAATGTTGAAGGTGCAATACTTAGTGGCCATACTGCTGCTTTAAAGCTTATAGAAGCTTATTGTTGCTTATAGAAAGGGTTATGGTTATGGTTTGTTTCACTGACTATAGCAAATTAAAAGCCATAGTTGTGCTTCCATTCTGTGTTATATTGTCTATGTCAGACTTTGGACTAAAGTGGACTTCTTTTTCATATTCATCCTACTTTTCGTATTGGATCCTTTTACCAGAGAATGCAGTCGCGCACTCTTCTTTTGTTTTCTTGAGGAAAAAGTAATAAATTGGGCCATGAATGGCAAGAAAAAGTTACACACTATCTCCAAAGAGCTATGCATATTGAGAAACCAAGTAGTAACCAAAAGCCACACATATGGAGAACCAAGCTTTAGAAACCTATAAGCTTAAAGACAAACTATTACAGAAGTTAACATGTTTATACTTCCAAATTAAAGCGGTGTACTCTTCATTAAGGAGTCTGGTTTTGTATAAGCGCATGTATCCTTTGATTTGCTGCTAAATTGTTCTTCTGTTAGACTTTTTATCTTGAAAATTCTGGCATTTCTTTCATTCCATATAGCCTTGACAAGACATGCTGTAGCTAGGTTGAATGTCCACTCAATTGTAGGATTAGGATGCTTGATTTTACTACACCATCTCCTTGGGCAATCCTTTTACCAGAGAATGCAGTCGCGCACTTCCTCATTATAGTGGTTGCCAAAATTCTGCTATCCTCCATATTATTGAATCAACTTTCAAAATACGTGCAGAGTAATCTGTGTGTTCTCGATGCTTGTAATTTAAGATAGATGAATGTTTCAGACTTTTGGGTGAGAAAAGGAAGTTGTGAGGAGAAGAGAAATTCGAGAGAGAGATTTGAACGAATCAGATAAGGAATATTGGTTTTATTTTATGCTTCTCATTAGTCAACAGTGGCCAAGGTAGGCAAGTTTTTTTTTTTGAATCAAAATGGGCTATTTTATTAACTCAACTCATTCAATAAAACGTCCATTACAAAGTTGGGTGGTAGTTCAATCCACTCTCCAACGTTAGTATCTAATCTAGTAGCTTGTGCAAGCTTAAGAGCTGCCATATTTGCATGACGAGAGACACATCTCCAGCTACAGCAGAATGGAGCTTGTTGTTTTAATCGTCAAATATCTCGAATAACTGCTCCGAAAGGAGTTAAATCATCATTTAACCTACCTTCGACAACATAGAAAGCCTCCTGACAATCTGTCTCAACTACTACCCGATCCCAACCTTTATCATATAGCCAACTTAGTGCTTCCTTTAACGCAAAAGCTTCAGCGATTCGTGGACTAAAAGCACCTGGAATTAACATGTTTCTAGCAACTTTGAAACTACCATTTTCATCTCGAGCAATAAAAGCCACACCTGTTGATCCATCAACATTTGTAGCTGCATCTACATTAACTTTGAACCAACCAGCCCCTGGTTTGTGCCACAATCTGTTCTTTCTCTGCTGTGATGCACTAGAGACCTTCACTTGGGCATTTTGCCAATCAGATTGTGTGCGCTGTGCACTCATCCAAGTTTGTAAAGGTGTGCAATATTTATTCTCCCCAATAATATAATTTCTTGAATTCCAGATAGTCCAACACGTCCACAACACCACACAAGCATCAGAATCATTAAATAAACGAGTCACAGCAACTAACCAATCAATAAAAGTTGTAACAATCGGTTGATACCAACCAATATAGGAAGTTGTCCAAACCTGTCTTGCGTATCCACATCGAACTAACAGATGTAAAGTAGACTCTATTTTCAGATTACAAAATGGACAAATATGAGGCACTGGGACATGTCGACTCAGCAACACTTCCCTTGTAGGCACAATATTATTTCCCGCTCGCCATATAAAATTCTTGACCTGTGGAGAAAGAGGTAGCTTCCAAATCCTCGTCCACATGTATTTTAACTGTGCACTCACCCTTCCAATATCTGAAATTAAACTTCTATATGCTGTTTTGACTAAATAGTGCCCCTTTTTATCAAGTAGCCAAAACCGGGAATCTTCATTATCATTGCTCAAAGGAATTGATAGAATTAAGTGCACATCTCTTTCAATAAATATCGCCCGAATTAAATCAATATTCCAATTGCCATTGACCATCAAATCACTAACCATAAACACTTGCTTGTCATCATTGAACTGAGTTGCGACATATGGATTTTCAGGATCATGGAGCCATGGGTCCATCCATATAGAAACTTTACTACCATCCCCTATCTTCCAACATACTCCTTCTCTAATTAATTGTTGAGATTCCAATATACTCCGCCATACATAGCTTGGATTGGAACCAATCTGAGCCTGCAAGAAATCTGAATTAGCAAAATAACGAGCCTTCAGAACTTTCACCATCAACGAATTAGGATTAGTAAGGATTCTCCATCCTAACCGCCCCAATAAAGCAATATTAAACTCACGGACTCTTTTGAACTGCAAACCCCCACATGATTTATGCTTACACAACCTTTCCCATGACATCCAATGTAAATTCGCAGACCCTCGAGGATTTCTGCCCCACCAAAAATCTGCAAAAACCTTCTCAATCGCCTCACACGTCCCCTTAGGGAGCAAGAACAGTGACATAGCATAATTCGGGATGGCTTGTAATACAGATTTAATCAGAATTTCTTTCCCTGCCTTGGAAAGAAATCGATGCTTCCATGAGTGCAACCTCTGCCAGACCTTATCTTTCACAAATTTGAAAACATCTTTTTATTACGCCCAATGGCAGTTGGCAATCCCAAATAATTACCAAGATCATCATGCTCAACTACACCCAAAGATCCACAAATAGATGTCTTCAT
>JANIIA010000005.1:41720744-41736066 GCA_027478495.1 Erythroxylum alaternifolium
TTCTTATTATTATAAAAGATTTGTTGTAGAGTTGAGAGAGAAGCAAGGGTTAAATTGGCTAACATATTTTTTATATTAAATTCATGAGGAAAGTAATCTAAAAACCAAGGGGGTGATGAGATTTAGAATTTAAGTAAAATACTACTACTTTCCCTATATTGGGAAAGTTTTTACTTTCCTAACTATTCAAAAAAATGAATCAAACATGATAATATAAATTTTAGGAGAAAGATTACTTTCCTAAGCAAGAATCGATGCCAACCAAACATGGCCTTATAGTATTGTTTTTCTCGTTTTAACTCGTATCAACTCTATCCCTCTTAAAGAACCTTGTCTACAAAGTTTAACAGTAGATGGTGATGTTGCAGGTTAAACAAAAATTCCCAAGGAGCTTGCTCCTCAGTCATGTCCTAACCATTTGATGCGAATTTGGATTGCGGATTTGTTGTGCCTCTTAATCATTCTTCTCCCCAAGATAGTCATGGGTATCCTTTCCTTAGCGCCTAGCTCAGATAGGAGAATTGGTGGTATTGTCATGGTCGAATGTGTATGTGTTCCATGCGTTCCATGTTGCAACACATGGAACACATTGTGTATAAGTGTCTTTGGCGAAGATTCCAGTTTATAAGCAATTGTTTCCACCTTATCTATGACCTTTAAGAGACCATAAAATTGAGGGGATATGGTTGGACCTTTTAGCTAATGACCTTTGCCTATAAGGCTAAAGTTTAACAAATATTATGCTCCTTATATTGAACTCCCTCTAATTCGTTTCTTATTCGCCTGTTGACACATTCCTTTTTGAGCTCTCTCTAGATGAAACTTGATTATCTGCATAGTTGTCTCTCTATCTTGCACAAGACTATCAACCACCATTAATTTGGAGTCTTTGGTTAGATAAGGGATATGTATCAAAGGTGGGTAGCCATATAAAACTTTTAAACGAGTAGTATTGATTGAGGAGTGGTCTATTATGTTGTGCCACCACTCCGCTAAAGGAAGCCATATAAACCACTTGCTAGGAAAATCACGTGTTATATATCTAAGGTAGGTTTCCAAAGAGTGATTGAGATCACTTTAATGGTGAAAGGCAGAGGAGAAGTAAAGTCGTACTCTTCATAGTTCGTAGAACTCTTGCTAGAATTGGCTTAAGAACACAGGGTTGTGGTCACTCGTAATGTTCTTGCGCATACCATAGAATTTGAATACGTTAGAAAGTATTGGTCACTACCTTTATTGAATATGGGTGTTTCAAAGTCAAGAAATGTGCATACATACTAAACCTGTCGATTTCTATTAGGGTTACTATGTAATAATTGAGATGGGAAGGTCCTCAATTAAAGATGTATTTAAGGGCTTTAGTTTTGTTTTGTATTATTAGTCACCATGATTTATTGTAATTGGGTTATAACTTAATTATAAAGCCTGAACCATGTTAGTATTATTTTATAGTTGTTTTTAGTTTCCTATTTGGGTTAGGATTTGTTATGGGGTTGTTATAATCTAATTAGGATTCTTTAAATTTTTAATATGATTATGATTCCTAATGACATTAAGGAACTAAAATAGGATTTAATTAAAGTAGTATTGGTAGTTAGTCTTTGAATCCTTGTTACACTGATAAATGTTTGTTTAGGACTCTGGTTTTCTTTTCATTTTAGGATTGTATCTATTAGGGATTTTATCCCTATAAAGGCTATCTTACTATTGTAATCCATGGATCATAAATATAGAAATCAATTTGATTTTTTAAAAATTTTTGTGAGAAATTTCTCTCGTTTCTTTAACAAAAACTTAATTTGATCTTATAAAGGCAAATTGTGGGGATTAAAATTCTTCTAGCATTAATTCTAGTCAGCAGATTTCATTATAATCAAAGTTTTTTTCTTGATTTGTAGACAATCCTAAGGTTCTAATTCCTTATTGTTTGGGTTTTAGATGGTTTTCATCCTAAGGTTTGCACTATTCAAGTTTTAAGTTTTTGGTTCTTTTCTTCTTATTTTATGATCGTGTCATTTATTATCTATTTATCCAATTCTTTCTACATTCAATTTCTTTTCAATTCAGCATTCACTTTTTTTGGAAATTGGATGAAAATTTCATTAACAACTGCAAAGCTATTTGAACGTTATAATGAGTTCACTAAAAGGTTGCTTTTAGCTATTTATATAATTAGAAGGGACATATAGCTTAAATTAAAAATTCCATTTATACTTCATTGCTGGAGACAAATTGAGGTCGGCTGAATTTGTAACTACTAAGGATCTAATCTAATTGATAGGATCCTCAGCTAATAGATGCTTATTTACTTCCTCCTCCTTGTAGATTTTTTTGTTTCTTTCTTTCCACAGATTGTAGATAGTAGTTGTAAATGCTGTCTTGTAAAGTGTTCCATCTTTCATTTGTTGCTTGCCAGATTTGATAAGCCAATCCAAAGTTGTTGTCTAATCATATGAAGTACAATATTCAACTAGCTTAAGCAAGATTTTACTCCATATAGATTTGGAATACATTGAAAGAACAAATGGTTCCTATCTTCTTCTACTTATTACACATAATACATATGGGATCAATAGATCCAAACCATCTGTTCTTCGTTCTGAGTCGATTCCTGATGAATAACTAGGTGATCATTGTTGCTTTTGGGTTTAGGGAGTTCTTCCACATAAGTTGAAACCATGGTACATTCTCTCTTTCAACTTGTAAAGTTCTATAACATGATTTGTTGGTGAATATTCCAAAGGATTTTAGTTTCCAATTGACTTTATCCTCTTCATTCCATTGAGTGATTAGGGGGAAATACTCTAATAGAGAATTCAAACCTCTTAAATTGCCAGATCAACTGCCTCTATGGATAAGTGAAGGGACTTTTGCATTAAGGGGGATTATATTTCTTAATATGGCTCTCTCATCTTTTTGGATAAAAGGGTTAAAATATGACCAATTGGCATACCATACCCAGATATTGTCTCCATTCCCAAATCTATGTTTTATCAAAGGGTAAATAAGATTTCTCAAAGTTATCATGTGATTGAAGATCCAAAAATACCCTTTAGGAAGTGGTAATTGCCAGAAGTTTTGATTTTTAAGATATGTTTCATGAATCCACTTAATCCAAATGGCATTTTTATAAAAAATGTAGCCTCTAGATTCTTTTGCGTAAAAGCATTTTTTGCATTAGCGGTATTGAGATAATTCCCAGTTCTTTATGCCTTTTAGGATAGTCATTTAACTCCACTTTAATTTCACCTTTTTAAAGTTTTCAGTTTTCCCATACCATAAAAGGCTTAGATGTTTCGATCTATTTCCTTGATAACTCTCCTTGGTAAGATCAAATAAGTGATCTAATAGTATACAAGTTGGTGAGGAATGAAATGATCAATGTGACTTTAGCTGTTAGAGATAAATACCTGTTTTGCAAGCATTGATTCTAGATTTGTATTTTTCAATTAGGGGAATGCAATATGCATCCTTGAGCTTTTCTTGAGAGATTGGGACACAAAAATAATTAAAAGGTAAAGATTGAAATTGCAACCTTGAAATCCTGGGTAATTCAACAGAATTAGTCACATCTTTAGAATAGATCATACTACCTTTTTCTATGTTTACTCTTAACCTTGACCAGTCTGAGAACCTCTTAAGAATATCAATTAGGATGTTCATAAAGTGAGTTTTAGCACTAGATAGAAGGATAAGATCATCAGGAAACATTATGTAACATCTCATTACCCCATGTTAAGAGTTAGAACCCTAGAATATTGTAAATAAGAGATTATTGAGAAAATTAGGAAATTGCATTTCATGCTGATGTATAATATAGCATACACACACATGTGAATATTAATTTTTGCACATTAAAATGATTGTACATACATTCATTGACATTTTTGGGTATAATTGAATTATAAATGTGACTTTTGATATAAATTGTGGTTTATACATATTTAAAATTGAATTAGTGTGTATTAGTATTAATTTAGATTTTTTACGAAATTTAGGAAAATTTTGAAATTATGAGTATTTTTGGACTAGGAAAAATGCCGAGTGGTAGGACAATTTGTTTTTGGTAGTTGAAATAAGAGTTAAATGGCAATGGAAATTTTTATAAATGACATTTGGATTTAATGACATTTGTCATTGAAATTTGGAGACAATTGAAGTAGAAATTGAAGTTAATTGGACTAGTTAAATGAGAGAACCTAGTTCAAATCTATAAAGATTGGACATGAGGCAAGTGACAAGTGCCACACAATATCTTTATCCCACGATTGTTTTAATTACTTCAAAGACCATTTAATTGTTTGTATTTTGCTTTCTTCTTCTTCTTCTTCGTGGCTTTCTTCCCCTTTTTCACAATTTTGCTCACCAATCTCCATTCATGTTGAACCTAGCCCTCTCATCATTCACTTGCTACTCCCATCTTGCTATCTCTTTCATTCTTACTAAAGACCCATCCCTACCACCTTGAATGTGCTAGAAGTGTGCCCTAGGCCAATGACCATATGTGACTTTTGTACCGACATTTTGACTTATTATTTATATATTATGAGGTATTCTTTTATATATGCATATATATTGTTTATGTAATGTGATTTACATTCCATAAATAGTGTTAGGCTTATGTCATCAAGTCTGTGACTTGATAGTAAAACCATAAGCATTATAATACTATTCTAAACTGTCTCTGGTCGATCATTATTGGTGGAACAATAATGAATTAAGGCTAGTATATGTTCTGATTGATGATCACACTTTACTGATCATAGATATCAGTTATCAAATCAGATACATAGATATATGTTGGAGAACATATATTGGACCTACCCACAGAGAGAACATTACATGGTTTCATGTCATTAGTGATTCTCAATATGGTTTTACTTTAGTCTTTTGACCTGAAGTCATCATGGTTCCCTACATGAGGAATTAAGTGTTTTGACATTTGACTAAGTTATCTTTAACTGGATAACAAGTAGTCTTATGTTGGACATTAAATAAATCGTGCGAAGGGATGTAAATGACGTAGACAGGATTTATACCTCTCTTAAATGAGAGAGATATCATTTGGGCATCTTCACAAGTATGACTGAAGAAATGCATGGCTGTGCTCAAATGAATTGATGAGGAGTCATCAATGTCATTTGTTATAGACAGTCAACTTGGGAATCAAGAAACTATGATTAATTAAAGGTTGACATGTATCATGCCTTGTGATTAATCTTAATTTTGTGTTACAAAGGGACTGAGTTTGTAACAATAGTTACAGGTTAAATCGGATTGCCGATCCTCATTTGATTTAGGTGGTCATAATGTCTTGCTAGAGGCCGCTTATGACTTATGGGCTTTGAAGTATGATCAAGCCTATTGCCAACATCAAATAAGCCTATAGGGTTGCACACAAAGAGTGATGTGATTTGGGTTTATTCTATTGGGCCTAATTTATTAGGCAGTGAATAAATATATATGGATATATTTATTGGGTTAGATTGAATTGAGTTGTCGGACTTTTATTATATGAGATATAATATGGGCCGTAACTTATTGAGCTTTTATAATCTTAATGGGTTTAGGATTATGATATTCTTATTCCTAATATGACTATGGATTAGGGTTTCTCTACAAATAAAGAACTTATGTCTCATTAGAAGACACACAAAAACCCTAGTCACTTAAACCTAGCTGTTCATTCCTTTTTGAGAGAAAATTTGTGCGGCGTTCTAAAAGTGTTTTAAGAACTTGTCAGCACACATTAGCCTTACCTAGATTGTTCATCCTCGTATGCATACCCATAGAGGACGTTCCCATGTTGCAGCGTCTGCAAATCTGAAAAACAAATACCAATCTGCGTCAAGAGGTAATTCTGTAATTTTGGTTATACTTCTTGTTGTGTAGTTTTGGCTAACCAAGGCATAAGACACGAAGTCCTATGGTCCATTTCACTGCTTATTGTGAATACCTGGGCCATAGGCAATCCAACACAATTACTATATTGAAAAAAGTTATGTCTGTATACATAACATGTAGTGGTTTAAGAGAGTTTATGTAAGGCCCAGACCAATATAAAAATATTCACTTGAATACGAAAACTAGGCTTTTGATAAAGATGCAGTGTAAGATCTAACCCTATTGATCTATGGTAGCATGTTGTAACACTGCGCAAAATAAGTAGACCTTAAACTATAGCTAGTGATAAGTCTAGATCGATCCCACTGAGAGTGTGTGTAAAGCATTTGTAATCAAAATAATTAGTGTTTAGGTTAGGAGGTTTAGGTTAAATAACAAAATAAAGTAAAATTAAACTAACAAAGTAAATTAAAAAAAAAATAAGAAAGTGATGAATACGTTGGGGACCCGGTCATCGATTCATTCTTGACCTACAAAAATTAAATGTACTTTATTGATTTGTTATTCTCATACCTCTCTTAGCAACTGTTAATCATAGGATAAGAACAAGCTCTGTTAATCCCGATTTTCCCTTAGATCATATTTAATTAAAACAAGCTCTTTAATTAAGCCTTATTATTGGACAATATAGAATAAGCTCTCTAGATTTAATCGGACAGTTGCATGATGGGGTTAGGAAAATAGATTAATCAACGAAACAATTACATAAGCTGGGGTCATTTAACCAAGGTTACATTATCTTTAATGATTAGAAACCATTTATTGCCACAAATGAATCAGAAACACAACGATTACATATTGTATTAACGATTCTAGCAATGAGTTCATACATAAATAATCTAATGAGAATGGGATTAAAGATTATTCATATATTCTAATATATAAGCTTAGGATAACATAATCAATCCTTACAGAGCGAAAGAATAACAAACAAAATGAGAGATAAGCTTAACCGTGTTCTTTAGCATCAATATCACCTCTGAACTGGTGTCAAGAAGTTTAGCCCTCCATGGCCTCCAGGGTCTCCAAAATAGCAAGCTCTCTATCATTCCTAAAACCAAAATACCCCTAAAACGATTCATACTCTTTTATTGTCAGCATGTTATATTTATACCAAAAACTACATTTTCAGCGCTAAGTCATAAGAGGCATGGACATGAGCATGGTGATGCTTCTTTGAAGCTCATGACTGTGAACCTTTGTGTCATGGGTATGACTCAAGTTGTCATACCCATGCCTGATTTGTCATAACTGATGGTAATAGCCACGACAATATGTTGCGTGGCCGTGAGTCTTACTCTCTTCATTCTTTTTAGAATTTTCTTGTCTCCTCTTGCTCTAATCCTTCTCCTTCTTGCTCTACGAAGACAATTGAGTGTGAATAAGAAGAAGATGGCTCAAAGAGTGCTTTCAACTCACTTTCTCTATTATGCTTCCAAATGATACCTAAAATCAAATATGAACTAAATTGAATGTCTTAAGCATTTTGAAGCATTAATCACTAAGTGTCATGGATTAAATGTATCAACAATTAAGCATATATCAAGTTCCCCCTCACTTAGTTTTTGACCGTTTCAGGCAAATCATAAAAATCAAAGTCACATGCTAAACACTTTCATAATTTCCTAATAATAGATAATCATAACAAAAGATGAATAACTTTCAAATCATGACAAAAACTCAACGTTAAATGCCTTTACTCATGATCTATTAACATTCATCACCTTTAAAAACTGAGTAATCTAGAGGTAGACATGAAAAATGTGTTTAAATATGATAAATTCATTGTCACACTTAAACATCATTCATTATTATGACATTCTATAACTTTGCATATCATTTTATTTCTCCACCACTAGGATTCAATTGTATAATCATAAATTAAAGGACTTTTCAAGGCTTTAATGAGGGGAAGGTTAAGATGAGATGTATTTGGACAGTGTAGTTCAAAAGCCATCAAAGTTAGTGAAGCAAAATTAACACTCGTTGCAACATCAAATGGAAAAACTAACATTCATTAAAAATTAGATACCATCAGTTATGATGAATGCAAAAACTATGTTTCACAGCTCAAATTCAAGCTCTCATAACACAAAACATATGAAGCATAATTAATTGTAAAGGAATCACACATGAAAATTGATGATAATAATACATTGAAAAAGTAAGGAGTGACCCTTCAAAGCAACAACTACCTCATATGCCTTATACTTCAAAGCAATATCTACCTCATATGTCTCATACTTATATCACCCATTCCACACAACTTTAGGAGGAAAAACAAATTATAAATAACTTTTCAAAATAATTGCATTTCTTATCAATAATTTTATTTAAACAGTTTTTCTTTTCTTTTCTTTTCTTTTCCTTTCCTTTTCTAGCAATAAGGTGGAGGCTGGATGATGGATAGCAGCTGCACTTGAATGTTTTATGGGAATTCAAGAAGTAAAATATGAGCTGAAAAAGAATGGATGGTTGGAAAGCTTCTCATGGTCGTGAGAAGCCTCCCATAACCATGAGAAACTTCTCACGTGAGGCTCTCTCATGCCTATGAGAGAAAACTTATGGGTGTGAGAAATTTCCATATCATCTAGGTTTTTAGTATAAAATCCTTTATTTTTGTGATGGCAAGATATGAAAATTTAGGGGAGTTTTGGCTGAGAGAAAAGAAGAGAGGTGCTTTCGATTGGGGTGAATCGTGAGGGACCTTTAGGAGCTTCAAAAGGGCGTGAAGAGGGTGGTAAGCTCTCCATCATGAGAAGACCTATAAAAGTGTAGCTTCCTAACATCAGTTCAGAGGCAATATCAATGCCAACAACCAAGTTATGCATTCCTTCTTTGTATTTGTTGTTTTTTCTCTCTTTAGAAATTATTTATGTTATCTGGTGTGTATGGATTTAGGTATTATGAAAAGATGATTTTAATGCATTCATTGGATCGTTTATTTACAAACTCATTGATAGAATTTCAATATAATATGCAATATAACATAGTTGAAATTCATGTGTAGCGACTAATGATTCGTAATCATTAGGGATATATAACCTAGGTTAAATGATGCATCGTATGTGGCTGTTGCCTTAATTAATCAGTTTTCTTAATTCGTAATGCTACTACCCAATTAAATTTAGAGATTGTATCCTAGGTTATTTAGTAGTTAGGTTTAATTAACGAACATATCTTGATTAAACACTACCTAAGGCAAAACTTGGGTTAATTAATAACCCACGATTAATAATTTTTAAAAGTGGTTTGCAAACAACAAATCATCTAAATATGTTTAATTAGGTTGTAGGCAAAGATAGAACTAAAGAATCAGATTCCTAACGAATTAACCACTTTCATCACTTTCATGCTTTCTTAGTTTAGTTTTATTTTGTTTTCTCATTTCAAACCAACCAAACCCCCCAAACCTAAACACTGATTAATTTCATTTCAAATACTTTACACACACTCTTTATGGGATCGAGCTAGACTCACCACTGCTATAGTAGTAGTCTAGTTTATTTTGACTAGCATTACGATGCATTGTCATTTTCTCTTTTCCTTTCATTTTCCTTTAATAAAAATTGAAAGAATCTACATCAATATGGAAATTTCATTTATTTGACAAAAAAATAGCATCCCAACAAGTACAACAATCCCACATATATGCTCACCCCCGCACCTATACTTTTATACATCCTTAATCATCAATAATCAACCAATTATTTACTAGCTTTAAGGCTAAGGTATGACATTTAGTTAGTTTTAGAACATGTAATGTGGTTAGCACAAAAAGAAAAGGCAAATAAAGCTCAAGGGGGTTTATTAAAAGGAAAATCATATAAATAGGTAGGCTATTTGGTTAATGTGCTTATGAAACAAAGAATGCCAATATCATTTCTACGTTAATGCATGTGATAAAAATGTGTTCTTGAATAGAAAATCAAAGCAAAGTTAGGATGTACATGTGATGAAGGTCACACATAAATAAAAGACAATAAGATTGATATGGATGTGTCAGTCTATAAAGGCTCAAAATCTCACTAGCTTGTGTCTACCACTAATCACTACTCTTTTAAAGATAAAGCATATTGACCAATAACATGAGTAAAAGTATACGCTTATGTTGCTATGCATCCTTCTAGTCAATTCAGTCTTTAATTATGACTATATAGTTTTAGAATCAACGGAAAAAGAGAAAATGTTTGTTTGTTTATTTGATTCTTTCTTTTTTTGTTTAAAAACTTAAAAACACATAAGGAAAAAATAAACTTAAAGAGACATATGCATATAAGAAACAAACAACTTAAAAACACATCTTATAACCTTAACAAGTGTCAAAATGTAAAGGAAAAGAAATAAACTTCTCAAGGGCTGCCTTCCAAGTAGTTCCTTTGTTTATTGTCACTGGTTCGACTTCCTATTCTCCTCATCACGTGATAAAATTATGATTTTCAAGTGTTACAGTTTGCCTTTTCTCCACATAAGGTTGTTTAGTATAAGGCCTAAGTTGATGACCACTTATACTAAGCGGCCTCCCTATCTTCAGATTCTTAATCTATACTGATTCCATGCACTCTTGGAATATCTCAAATGTCTCTTCACCCTTTTCCTCCTAATTTAATTTCTCCAATCTACTACATAAAGGTGAAAGGTTATTATTAACAAAAAATAGGAACCCATTATTTACCTTTGAGCTAAATGATATATCCTTTTCTCTTTTGAACTCCTCCACTTCTTCACAAGAAATTCCTTGAGTAGTCCTCTCAAGATTCTCAAGATTTTTTCTACTTTGTAAGATTTCTTCATTAGCATCCCTTAGGTTCACCTCGGGTTAAGATGGTTGCATTTCTTCGCTTTATGATTCTAAGAATTTGATAGCTTATATCATCTAACTTATACCAAGTTCTAGATTCTAGACTTTGTATCTTGCAAGAATTGCAGCATATCCTACTGAAGTTAATAGAGTGTTAGAAGCAAGAGACATAAATATGCGTTCTAAAGATGTATCTAAGTTGGAGTAAGGAGCTTCTGGTCTATAAGAGAATTGTTGTGCTTCCTAAAGCTCATCTAGGTAGTAGTCTTACTGTGTATTCCATCCGTAAGTTAAGTTTAGTTGATCACTCCTAGCTTGGTTATAAGATTAGGAATATGAATTATGGGAAAATTTTCCTTCAAAAGTATTGATAATATCCAGTAATGACATACTCCCTTCCATATGTCCACTTCACACAAAAATATTAAAAAAAATTGAAAAGATCAAGAAATAATTGAAAAGAAAACAAATATGTAAAAAACACCAATTAAAATCAAGAAAAAAATTAAAACACTGCACTTCCTAACAACTACGTTAAAATTAGGCTCGTGTCGTAACACTACATTAACTAACTAGACCTTAAACTATAACTGATGGTAAGTCTAGGTCAATCCCATGGAGAGTGTATGTAAAGCTTTTGTAATGAAAATAATCAGTGTCTAGGTTAGGGGGTTTTGGTTGAATAAGAAAATAAAGTAAAATTAAACTAATGAAACAAATTAAAGAAAACAATCAAAAATGAGAAAATAGATGAATATGTTAGGCACCTGTTCATCAGTTCACTCTTGGCCTACACACAACTAAACATACTTTATTAAATTGTTATTCTTATACCTCTCCTAGCAACTATTAATCTTAGGTTAACAACAATCTCTATTAACCCTGGTTTTTCCTTAGATCGTGTTTAATTAAAACAAGCTCTTTAATTAAATGTAACTATCAGACAACCTAGAACAAGCTCTTTAGATTTAATTGGATAGTCACATTTACAGGTTAGGAAAACAAATTAATTAAGGAAACAACCACATAAATTTGTTTCATTTAACCAAGGTTATGTTATCTTTAATGATTAGAAACCATTTGTTTCCACAAATGAATCAGAAACACAACAATTACGTATTGTATTAATGATTCTAGTAATGAGTTCATACGTAAATAATCTAACGAGAACAAGATTAAAGATTATTCATATATGAAAACCCAAATCTATAATATAGGATAACATAATCAATATTTAGAGAGAAAAAATAACAAACACATTGAGAGATAAGCTTAACTGTGTTCTTTGGAGTTGATATCACCTCCAAACTGGTGTCGGGAAGATTAGCCCTCTATGGCCTCCATGGATCTCTAAAATAGCAAGGTCACTGTCATTCTCAATATCCAAAAACCTTTAAAATGATTCATACTCTTTCTGCCTTCAACATGTTATATTTATACCAAAAACTAGGTTTTCAGTGCCAGGTCACAAGAGTCACTGGCATTAGCATAGTGGTCACGACCGTGAATGGCTTCATTGAAGCTCACGATTGTGAGCCTTAGTTTCATGGGCATGACTTAAGTTATCTCTCCCATGACTTATTTTTCATAGCCTTCCACTTGTAGCATTATATTCTAAAATATGAAAGGAACTCATTTTGGTCCTCCTTTTTCCTCTAATGATTCCATAATTTAAATCAAAATTATGTTAAAACAATGCTCCTTTCAAAACTCCCTTTAGATTTTATAATATCATGTTATAGGTGGAAGGCATTCAAGATGCTAAGAGAAAGGGAATGAATACCAATATCTTAGGCTCTAAAACATTTCAACTAGTTAATAAACTCAAGAAGGTGATAAAGACCTATAAGTGATAATTCACTGTATTAGGAGATTTTGTTGGTCTAAGCCATAAAATCTCTAGATAATTGAATCATGAGTACAAAATGATGTAAGGGAGAATTCATATAGGTTTTTATGTTATATAATTTATTCTATTGATTGCTTGCTTCTTCTATCTTTAGTAGTATCTTGATCTATTTTATATAGTTTTAGGTTTTATAATAAACGAATCACACTCTTTAATTTTGACTAAATAGTAGTAGAAGAGTTAGACTTAGTAGTTATTTTATGCTTATAGGGATGAAATTTGTTATGTTATCACTTGGACTCAAAAGTAAAACCTTTACTCCAAATAAAAAATTAAATAGAGTGAGGTTGTTCTCATAAAAAGTATGTAGTCTAATTTTATACTTTGTGAACACAAGTTAAAAAGGCTTTGGTTATGGTGAAAACAATTATAAAAAGTATAACTAAGAAACAATTCAAATTATAATATAATAAATTCAATAACAAATATTGGTCTAAGTCCACATCCATTATTAGAATTTTGTGTCGATCATTGATGCAATTATTAATAAATATACAATTTGAACATTCAATGTTGAAACTATTTTCCTATCTCTTTATAGTAATTATTAATTAGAAGAAAATAAGCTAATTAACCTTAAATAGTAAACAAAATCATTTATATGTTAAAAGTATAGTAGTAACTTTCAATAGAAAGATATATGAACCTAAATAAAATAAGTATAATCAACCAAATTTAATATTTTTTTAGAAATAAAAATGGATTAATCCTTGAAAGGAAAATAAAAGATGTACAATAGAACTGTCAATTAGATAAAAAATGATGCCATTATAGTAGCTCAGTTAATACAAATTATATTCAATATACTATAATATAACTATGAAATATTCCACATTCATTTTAGATTGAGGTGTTTCAATTCCATGCATTGGAAACACAATTATTGTCCTCAAATTTATCTTGAAGAGTTTAATATAAAGTCTAATTCTTTGCATAAGGTCCCCGTCAAATTGATCTTTTTCATAACTAGCTCTATAAAAGATTAATCTATTTCTCTCATCCTATATAGCTATAATAAAAAATGCAAATGATAAACAGAAGCACCATTTCACATTGCCATTAAAGTGCTTAATAGTATAACACCATTCAATTATCTCACTCCACTCCCTTGTGGCTTCAAATATATTACATTTGTTTAACATTAACTTCCAGTTTTCCTTGGTATAATCATATTGAAAGAATAGATGATTGATGCTTTCTTTAACTCTTTTACACAAAATGCACTAGTTAGTAAGGGTAAAGGACTTAGGCAACCTATCAACTGTTGGCAGTTTATATTTTATGGTCGACCATAAGGTAGTGGATGCACAAGTCAATAAATTCTTAAACAAAATAACTTTAGTCTAAGTGATTTTAACTATGGGACCCCAGAAAACTTTTTATAAGAATGAATGGTGAATTTTCTAGTTTTAGTATGCTTCTATATTATGACATCCTCTTCATCTTAGTGGCTAATGTGGATGAGTTCTGAGTTAATAGATTTAGGAATTTGAGCTTTTCTGAGAATTTCCTTATTGGTGAGTGTTGCAGCTACTATTACCTCCTAATGTATTGAGGTTTAAGCATTATTACCATATTTAATATTGTTGATTATCCTTCCTAGGATCTAAAAACTTATGACGCAATAATTCATTAAACTCTAGTTGATTCATATAGTAAAGGGATCATACAATTATGGATTTGATATGTAATTTAAATATAACTTACAAAATAGTAGACACAATCATAAAAATAAACACACAAAAAATTGATACTCAAAGAATAAATTAAATAGTAAAAATAATTAAGATCTTTTGGTTTTATATATTTGAATGTTTTAGTTCTCTTTGAGTAAGTATAATATTTTAGCTTCATAAGGCCATAGAAAAGAAAATAAAATGAAAAAGATATAGGAGGGCAAATTATTATATATCCCAAAACTAACCAAACTTAATTGAAAAAATAACAATCAAAACTAGGGATTCTAAAGATGGCATGTTTCTAGTTTTTGTAGCAAATAAAATATGGAATATGCATGTGTTACAAATTTTATTCAACACTAGAAACATGAGCTAGTAGTTACCCATGTGTTAAGTCATGTTTGACTTTCTTATTAACTTCCTCCATCTTAAAAATAACACATACTACAACATATGCATATTTGAAACCATGTTTAGTTAGTATCTTTTAAAGATTAAAAAATGAAAATTTTATAGGTCATTTGAAGTTTTTCATATCATCTTTAAGCATATCAATTAGAGATCAAATGGGAAAGTCATTCCTAATTGAAGAAGTAAAGCTAAAATTATCTAAAATGTACCTAGTTATCTTCATTTTTCTCTTAACATCTTCACACAGGTATATTTTACATGTTGTTATGGGTTAAATTAGTTGTGACTTAAAGCTTTTATACTACACTTTATATGGAATGATATGATATTCTCTTATATTTGATTCGTAGAATTTTAAGTGATTAATTGTGTCAAAAACCTATATTTTAGTGCATTCTTCTTTATATTTTTCAAATCAAGAAGATATTGGAGTCAATAGGAAGTAAAAAGGTAGAAAAAACTTTGTAAAAGACATAAAAAAATATTCAAGCTTAAAGATGTTGAAAATTTGAGGAAAAGTGGAGAATTGGATAACACATGTTGGAACCCCTCCCCGGGCGGGTCCACGGCCCGACGTCTTACGTGACATCTGGACCCGTGGCCCACGGGGGAGGAATT
>JANIIA010000005.1:41736166-41765486 GCA_027478495.1 Erythroxylum alaternifolium
TCCATTATCTTAGGTTATGTGTCGGAATGACCCACGGGCGTTCCGGTACGTACTCTAGGGTAATGGGGGGTTACATCCAACCACCAATAATTTATTCAAAGAACAAATAAATTCCAACTTGTACAACGTGTTATGAATTAATGATTTAAGTATCACATTGACATAATCAAGGACTTCTCCAATCATATAAAAACGCATGAATCAGAAATCAAAGAATTCATACATTGTATAAATATTAAATTAACTTGGTAATACGTCAACTAATTCAAAAAATTAATAATCCAAATATTTAAAGTTCATCTTTAAACTAAATTTAACAATTCGAATCAACTAAGCACAAGAAATCATAAGAAAAAGTGTGGTGAAGTTTTAGAAAACTCATTCAATTTTCTACCTTCACAGACCTCAGATCAACCCTAAAGGTCTGGAATTTCTTCCTTCACTAATCATAAACCGGCTCAATCTCAGTGGTTTGTGGCTTTCTAAACACTCCCACACCTCCTCTTACTGGCTCCTTGCTTTAAAAACCTTTGAAAAAAGAAAAATCCTCTTTGAAATCTCACCTTTGCATGGACATTTTGTTAGCTTCTCCTCCCAAGCTGCTACCTTTTTATAGACTCACGAAAAACACCCTAGCTCCCACACATTGTTGAAATCTCCATGCTTTCCCTCTTATCCCTTCCATTTTTAAAAGATTTAATGTAGATATCATCAGGTTTATATTGACCTGCGTATGGAGTTTTGTTCCTTCTATGACATTTTAGACTGTCTCCCACTACTGTGTCATTTTGTAGGGTCTTTTATGTTGCGTTGGCTTCCTTTTCTATTTATTTTTGCTACATTTTTTGAAACCGGAGTGCTTCTTATATTGTGAAATTTTTTCTTTTCCTCTAGCTGTTTGATTTTGCTACTATTTTGGCATTTTATCCAGCTTATTTCTACTGGTAAAATGGGTTGCTTTTGGTTTGCTTTTTGTTTGTTTCATTATTTAGTCCATTAAACATATAAGAAAATATTTAATACAAATTATATATTTAGAAATAAAATAAAAAATAAATAAATTCAATAATTAATAATAAAATTCAATAATTTAACCCAAATGTGCTATGTAAATAATTTAAAATAATATAAAATATGGGTGTAAAATATGCTATAATTTTTACTTATCAATTTAATCTCTAGTTTACTGGTAGTTAATGTTATTCCTTAAGATGTATAGAAAGACTGATGATCTTTAATAAGCTCTCTACATTGAGATTCATTCTTGATGCTTGCTCTAAATGTTTCTCTTTTTATTGCTTATTACTTGTTTCCTCCTTAATAGTAGGTATTTCTTAGCAGCTTTGGCTATTGCTAGTCCTTTTCTTAATAATTTTGACTATTTCATTTTCTTTTTACCAAACTCTTAAGTTTGTTTTAATATATTCTTTGCTTTTTAAAAAAATACATAAACATGAAGTTAAAAGACATTTGTTGGATAGCAAGGCAAAGAGAGTGTTTTGTGATGCAACATTTTTAACGTGAAAAAAGGCTTTTAAGTACAAACTCATAGAATGCAAAATTTTAAAACTACTTGTAGAGGAATCCAACCAACTGTAGCAAAGGTTGCTTAAGCTTGTACGTTGTACTTACTCCTCTATTGTATTCCTAATAAAAAATTATAATATTTCTTCAAGGCAAATGTGTTATGTTGTATTTCCCTTATTTCTTATTAATGTGAGAAATATCATTTTTACGAATTTATTATTCTAGGTTGGAACTAGTTGACAAGATATTTTGTTAAGTTTGATGTGAATGAAGCACTTTGAACATAATTTTTTAAAATTTATAATTTTATGTCAAATATAATTTCATATTTTAAAATAATTATCAAAATTTTTAGTATAACAATTTAAATGAAAGGGTTTATTTAATTAATTTTAAGATTCGATCAAGTAGCCTAATATTGGTCATCATTTGTAGCTACTAACTATTACTTTATCATGTTTTAATAGATGTAATAGTAATAAGGGCAATTATGAAATCTCACAATAAAATGGTAAATGAGTAAATTTGTATTTAAAAAATTTTAAAATACCTTTTGTCACATCACCATTATCTTCCTCATCTCCATCTTCCATTTCTCTCTAAGAGAATCTTAACATAAAGAACCCAAATCTCTATTAAATCTCCTTAAATACTTTTCAAACTTTTGTACAACAAGGTTGCTAATGTATGATGTTTCCTTTTTCTCTCTTTCTATAGTATCAAACATGACTACATCAACATATTATTAATTGTGGGAAAAAGAAGAAGTTTTAAGTTATTGATGTCCTTTTTGTCAACAATAGATAATCTTAACAACAACAATAAACTATCCTAAATAATTTGCCACTAATAGGCAATCCTGACACTTCAACCATATCAACTCACTTAAGATCCATTTAACCTCAAATTTATGATTTAGTTATATGTAGTTTACTTTAGTATATGCAATTACAACTTTTAACATAAATTCATATGTTAAGGTCCACAAACCCCTTTACAAGTGTCTGAGCTTGACCTAAAGCCCAATTAAGCTTAGCTCATACTACTCGAACTAGAGTTTGAATGGATTTTAAGTAGCCTAAAGCTCACCTGAACTCGAATCGCCTAAATCCTAACTTGACTAAATCTGGCTTAACCAGACCCATCTTTGATCCATCCTTATCATCGTCAATAGTACTACTCTCCATCACCAAAGATCTAAAATTTTCACCTTAAATACTAATTTTTTTTTCATAAAATCAAACAATATATTTATATGCGCTATTTGTTAGTACCGAAAGGAACCTGGTGTCAATCGAATTGACAATATCTTATAGAACAAATGAGGAAGAAAGTGAACTAAAAGAAAGATAACAAAGATGGAGAATAAAACATGGAATAGGTAATGAAGATATGACAAAGAGAGAGAAAATAAACTAGAAGAAAAGTTAGAATAGTGGAAGAAGCAACAAAAAAGTAAAAGGAAATCAGAAACCATATTTTATATATAATCAAGATTTTAATTAGGTTGGGCTTAGGCAAGCTGGGGCCTTTTTGCCATCTCTATATGTGTTATATTATCTAGTGGTATAGTTTATGGTGGTTGTGATAAAATATAAGGGTTATGTTTTCGATTAATGATTAACAATCAATATAAGAATTATGTTATGGTATTTTTATCACATTTTTTATTACTGACAAGTTGAATTTCCATAAAGATGAGCTTGTTGGCAAGGAAAAATGAGTTATACAAATTATATCATGTTGTTATCCGTACTTATTAGTACAATTTTCCTAATAATTTCTTCTAAGTGAAAAATTAAAAAGCCTTGAGTCTAATGTTTAAATACCACATCTTTAGATTTTAAAAATCATAAAGATTCCTTAAAAATAATACCACCCCCATGTAAAGAAATTCATATGAAGAAAATGTGGAAAAGTATCATGACTTAACTCCTTATATATTAACCATAATTTTAATATGTGAATGTCCTAACCTTAATATATGAATATTAAGACTAAATGCAAATAATACCAACCATATCTACCAATAAATATTATCAATCAGTAAAAATAAATATCACATATACTTTAAAATATGCATACTATAAATGAGTACCAGGAGTACTCTACCTCAATACAAACTATACTAGTACTCTATATATCCAATACTATGCTTGTGTATAAAAACATACCATCATTCATTGCAGATAAGTAATATATATATACTTTAAAACGATAATATAATGATTGAGTGGAAAAAAAAGCATGCCTCAATACAAACTATACTAGGAGTTACTACAATCAATACACACTATACTATAACTATACATATTCCACACCATATGTAATTACAAAAAATACCATCATTTATTATATATAAATAACACCTTAATTTTAAAATTGGAATGAAATGATTAGGTGCAAAGAGTATCATGCCTCAATATAAATTATATCATCACTTGGTATATTCAATACTATTATTGTGTATAAAACTTACTCTGACATATTTAAATAAGACCTTGAGTAAAAAATGAAAATATCATGACTGAGTACAAATAGTGCAAATTATAATCCACATTATATTATAACTATATAGATATACTATATGTATCTACAAAAAATGTTTCCGTTAATTACATATATAAGTAACAACTACACTTTAAAATGAGAATAAAATGGTTGAGTGTAGAGAATATTATATAATAATATCAAATTATACAAAAAATTAGTATATATCTTACCACCTCTATATACAAAAATGACCATGACATATTAAAACTAACACATTTAGTTAAAAAACGGTAATATCATAATGGAATACAAACAATGTCAGACATAAGTGCACAATATTAAATGACGATTTATGTCACATAATATGCATATTTACAAAAAGTACCACAATTTATTACAAATAGGTAACACCTACATTTATCTAAAATTGAACTGTGGAGGACAACAATTATTACATAATCGAGTACCAAACTATTTCTATTTAAGATTTTATTGGAAACGGTTAACTATATGCCCATGTAGTCAACTATATTATTTTTAGAATTTTTGAATAAATAATATGAAGGACACATATTTTTATATGTCCACGTACCAAACCATTTACATTTATTTTTTATTAGATATAGTTAACTAGATGTTTGTGTAGTCAATCATGTTTGTTAGAATTTTTAAAAGGATAATGCGAGGAAATTGATTGCTCCATACCCAAATACCAAATTGTGTTGATTTAAGATTTTATAAGAAATGATTAACTACAAAATTATGTAATCAATCATATTATTATTTGAATTATTACAAGGATAATGTAAAAATATTTATTCACATTTATGTACCAAAGCGTGTCTAAAATTTTTATGTTGGATATAATTAAATACGCAATCGTATGTTCAAACATGTGTCATGTTACAATTTTTTAAGGGGAACTAATAAGGAAATGAATTATTACATGACCTCTATGCCAAACTTTTCCCCTTATTACAATTCACATTTTTAGGGTAATAAAGTAATTTTCTTTATCTAAAGCTTCCTTGAGAAGTTTTGAATAACTCATCCCACCAAACATTATGTAGCAACTTATTATTTAATTTCTTAGTGTTGAGTACAATTAAATACCAAATAACTCAAATCTTTCTTATTTATTTAAACCCATGGCATTTTAAATGCCTCTATAGTGAAAAAACTGAGAAATAGATATAATAAGAAGATAATTTCACTCCCATCTTCCTTTTTGTCTATTTGGAGCTTATATATTTATATTTTATGTCTAATAGATATTTTTAGATATGTATTTAGACATGGTTACTTAGGTATTTTTCACACATATTTCTAAGTATTTTTCAATCATTTAAGCATTAATTGTCTCATTTTGAGTGAGTTGGCCTTTTTGATATTATCAAAGTGATAGAGTGAGCTACCTTGAGTTGTAAGCTTCCATTGTTATTCGTTTTTATTGTATTTGGAGTGTTATAAGTGGCATTGAGGTTCCTATTCTCTTTGGAAGAAGATTGTAAAATAGTTCCTCTTTATCTAAAAATAATTGTACAATGGTTATTATTTTCCTTAAAAGGAGAATTGTTGTGAACTTTAGAGAAAAGTCTTTGTAGTAGATATAGGTAAGGGTTATTTGTCAAATCACTATAAACTAGTTTGTATTATCTTTTCTATATTATCTTTAAATTATTATTCAATTATTTGATTGATTTATGTTAAGCAATTTATTCATCCTTATTCACATTAATTATTGCTAATTAAGTACATTGATTAGAAATTTTCATTAAATTTTATAAATACCCAATTTACCTTCCTCTTAGGTGCCATTAAGGACTAACAGATAGAATGGCCGTAAGTTCTATCATATTAAGATTAAATTTCATTAGTTCCAATAGTGAGGATTATATCACTTTACCAACTTTGAAAGGCAAGAAGAAAATTTTATAATATTATAAAACAAGGAGAAAATGGTGTTAAATTATAGAAAAGGAAGAAAGAAGACCCTTTTATGTTCTATATAAAGGATGGAAAAATTAAGATAAAATCACATGGAAAGGAAATTAGAAAAATAAGAGACTAGAAAAGAAGTTTAAGATTGAGAGGATCTTTAGGAACTCTTTATATAGTGGAAGTATAACAATCAATAACAAAGCCAAAATAAAGTAGATGGAGCTATATAGACCAAAATGTCAAGGAGAATTAGGGTCGAAAACTTTAAGATCCATTAATTAAATGCTCCTTGCTAATAGAACTTGCCAATAGAATTTAGAAGCCCTATATTGATTATGAATCCCTATGGGTCAAATAGATCCATTTTCACTTTGTCTAAGGAAAAAGCTTCTAGATCATTAATCTAGAATCCCATTTTTCATAGATTGTGATAAAATGCTAAAATTGAAGGACATTTTACCTCCTTACACCTTCTATGTTATAGAGAATAGGGAATGTAATTGAGTTTGGTATGATTTTTGACACCCTCTTGTCCCTCTCTATAAAACCACACTAGCAGCTAGCCTAATGCATTACATTCTCGCAAGCTTTATGGTTAGCAAAGTTATTTTAAGAAATTGCTAGGTGACTTATTCTCATTTTCAAAGTTCCTATTGCCCCATCTTTAGTAACCTGCCTTCCTACTTCCCTCATTTCTCAAAGTTGGCAAAATTATCTAGTCTTGTCATAACTCTGGTTCTTTGACAAACAAAACCTACTTAAACCTTTTCATAACTTCCCAACCTTTAGTTATATGGTTCAACCTTTATATCTTCCTAAAGTAGCTTTCACCCTTTGAATTGATTTTTTATAAGTGTAAACTACATTGTGTTTTAGGGCTTAGTTTGATATGTATTTAACTATTAATTCAATCATTTAGTATATTTTTAGGTTAGAATTATGTTAGTTTGTTAATTACTTATGTTTTAAGTGTTTTATGGGTTAGTACAAGTCTTTGAGCTTAATTATTATGTTTTTGAGGTACCTTGATGTGTTTGCTAGTGTTTCAGGGTCAACATTAAAGAATCGAGAAGTTTCGGAGACATTCAACTTAAAACAAAGGCCCACAATTATGGCATGTAAGGCTATGATCGTGATAAAAGCACCAGAGTTGGCTCATGATTGTTGCCTAAATGTCACGATAATGAAAGAAGCGTAACGAACAACCCACGATTGTGGCTGCATGCCATGATCGTGACAGAAGCCCAAGAAATGGCCCAAGATCATGGCCTGTAGGGCCACGCGTAGACACTCAAGAATGTCAAGTTTTGAGGGATTTTTTGGACCTTTTGAACACAGGAAAAACCGTAAGGCTACTCAGAACATAAGAGGATATTTAAAGAATAAGAAAAGAGGAGAAGGAGGATTTTTCATCAGCCACCTTGAGAAACTCTAGAGAGAATTCATCAAGAGATAGAGGAAGAGAAGAAGGAAGAAAGAAGAGGAGAAGAAGTTGACTCGATGTACTTCCCAAATCAGAAGGTTTACCAATGTTGCTACCTCCCATCCTCCATTTAGATTGTATTTCCTATTTATCTTCAGTTTTATCATTGTATAGAATTGGATTGAATGGTTAATGATAGGATCTATAATGTTGAGGATGTTCTAAACTCACTTTTTGAATTTTATTCTTGAATTGATGAAATTTGATTGTTTATATGTTTATTATATTTGTTGTGGTTTAATTCTACAATTGCATAATTCGGTAATAAACAGAGAGGGTGAATCGAATGAAAAACGATTAAATTGGACTAACAAGAGTTAGGTGATTTAATATAACAAGAATTGAATTTGATCGAAAATTGTGCGAAGAGAGATCTTGCATAGATTTCCAATAGTTTATTAGAGAACTTTAGAACTAATTAAGGTTTTGGATAGGTTGTGAATTAAGAAACTGCATCTTCCATAATCTGATTAGGGTTTAATATTTAGGGTTAATAGTTATAAGTTGAGAGAGAGTACTCAACCCTAGGATAACTTAGAACCAATAATTTGATAATTCATAATCTGTTAGGTTAGCATTAAGGATATGTAAAATACCCTTTCCCTCAATTGGTAATTTCTTTCAATTAATTCTTGGGTGTGTTGCAACTGCTTAATAATTAGTATTTTGTGTGTGTCATGTACAATGCATGCTCAATTGACTTTCCCCAGGTATGTATCCTTAAATCACATATCTTAATCATTCACGCTTTATAACTTGGATATAACTAGTTTGCACTTAGGTTGACACCTCCAATATACTTGATTATTCCAAATTCATCAATCAAACATTCATCAATCATACATTTACCAATCCTTTTCTAACATTATATGATCACACAATATCCAAATTTTCATTCATTCATACCTAATTCACCTTAGTCATATCCTTTGGATCACATTTGCAATCATATGAACACCTTCATTCATATAACACTCATAAATTTCCAGATTTTGGTACTTTAACATCGTCAATCCATTATTAAGCTATAACCTCAATTACAACTTAAATATATCAAACACTTTATCAACTTATTCAAGCTTCAAATTAGGTTTATTTCAAGCCTTAATCAAGTCTAAATGCACCAAAGTAAAGTATCTTATCATTAGTTAGTTCAAACATCACATAAAAGAGAAGAATCCACGTCTAATGCCTTTCTTACGAACGTGGTGGCATGCCCACAATTATGGGCTATGCCATCTGAAAATTTTATCACCCTTTCTCCTTCCAATTTTCCAAATTTTAACCTCTACATACTATATCTAACACATCTTATGCATAATTCATTATTTAGACTTAATTTCTTCATCATTTTCTCCTCAATTCGATCTCAAAATAATATATACTACAACTTATAATTTGTCATTGATCATTTACACAAAAACAGAACACAAACATATACATTTCTTCATCAACGTTCCAACACACACATCATACACCATTTTTACTATCAATCCTTCCTTAAACTATCATCATATATGTTTTTATTAAAACAAGCCATGAAGTACATTATTACACTTACTTGTTTAACTCCAAAGCTCTTTAATTCGTGGGTTAACCCAGCCCCTCCTCGATCATCAACATTTCAAGAACAAGATGAGAATAGAAATGGGTTTCATCATCAAGAAGAAGGCAACAGAATTTCGTTGCAGTGGCTTACGTAGGATGTTAGCAAAACTCAAGATGGTGAGGGTTGGTGAGAGTGTCGTGAGTTGAGAGAAGAAAGAACAAAGAGCATGTAACAAAATGAAAGAGAAATGAAAGATGGTCTTAAATGTTTGAGTATATCGTGAGATAGATGTGTGGCAAGTTTGGTGACACTTGTCACTTGCCAAATGTTATCTCCCTATGGTTCCCATTTGTCTTGTCACTTGGCATTTTTCCTAGTCCAAAAATACACATAAATTTATAAATCTCCCAATTGTAGCAAATAAATTCCCAATTAATAATTGAAAATCATCATATCAAAATTGAAGACATAACAATTCATAATTAACATCATTATCATTTTAAACTTTTTATACCCCGGAACATGTCAATTAAGTGCATACAATCTTTGAAATGTGTACAATATCATAATTCATGTGTGTATGCTAATGATATGTATGTGAATGCAATGCACCTCATAATTTTCTCAATATTATTTCTCATGTACAGTGATTTAGGATCCTAATCCTTACTATAGGAAAATGGGTTATTTCATTTAAAATATGATTAAAGAAAGAGACTATCTTTGTCTATTGAAGATATTGGAGTTTAATTGAAAAAAGAGACTATTAAATGAAAACCAACAAGTTTAGATTAATTTATAAAAATCGATTAATACAAAAATTGGCTGATCAATTAGTAAATTGATCAATTTTTAATAATAAGGGATATTAAGGTAAACCGAACTAGTAAGTTAAACAGTTCAAGGTTTTTAGGTTGAACTACCAAACGTATTTAGTTTTTTAACCATTGACTGTAATTTTATAATGTTACGAATAAAAATACATAGTTTTATAACTTAAAGAATAAATTTATGTTGAAAAATCAAGACAGGATTTGATCTTGCACACAACAGAATAACTACGACATTTTTTTGTTTGACATTTCAAAGGTTAAGATCATTTAAGTTCTATAACTTACTTAACATATAAATCATAATAAAGAATGGATCATAATTCACACCTTATTATAAAGCTTGATTCTTTTTGTCATTGTTCTCCAACCGTCTTTGAAATCGACTCATCTCAACCATCATAGTCACACAAGTGTTTAGCTTTTATTGGTATCCGCAGAATAAGTTGAAAGAATTCTATAACTATTGTATAGAGAGTTAGGCAAGGAGTGCTAACTCCTTTGGAATCTAAACCTATTTATAATAAACTTTAGACATTTTGGTAATTTAATTAAAATTTTCATTATAATTACAATTAATTGTAACTAAATACTAATTATGTCCAAATAAGATCTAATATATTAAATTGATCCTTATCTATTAAATATCTCATATTTAATCATAAAGTTTTTCAAATTTTACAGTTAATTCTAACTCGATTAAAAGGTCTTTTTCTTCTTTCAACCCATTCTTATTAACTGACCAATTAGGTTCTCAAACATATTGGTAATGAATATAAATTACAACCCTAAATTATATTACGATTAGATAAATTAATCTCCTTTAATTGATTTTTAATTATCTAATTAAACAATTCATATCCACAGATTAAGACGTCTAGCAACGTATTATGAGTACCCAAATATTTAGAAATATCAAAGTAATTTTGACTAACCTTTCATGCATAATTTTTTATATATAATTCAATCTTTTCATCGTATAATGTTCCAATTAGTTATAGGGTATGAAATTAGTGTCTACACTATTTAAGTCCAATCATGTTAATACTCTACTATTATTATTTGATTCTATTAATGATATTTATAAAATATTTACAAAGTTTCATGTCACCTTGGCGAATGATTTCTTAAATCATTATCAATTGAGAATAATAGACATCCTTCCTAATTACTTTAGAGTAATGAATCTTATATTGATCACTCAACTACCTCTATATAGTTCATGCTATATCTAATGATTACTAACAGAGCTAACATTGACTATAATATATTATAAGTAAAATATAGCAATTCCTATACGAGATACTTTAGAGATCTCAATTCAAAGGATTATTTATACAATTATCATATTAAGAATTTGTATAGACATACAAAGTAATATTTTAAATGTAATTTTCTTATATATAGGGTCAGTTTAGTAAACTTATTATAATAAGTAATTTTATATTTGTTTAAGTATTTTCACACTTTAATTTATGAAATTGACTGCTAACTTTACAAGGAAGAAATATAATATGTGCTAAATTTTTTGTGTTGTACTGATATCTAGCCTTAGTAATAAAATAATGATTAATAACAATTAAAAGAAAATACATACATACAACATAAATAAGACACTTGTCTCCTATATTAAGTCTCCTATGATATTAAAGCTCTTTACTGTTTATTATTGCAGCTCTGAATTTTGTAAAACTTCAGTCAACTTACGCGCGCCCCCAAAATAACCAGTACACGTCGAACAGAGCAGGCTTTTGTGGACAAGTGAGTCAAACCTGTGCAAGTATGAAATTTCAACGAAGGTCATTATCTCAGGACTTTTCTCTGTCTTCCTCAAACGTCCTCATTATATCTCTCTCTCCCCCTCTCCGTCTGTCTGTCTGTCTGTCTGATCGAACCCGTTGTTTCATGCTGGTGAGAGTTTCTTTTGCTTCCGTCTCCTCAATGATTATAGTCACTTTTCGTTCCTCCACGTTCATTTACTTAGTCGTCTCCATAAATTTTGTGCTTTAACTTGTATTATTATATAATCTTTCGGGTCGGTACGGTTCTTATCCTCTTAATCAGATTCAACTGAACATAGTTCTTTTTTTTCTTTTGAAATTTGTTATGGTTTTGATGATTAGTTGAGAGTTTCAATATCATTTTTGGTGCAAAATTTATACTTGTACTAATCTTCTGATGTGTTAGGTATTTCCATTCTTAATGTTATATTTGAATGATTTGAACTTGTGGAGTAGGAGCTCTGATGCTTAGTCAACGATTAAAATCTAAGAGCTTGGGAATTCTTTTCTGCTTTCCCTTTATAAACTTGCGTGTTATTTTATTGCATTTTTCGGTTTACAGGATGATATCGTCTTTTGGCTACTGGGTTGAAATTTTGGCGTTCAAACGTTTTGGTTAGGAATAAACATTCTGTCATTGTTGTATCTCACTCCTTTTGCCTTTGAAAAAAATAATTTAGCATCGTTATTGACCGCTTAGGTTGCCTCTTACGCTGCAATGGAAGAAGTTTCTCGGACGTCATCCCTTTTAAGTAGAGTTTTGAACAAAGAAAATTTACGGTTTCCATCTTTTATTTGTAGATTTTTCTAGATGAAGTAGAATTGGTTGCCTGGATAGAACTTAAGCTTTTTCCTTTACGATATAGATTGTTCGACTCCCAAGAACTTTGGAAGCCAGAGTTGCAGACTTGCAGTCAATTTATTCCCCTGATATGGGGTATTCTTTGAAACAGTTGAACTGTGATTGCATGTAAATAATCAGCTAAAAGTTATCAATTTAGTAAAGAGATGAATAAGAAATTCTTGAGAATTAATGTATATTTGTTGGAAAATAAGTATTGAAATTCTTGAGAATGATAAACTAATGGGCCATAACGTGATTGTAATGCTACTAATTTAAAGGTGCTAATCACAAAGTCTGGTGGAATTAAAAGAGAAATTTAAGGTTAGTAAATGAACTTCAGGCTGTGAAGCTCATTTCAAGAAACATGGGGTTTGTTCATAATGGGAGGAGGGTAACTCAACGAATGGTACATAGGCTATGGACTCTGCAAAGAGACTTATATGTTGATGATAAATGTGAGAGTATCTCAAGCATTCGGAAGCAGATATTAGTTTCATCGATTCTTGTGCTTGAAACTTCAATAAGTATGGTCCTGAGTACTTAGCAGTGACCCTCTTGCTGGAATAAGTATCTTGGTAAATACAGTATTCTTTATTTTCATTTCTGTGAACCCTATTATCCTTTTTACTTTTGTCAATTCCATTAATAGATGAGTCCTCCTGATTTCTTCTCCATGTTAGGCTGGATATTGCTTCATAATTTGCCACTATCCCTGCCAATATGCGCTTGACAAAGAAAAATTCCTTTGAGCACCCTATCAATGAAAATCAATGCTATTAGATAACTGGAATACAATGATTGAGGAGTTTCATACTGTGGGCTTTTGTCATGTTGTGGGTGGTTGTAATTTTTTCGCCATCAGTTTTTATTTCTCTGCATAATTATTATACTAGTGAAAATTTGCCCATTTAATCTGATCTCGGGCTCTGCCCTTCATTCCAGTATTGGGAATCTCATAATTTGAGTCAAGAATCTGTCCAACTAGAAGATATAGGATATACCAAATTGTAATGTTTGATTCAATTGTGTATGTTTGTCTAAATATTCTTCAACAACTCTATACTTGATGGGTTAGCTTTAAATATCAATCCAATTAAAGAGGTTTCAAAATTCAAGAATTGTTTTCTCAATAATGGAGTACATGTGATCGCTAGAAGTTCCTTTTCTTGTATTATGATAAAGGATATAGGTCATTGTATGATATGATGTCTATTAGTGGTAATCTCTTAGAACTTGACATCTTGAGTACTACTTGACATCTTGAGTACTACTTTGTATAAGGTTCTAATTTTCTACTTTGTGGTACTCGAGTGTTGATTATTCTCTTGCAACATGTAGCCTAAAAATACACGCATTTTGGATTACTTAGGATTGCTGATTTCAGAACGTTTTTAATTTGGGCTTCTGCCGACAGTTGAAATCAGAGGTTTTTTACAAAGTTAATTGCCCAGTATGGCGTGTTTTCCTTTCATATTTAGGCGGACCAAATTTGATTCTTTGACGAGACATTCTTCTGAAGTTGATGAAGGTAATGACCATAAATTGTCATCCTTTGACTTTGTTCATTTTTGTTAAGATTTAATATATAATCTTGCTCTACGGCTGATCCAACTATTTAAGCTTTTGGATTAAATAATTTCTTAACTTGGCACGGTTCCTTTAATCCTAGAGGTTTCAACTTCAAACCATCTTTCCTGTATTTAAATTTAAATAAAGGAATGCTGACGTGCTTTATTCAATCATTCAACTGAATGAGCTTTTGCATCAGTGAGTGTATTAGTATGGCAGCTCTACAATTTCTCCATACTTTTATCTCAGTATGCTTCTACGTGAAGAGTTAAAAAGATACAACTCTGTTTTCATCCAACAGTTTAAACTTTCTGCATTGTCTTTAGGCTGTTAGGTGTGTTGTGTGAATTATCGATTGACATGTCTACATGTGAAGCTTTGTCTGGAATTTGTTTTTGAACATTTTTACCTATTTTGTAACCTTTTTCAAGGAAAGAAACTCTACTATGTTTGTGATTATGTCCTGTAAAGCCTTCTTATGAAATTGCTATTTCTGAACAGAACTTGCAGACATAGAAAATGTTAAGCAGTATACCTACAAAGAGTTAAGAAATGCCACTGAAGATTTTAGTCCGGTCAACAAAATTGGGGAAGGTGGTTTTGGTTCTGTGTACAAGGTAATCAAACGATTATTTCTTGAATATATGCTTTATGTTACCTGAAACTTGGAGTGATGTCCTTTCTTCTTTGCTCCTTTGTGTCTTCGTCTTGGAAATGACATCCAATATATTCTGGATGATCAGGGACAGCTTAAACATGGGAAAATTGCTGCCATCAAAGTTCTTGCATCTGAATCAAGACAAGGTGCAAGAGAATTTGTTGCAGAAATCAAAGCAATCTCAAAAATAGAGCATGAGAACTTAGTTCAACTGTATGGTTGTTGTGTGGAGGAAAATCACAGAATTTTAGTCTACAACTACCTTGACAATAACAGCCTTGCACAAACCCTTCTTGGTAGGTCTTGTAATTTCTTTGTAATTATATTTGTGTCTTCCAATTCAGTTCTTTGTTCCATTATGGAGTACATTTGCTCTTGAATTTTCGGGAATACAAGTTTCTTGCTATTGTACTACATTAAGTGTTATACCCAAACTAATTTGGATTTTTAGTGACAAAGTATTAGAAAGCTTTTGAAGATAGATTGGAAAATTAGGACGCACCTTAGTACTTCCAAAAGGGTTTCTCTGTGCTCACGATCAATGAAGTATGCTTTCCATATAGTGATTGTAGAATGAGAAGAAGTTTTCTGTGTATTGCTTAGAATGATACTACAGGTATTTATACATGAATACATAGGTTTAAAAAGGAAAGTAATCCCTATAATCATGCTAAATCCCTATAGCTATGATATTTACATTAACTACATAATCCCTCTGATTACGTAATTGCTATATTCTGTAACAGTGATCAATTAACTACCTTTTTGTCCTCATAGGTGGGATCTTGTAGCAACTGAAAGTTATGGGTTCTCCTTTCCCAGGGTTTTTTTTTTTGTTTGTGTACGGTTTCTTTATGAGTTTAGCCCCTGCTTTTTACAAAAGAGAAAAAGGATTATCAATAATGAACCAAACATATCCTTTTCTTGCTCTTCCTATTTTTGATGTTAGGAACTAATTCATACAATCCTAATGTCAAATGTATATTCATTTTATATGGTACAATTTATGCATCATTTTTCTTTTCTACCGAAGTCTAGTTTTTCATCTGCAGGTAGAAATCATAGTGGCATTCACTTTAATTGGAGAACACGGGCTAAAATCTGCATTGGTGTAGCTCGAGGACTTTCCTACCTTCATGAGGAAGTACGTCCATACATTATTCACAGGGATATCAAAGCAAGTAATATACTACTTGACAAGGACTTGAGACCAAAAATTTCAGATTTTGGTTTGGCGAAGCTTATCCCACCTAGCATGACTCATGTTAGCACACGTGTAGCTGGAACAATGTGAGTTGCTCTATTTCTGTTATTCTATGAATAGATAACAACTTATTTTGTCCCTACCTTATGTCTAGATTACATTAACTTCACAAATTAAAAATTGTTTTTTATTCTTGTGTTGAAGTTTGGCTCTTTGTAGATACTTGTTAATGAACGCTTACACACCCCATTAACTCCCTATTTGGATTATAGAAACTATGATATCATGAAGTTCTCATCGCAACATGTTTATAACCATACTCTTTCACTCCGTTTTAATGATCACATAGTCTATATTTTATGCAGTGGTGATTACATTCCTGTATTCGTTGCTACATGAGAAAAAAGGATACTATTAATTGACATTTCGTTAACTAAGACTTAAAAGTTTTCTTTTTCTCTATGCTGTTTATTCTTTTCTTCGTAGCCTTTCTATAGGAAAGCTTTGGTTGTGCACAAGGGATAAAAAGGTAAATAAATAGTCTTTCACTATTTGGCTATAGTTTATCTATTTGTAGTGGTTGGGTGATATAAGATATCAATAATATTCACATATACGAACGTGAACTGTTCTAATAGAGTACCTAAATAATAATCTGTATAGGGAGTAATTGTATCTCATAACAAAGTGAAATTGAAAAACATTTTATGAAAACCTTATTTGACCTTTACAATTAATTTTAACTTGTTTATTACCTCTCAAAAATTTGAAAGAACCTAGTCTCTTACATCTCTTTGCAGTCTTTTTATCATGGTAATTATTGGGTAATACAGATTGATAAAATATCTGATTCCTAATCTTCATCTATACAAGCACGGAAGAGATATAATCAAGGACTCTTGGAGAGGGATGGCTAGCAATTTGCTAGCTTATTTGTAACTTTTCCTATGGTATACAAAGATTCATAAAGCTTTTTCTTAGTCATATTTTTGGTTCAAATTCAAACGTGAAATCTTTGAATTCTAAAGTTCCTAACCAAGTCTGGTATTGCTCTCTAATGCTTTATAATTTGTAACCTATTATTATCAGACATTTTAGGATTGAATGTGAGCTGCAATCCTATTCTAATCAGGATTAGAAAGATTAAACTTCATAATTTATTATTAAATATCCAATTAATTAAAACATATTCATAAAGGTCCACTGTAATGTCTAGCCATTCTTAAGTACTCAAATAGGATAGGTAAGTTAAAGTAGTTTGATGGACTAGTTAGTGCATGATCTTTTTGTATAATTCAATCCCTTCTAATAGTTTTGTTAGATGTAGAGTTGGGAATGTATATCTACTCTATTTAGTCTAACAAAATTGATCTTATAGTTTGGTCTTTGACAAAATCACTCATAAAGCTTCTTTTTGATGTTTAATTGTACCTTTTTAAAAATTAATGATAAAATATCATTATAAATTTGCATAAAGAATGTTTGATTGCATGACATGAACTAACAAATCGTTAAAATAATAATACTTTATAGGTTTTACATTCTCCTTTCCATTTGATTGCATAAGATCCTACTAAACAACTTATTACTTCTTATTTGCAGTGCACTTTTTAACTTGTGATTAATATTATTTTCGTATTTATAATGTAATTGAATTCTTTGAGTTAAATTGATTCCTTATTTCTCTTTTTACTGTAAGAATGCATCAGATAACAAAATGTTGTAAATTTTTTTTTTCTAGCTTGTAGGATTCAATTTAATTCTCGTAATTTATAAAATATGGTTAATTTCTTTATGTTTTGGTGCATTTATAACCAATGAATAAATAAATTTGTAGGATCACAAATGGTATGAATGAAAGAAATATAATTCTAAGATATTTCTGATTTTCTCTTTTTGTAAAATAGGATAATACTATTATTTGGAATAGGAAGTTAATTTCCTTAAGATTCTTACATTTTAAAATTGTAAAATTCATTTTTACTGATAATAGGACTCAAAAATAGCGAAATACATGTAACTGGTTAGTGTTTGAATATGTGTAACCATTTGAACTTTTTCAGAATCAGAGCTCATTTTTTATTATGGATTCCCTATTATTGTGAATGTTTTCTTAACATTTAAAAGCATACCCTATTATGGTAACTGTTTTCTTAACTTTCGAAAGCATAAATAATTTATTAATACTTGAATCAGAGTGGTTACAAAGCTCAAGGGCATGAGTAAGTTTTTTTGTTTGGATAAAATATTTCACAATGACACGATAACCTGTGTTACATATGAGCTTGTCAACGTACAACTTGGGATTTGTGGTTGATGTATTTGAGTATAAAGCTTTTGAACACAATTGAAACAATAAAATATACGAAATTATGAATTCGGAGCATCAAATGTATATGAAAATTTCTCTTTTTTTCATGATAATTTCTCCATTGTCTAGGATTAGATGGGATGCTGACTTGTTAAAAATATTGCAACAATATTTATTGGAAATTCCTTAAAGAGTAAACGATGCTCCTTTTTACTGTCTGTTGAACATTCATTTTATTAGCATTCAATATTATCTGGTACGAAATCACATTGAAAGTCTTTATCCACACATTATAATCCCCATGTTATGGATTTTTCATGGTGCGGATAGTAAGGCTTTCACTCAGCTTTGCTTGCCTCGTTGCATTTGGTATTTGTCATATTTTGCACTTTGTTTTTCCCATCTTTTTCTGAACTTTATTTTTGTCATTGAAGAGGTTATCTAGCACCTGAGTATGCAATACGGGGTCAAGTAACACGGAAAGCTGATGTTTATAGTTTTGGTGTCCTCCTCATTGAAATTGTCAGTGGCAGATGTAACACCAATACACGACTTCCTATTGGAGAACAATATCTTTTAGAACGGGTATGAATTTCTCTTGCGTTTACTGTCATCGAGCTATCATGAATAGAACTGCAACGCAGTAGTCAACCTTGTTAATATAACAATTACTTCCTAGATTTGTTCATCCAAGTTTATTTTGGTACCAAAAGATTCTGTCAAATTCAAGAAATACATAACAGTCAGGATGAAATGCATTGTAAGACACAAGATTTGGAGGTATCACCTTAAAAACATGTGGTAGGCTACCTTACTGAACGTAGTTGAATCCATGAACTGTCATATCTCCATAAACATTCATTGAAACCAGTCTCTGGTAAACCAATTCAATTCATTTTAGGTGATTCACTACAAAAGGTGCAATTAATTTCTAGCACTAGTTTTTTTACTAGATTAATTTTCATAGTTATTTAAAAATTTGTGGCATACTTCTGATTTAGTTCAAACTTAAGATTGTTTGGATTGAATGATTTGGTAATGCATGTGAGGATATGATAACAACTTTCAACATTCTAAGAGCATATATTGGGATGTTTGAACACTGAACTGTTGGTTTAACTCTTGTTATGAACTAACCAGACTATAAGGCTTTGTTTGTCCAGACATGGCAACTTTACGAACGTAAGGAGTTGGTTGCATTGGTGGACACAGCATTGAATGGTGATTTTGATGCTGAGGAGGCATGTAATTTTCTGAAGATTGGTCTGCTCTGCACACAAGACTCGATGAAGCTACGACCATCGATGTCTAGTGTGGTGAAGATGCTAACTTGTGAGAAAGCCATTGATGAGAGCGAGATAACAAAGCCTGGTCTAATTTCTGATTTTATGGACCTCAAGGTTCAAGCTCCGTTGAAAACGAAATCAGAAGAAAAGACTCGATATTCCTCCTCTATGTCTTCTACCACTGACAGCCGGGACAATTCTACTTTGACGTCAGGAACCACGACTGCAGCCATGACCTTCGCTGCCTCATATGATCATAGCTGTTGAAATAGATACGGAAAACCATAGATTTAATTGTTTTTTATTATACCGTTTATTTTTGAGGCGTGTAGTTTCTGTAAATTGTGGCCACCATGCTCCGTCTCCTTCAAGCAACCAACATTTTTCTTCCATGCTGTTCCTTTTCCCTCTTTTACTGGTATATGAATATAATGTCAGAGCTGCGATCTTGTAAATGGAGGTGTGGATCTTCAAAGAAAGTGAGTTTTCCGCAGTGGGATGTTTACAATAACCAAGAAATATAATAATGTCTGCTGGACACTGAACTCTTTGAAGTGTCTGTCAGGAAATGATATCTGATCATCTTCGAACCAAATCCAAGGACTACGTAATAAATCAAAGGAAATGGTTTTTGTATTGGAAGGAAAACTTACGCCTTTTAGTTCAGATTGAATGTCTTTTTGTTTAATTTTTTTATATCTCAATGTTATTTTAAAAGATATAATTGAGTTAACGATAAGAAAGTTAACACCGAATCAATCCAAGGACTAAGGTAAACAAGAGAGGTACCTGGTAGAGGCATTGGAAGAGCCACCTCAGCGAGTCATATCACTATTATTCAATCAGGGGAGCCTCAGGCGTATGATCCTTAATTTGCATTAGATTCTTGGGATTACATCAGCAACTTTTTACATTAAAATGAACATGGATTTCAGTTTGTTCGATGGGGCATTATATTTGTTAATAGTACATGGATTTCAGTTTGTTCGATGGGGCATTATATTTGTTAATAGGGCCTAGAGTGTGTTAATTATTAAACTATAGGTGAGATGAGATGACATTTCCGATCTTTCGTCCTGTAATGATGCTTTTCTGCAAGTCGATGATATCCCAAGCGACTTCCCCTTCCTAATTTGTAATAATGAATTCATTTTTACTCCTAGGGTTTTTTTTTTGAGAAAGGTAAAAGAATTCATTAAGTCATAAAAGGCAATTTGCATCTTTACAAAGCTTGATCAAGCAATAAATAAATAAATAAATAAAAGAGCTCAAAAATACAACCTTAGGGAAAAGCTAGGAAGTTGAAGATTTTATTGTTTCCCTGAGAAACAACTCAGATGTTCTTCAATATAATGGGCTACCAGTGTTTTCCTTATCTAACAATGAAGCTTATGAATTAGGACGTAATTATTTGTTACAACCTTGTTAATAGTCTATAGTTTTTTTTCTCTCCAAATGGCATAAACTGCATAATTGAGACTTAGACCAAGATAGACTCTATCTTTTCCCATTGAGTTGAATTTCTAATCAGCCCATACCAAAATTCTGGTCCAATCTGATTTTTGACAGTATAAATTGATAGTGTGTCGAATGCATGCCCAAACAGAGGCATTAGTCTTTAGTCTTCAGTCTACCTCTAACTGCAAGCCAAGTAGTGAAAGAGGCTTTAGGCTTTAAGGACACTTTCCACACAATATTGTACCAAGGAATGAGAAGATTATGCGGCTTAAGAGCTTTGATGCATGAGGAATGAGAGGATTATAAGGCTTAGGAGCTTTGATGCATGAGAAGTTTAAGTAGTCTCCATTGTTGCTTAAAGATCAGACAGGCTTGTCTGGTATTTGTGGATTAGGCTGATAGTTAGGAATGTAACTCTAGAACCTATTAGTGCCCTTACTTTGAAAGTGCTAAGCATAGTGATTAATCACACTATTAACTCTTGCCTAAAATGGGATTCATGGAGGAAGAGGAAGGACATCTCCCCTGAGGTTAAAAGGACTTTGTGAAGTCCAATAGTCAAACCAGAACCATGCTCCATCTCCATTCCCTATCTGTCTTTTGATGAAAGGGTAGACAATGAGCTAATTTCTTAGGAGTTGAATAAAAGGCCAGGAAAACTCTTTTCTTTTAGAAATTTGCCATAAGTTGATTCCCTGAGATAATACTCATTGATCTATTTACTCTAAAGAGATTATTTATCCTTAAACAATCTCCAAATTCTTTTGGTTACTTGCATAGTTCAAAAAGTGTAAATTGGTGTGATGCCAAGCAGCTCCTCCATCTTGTTTCTACCAACATAGCTTTTCCTATTTGATTTTAGCACCCTTAGCATTGTCAATTTTGCCTGACCAAAAGAAGTTCCTGATGCATTTCTCTATCTTCTTAATAATTCTCTTAGGAAGAAGAAGAAGAGTACTCCACTATGTATGGAGATTTTTCAAAACAAAAATGATTAGTTGAACTCTACCTATTTTACCAACAATTGACAGTTTTTTTGTAAATATACAAAATCTTCAAACAATCCTAATATCTTAGTTTTTTTTCTGAAATGGGGACTCCCAATAAGTGAAAGGCATTCCCTGGATGTTGAGATAAAAAATCTGCAAAAGTCTCTTAATGTTGATAAAATATGATGAGAAATATATTCCACTCTTGCAATGATTGATTTTAATCCTGAGATCCTGTAGAAGCTCATGATAAATAGATGGAGGATATAAATGGACTCCTGATGAGCTCCAAAAGCAAGATCAAATCATCTACAAAACAAAGATGCGAAAGAGAAAACTCTTTACATTTATCATGAAATTTAAAATCTAGTCTGTTAGCTAAGTTGAAGCAAATGATTCTATTTAAGATTTCTATAGCAATGATAAAGAGATAAGGGAAAAGTGGATCCCCTTGTCTAATTCCATTAGAACCTTTGAATTTGTTGGTTAGAGCACCACTGATGAGGATGCTATAATAAGGGATTAAAATGCAAACCTATATCCATTTAATAAAGAAGATTGGAAATGCAAGCCATTCCAAACAAGTAAGGATAAAGCTCTATGGTAGTCTGTCAAAAGCTTTGGAGAGATCAATTTAAATAGAGCAACTTTTAATGGATTTGCCTGAGCTATGATCTTTTATCAACTCTTGCACTAATAGAATATTGTTAGAAATAGATCAGCTAGAGATAAACGCTCCATATACATCATGAATGATCTAATTCAAATTCTCTTTAAGCCCATTAGCAAGAAGCTTTGAAATTACTTTATAAATGGTATTACAACAAGATATTGGATGGAAGTCCTTAAGGAAACTTTCACTGGGAAGTTTAGGGATCAAACAAATACGAGTAGCAATGATTTCCCTTAAAATCTTCCTTGAATTCATAAATTTTAGCACTTTTTCCCTAAGTAGCTTACTAGTAATGTACCATGTTTTCTAAAAAAGGTAGGCATTGAAGACATTAGGGCTTAGTGCTTTCAATGGATTAAGATTAAACATAACATCTTTGATCTCCTGTATGAAATCATCTGCTTATTTGAATCTTATAGATAGGTTATCTTATTAATGTTTCTCCTTTTGAGGATAGTACTATGGTAGAATTTAGTGTTGTAGTCCCCCTCTCAACTAAGTAATTCTAGCCTTTTGCATAAGAAGTGAATCATGCTCTTAAAGAGCAAATTTGAACATCTCCAATTTAACAGTGATAAGTGTAAATTGCATTGTGTTTTAGGGCTTAGTTTGATATGTATTTAATTGTTAATTAAATCATTTAGCATGTGTTTAGGTTAGAATTGTGTTATTTTGTTAATTATTTATGTTTTAAGTGTTTTATGGGTTAGTACAAGTCTTTGAGCTTAAATATTATGTTTTTGAGATACGTTGATATGCTTGCTAGTGTTTTAGGGTCAACATTGAAGAATAGAGAAGTTTCGGAGACATTTGGACTAAAACAACGACCCACGATTGTGGAATGTCAGGCCACGATCGTGGAAGAAGCATCAGAGTTAGCCCACAATATGGCCTGCATGCCATGATCGTGACAAAAGCATAAGGAACAACCCATGATCATGACAGAAGGCTCGGATGTGGCCTAAGATCATGACCTGCATCGAGTAGACGCATAGACACTCTAAAACGTCAAGTTTTGAGGGAGTTTTTAGATTTTTTGGACCCTAAAAAACCCTAGGGCTGCTTAGAACATAAAAGGATATTTAAAGAACAAGAAAAAGAGGTAGAGAGAGCTTTTGCATCAGCCACCTTGAGAAACCATAGAGAGAATTCATCGAGAGATTGAGGAAGAGAAGAAGGAAGAGAGAACAGGAGAAGAAGCTGACTCGATGTACTTCTCGGATCAAGAGTTTCTCAACGTCGCTGCCTCCCATCATCAATTCATATTGTATTTTCTATTTAATTTTAGTTTTATTATTGTATGGAATTGGAATAAATAGTTGGTGATAGGATCTTGAATGTTGACGATGTTCTAAACTCACCTTCAGAATTTTATTCTCAAATTAATGAAATTTGATTGTTTATGTGTTTATTGGATTTATTGTGATTTAATTCTATGATTACATAATTTGATAATAAACTAAGAGGGTTAATTGAATGAAAAATGATTAAATTGGGCTAACAAGAGATAGGTGATTTAATAGAAATTAGAATTAAATCAAATTGGTAAATTGTACAAAGAGAAATCTTGTATAGGTTTCCGATAGTTTATTAGAGAAGTTCAAAATTAAGTACGGTTTTGGAAAGGTTGTAAATTGAGAGATTGCGACCTCTATAACTTTTTAGTGATTTAGGGTTAATGGTTATAACTCGAGAGAGAGTAATTAATCTTAGGATCGTCTAAAAGCAACAATCCAATAATTCATAATCAGTTAGGTTAGCATTAAGGATAGGTAGAATTCCTTTTCTCTCAATTGATAAATTCCTTAGGTTGATTCTTGGGTGTATTGCAATTGTTAGTAATTAGCATTTTCGTGATTGATTCTTAATTTAATTGTTTGAATTGAATTGTCATTTTAGTCAGTTGCATCTTGAATTTGTTTTGTATTTGTTTCTGACCTTAGATTTTAGGATTGGATTATTCTTCCTCGTGGGATCGACATCTTAGGTACTACACTAAAGAACCATGTGCTTCGATTTATCGAGGGTTATTTATTAAAATTTATACACAACTAACACCCAATCAAGTTTTTGGTGCCATTGTCGAGTAGGTTTCTTTCTATTTCTGAATCTATGCTCTTACATGAGCATAAGAGTTACGAAAAGTTCGAGTTGTGCACTCAATTAGAATAGTCAATTAAGAAAGTTCTGTGTGAAGAACAAGAAGAAACCAAAAAAGCAACAATGGTAGAGGAATTTTAGTAAGATTTAGACCACAGAGCGAACGAAGGACGTCAACAAAGAACCCTTATGGAATTCATAAGACTAGGGTTCAACGTGGCTAACCAAGGAATAGCTAGACCACCTGTACAAGTAGTCTCTTTTGACATTAAACTACCCCCTAAACATGCTTCAATAGAATGTGCAATTCTATGGACTAACGAATGAAGATCCTAATGCACATATAGTGAACTTCCTTGAAATCGTGATACCTTTCAGTACCATCAGATGTCGGAGGATGCAGTAAGAATTAGGCTCTTTCCTTTTACCTTGAGAGATAGAGCAAAGGTTTGGTACCATTCTCTTAACCCAGCTAATGTCACCACTTGGGATCAACCAGTTCTTACCTTTTTAAACAATTATTTTCCCCTTACTAAGACCATGAAGATTATCAAGGAGATTACCAACTTCTAGCAAAGTAATGGTAAAGCGTGGGAACGATACAAGGAGTTGCAACAAAAATGCCCACACTATAACTTACCTAAGGAGTTTTTTTTGCAAATATTCTATAATGGAGTAACGCCATATACGAGAGGCACGATTGATAAGAAAGACGGTAGATGAAGCAGAAGAGTTGATAGAGGAGATGACAAGTAATAGTTGCCTATGGACAAAAGAGCAGAGTAGACAACCCACTACTTTCCAAGAACAAAAAGGAATTGTTGCTGTTGACCAAATGACAGAGATGTAGGCAAAATTTGATAACTTAACTCGACAACTAAACAACATAAAGGCTTTATCCTCAGCTTTGGTAAAAGTCGTGCAACTGAAGTGTGAACTCTGTGGATAGATGGACCATGATACGGTGCACTTTTCTTAATGAAGGAAAATGATCCAGAGCAAGTTAATTATATGGGAGCTCAATATAGACAAGGAGGGGGAAATAATCCCTACTCTAACACATACAACCCCAGTGGAAGAATCACCCTAACTTCTCTTGGACAAACAATGTTGGAGGACAATTCAAACTTCAAGGACAACTAGGCTTCCAACAAGATAAACTGAGCTCAATGGATTTCAAGTTGGATAGGATTTTAGAAAAAATTGGAGACATGGAGGATGCACATAGGAGGCTTGAAAACAAGTTCAAGCAAGTCACTAAGAACCACACCTCTTCAATACACAATCTGGAGGTCTAAGGAGGTCAACTAGCAGAGGCAATTTCAACTCAGAATGTAGGAACCCTTATAAACAATACCAGATTTAACCCAAAGGAGCGAAACATGGCCATTACTCAGACCCAGGAGAAGAAACTCAGACATACGAAAGAAGATAGGGCCAACGGAGAAGGATAAGTAAATATGGAATTCCTTCCAAGTGAGCTCATAATTAAGCCAATCTAGGAACCTCAACCTGAATTTTCATACCCTATTCTAGCTCAGCGGAAGTCAATTTCAAGCAAGGTGATGAGGAATTCTAATGAGGTTAAATTAAAAAAGGTTGAGGGCATAACAGAATAACTACAATCGAAGCTTACACTTAGGGAATCAATCAAGAAGAAGGTTAAGGAGCGCATAGCAGAAGAAAACCTTAATATAGCTTAAAAGAAAGAGGACTCAGGGGATTTTTACATTCCTTGCAAATAGAGTTAAAATAGACAGGGCATTCGTAGATTTGGGAGCAAGCATTAATATGATGCGCTATACCTTTAGTCAAAAATTTGGGTTAGAAGAGTTAGAATCCACAAAGATGCTAGTGAAGATGACGAACAGAACAGTTCATCGACCGAAGGGGATTATTAAGGATGTGCAAGTACAGATTGATATTTTTACCTTTCCCATAAACTTCTTTGTATTAGATAGTGGAGAAGATGTGGAAACCCTTATGGTCCTTGGACGACCATTCTTGGCTATTGCCAGCTCAATAATTAACGTGGATAAAGGTGAACCAACTCTAAGGGTTGGAAAGCATCAAATAACCTTCACTGTATCAAAAAATGACAACAGTTCTCCTTTACTCCTAGCTGACATTGAAGAAATTGAACCTCGAGGACAATGGGAAGATATTGAGGAATGTGAGAATGCATTTAGAAAAAAACAATCACGAAGGAGACAGCGAAGAAAGGTGAAGTAAAAGGAAGGTGGAACCTAGGGCATGGTAGCTCATGTGCAAATAGTAAGATTGATGATTGCACTACCATTGAACTATTCATTTAAACCATCTTGAGCACAAAAAGAGCGTTAAGCTACCGACGTTAAAAGAAACAATGCATGGGAGAAAACCTATGGATTGTTAATTCCATATTATTTCTTTTGATTTTTAGATAGTTTGAATTTCGTAGTTAAGTTTGTTTCTAAATAAGGTCGGGAAGGCATAGGACTTCAACATAGATTAGATAATCAAGGAAGTAAGCAAAAGAGAAGTGAAAGAGTCATAAACATTTAAAAAGTGATATCGGGAAAGTATAGAAGGAAAAGAAATCAGAAATTGGTTGTGCCCTACGGTATGGTAAAACTGTACACACAAATTTCAGCTAATTTTTTTACAATTTTAACCTTCTTTCACCTATATATTCATTTCTTACTTCATTTTTTCACTCACTTTTATTTTTACTTTATCTCTCTAGGTTACAACCTCTAAACACTCTCACTTCTCTCTAACCAAATTCCAAACTTTTACTTTATTACAAGTTTACCTACTTACAAGCTAGTATGATGTGTATTAAGCAGTTAACAAAATGCGATCAATCAACAGGACGAAACTAAGTCTCGGGACGAGGGCAAAGGAACAGGGCGGTAGATTTCAGAGTACCCTTCCCAATCTGCATAAAGGAGGAAGGTATTCATTTCCAATTCCTTAATGTTAAAAAAATAGTAGTCCCGAAACATTTTGATTTTGATATGCTTGATAAGTTAGAACTACAAGATAGGGTAGAGAACCTAGCAGAAGGAATTCAGTAGGCGAAGTTCATATACTTCCAATATCCTATCTACTAGGATCTCATTCTCAAATTCTTCACTTCCCTTTATTACGAACCTAGTAACCTTAAAGAAATGTGGTTTAGGTTGCGGGGACGAAATTATAAGCTAAACATTGAAATCATGTGTGATATTTACGAGTTCCTCCAGTCTTCCATTATAGATCAACACGATGATTTTTATGCTTCTCGTTATTGGAATGAGCTTACTGTGTTAGAGCAATTTGACGCTATTACTTTGTTTCTGCCATTGCTGAGTACTATGGCCTGGATGATAGTGACCTAACTGTCTACCTCCCTAATTTTCTAAATCACCATCATTTATGGCGTGCTGAAATCCTTAAGTCCCATAACATGGAACTTCGGGACATTAGCCAAAAGACTCATATAAAGATCAGGGCTAGTCAGGCAAGTTTGAGCACAGTGCTGCCTCAGTAAGTAGAAGAGAACTCAAGAAGTGAGGAGTCTAAAGAGGAAGAAGACACAAATGAACCAGGCTTGACGAAAGCACTTGATACAATCTTCGCTAACACCAAAGTAATTACATATACACTTACGGAGAACTCTAGAAGGATGAAGGGGATGGCCTGAACACAATAACGTCAGAGCCAAGATATATATCGAATTCATTGATACTTCAAGGCTCAAGGCATCTAATTACCACCTTCGACACTATCCCCTCCTCCATCACCATAAGGCTTTATTTTTATGTAACATACCACTTCCATAAAGCATATGCCCAAACATCTAGAGGACAATCAAGAACATACCCTATGAGAACGACACGTTAAAATAATCACATTAACTTATTATTGCATCACATATAGCACAAGTATTCAAAATGATCAAACCTCCTTATTTCATTCACAAAATAAACTTACTTATGCTGGACCATTACAATTTATATCCATGTATTTACATTACATAACATTTGAGAGTTTACAACTCCATACAAAATGTTAACATAAAATGAGAAGCTAAACAAACATATCCTAGCTAGACTCCTCAAATATCAGTTGACCAGAACTTTGAGCCAATCTTGTTCTCAAAATGACAGTACTAGAATTCTACTAGGTTGCTGTAGATGCTAGAACTCCCTTGTACCTAAAAATCAATATTGTAATTTTGATGAGTTTGCGAACCATCATCGATGTGCTCACTCCAATCAAAACACAAAGTCAAGTATATAACCAATTTCAGGAAGTTTAACATATCATCCACTATCAAATCCTATATCACATTTTGTCATACATTTTTTCAGAACAATCCATTAATTCATATCAACATTCATATGATACATGTAAAGTTATATATATGCAAATGCACAGGTGACTCCATTTTTATTTTACTTTGTTGTGATAGAGTGCCTATTTACTGTCCTGTATCTGTTGTAAATATCAGGCTCGTTTCATTTACTGTCCTGTAACTGTTGTGGATACCGGTCTCATTATTAACTGAGCCTGTGGCTCTTTGTAACACCCCACTCCCGCTGAACCCGAACCCGATATCGACAGTGATACCCGAGTCCGTGCTCCGCGAGGGTGGCGT
>JANIIA010000005.1:41822817-41850186 GCA_027478495.1 Erythroxylum alaternifolium
CAATGCCTCTCTCCAACTCAATTTTTCATACACACAAATCACATTTATTCACAATCACATTTCTTAACACTTATACCAGAAATGTCATGAATGCATGTACAGTCATTTTTCAGGTGCAAAATTCACTATTCACATGTATGCATATGCTAGATTAGGCATGAACATGGAAAGACATTTCTAAACGCCCATTGACCACTCAAGAATACTATTCTAACCTCCCCATCGGTGATGGGATGTTACAATATATAAGTTGCCAAATGTCACCAATATCCTAGGCCATTTTTCACTCAATCACTGCTACTACTTGTCACTTAATTTCCTATGCCAAATGTCACTAAATTCTATTGCCATGTGCAACTTATTTCACAGGCTTAGTCATCCTAAATTTTCATATGTCAATTTGACATTTTTCTTAAACTAAATGCACATTTTAATTCATCAATATTCCAATTGTAACAATTAATTCCAAATTTACTAATTATAATCCACCAAATCAAAATTCAAGACATAAGTAATACATAATTCACATTATGATCATTTTAAACCTTTACCCCGGAATATGTCAATTAAGTACACATACAATCTTGGCAATGTTTACTAAATCATGAGTCATATGTGTATGCGAATATTATCCATGTGAAAGAAATGCGCTTTATAAATTCTTAAATGATATGACTCAAAAGTCTAAGATTCTAACCTTCAGTAAATTTTGGATCCCAAGCTATTACATTCTAACCTTTCCTTTTAAAGTTAGTCTTTATCTTTGTTTTTGTTTTATTTTATTTTATGTTTCTTCTTCCCATGCATGTTTGTTTTCTACCTCACATTGAGGACAATGTGTTGTTCAAGTGTGGGGAGGTTATATGTTTCGCTTTGAGTGTGAACTTTGCATATTGTATGATAGTTTGTTAGGTTGCATATTGTGAATTGTGTGAATATGTCAATGGCTTAGATGGATTGAAATTGATTTAATTTTGAACATAGCCTATTAGGTTATGAAGAGTCATTAGCTCGTGAAATCAGTGAATTGGGTTTTTTTGGCTATATATGCAGGTTAATTAGGATTTAGTGTTAGTTTGTCATCCTTTAAGTTGTCACATTCCTTCAGAATTGTAGGTCTTTCGACTTAAGTAGCTTTACTAGTATTTTCCATAAAAACAAGTAGCTAAAGTAACAAAGTAGGCAATAAAAAATGTTTATTTTCTAATAAAAACCTACCAAAACTGTAAATAGCTTGACTTTTCATGAAAATGTACTTAGGAGTAGTTTGTGTGTACAACTGAAAAGGGTGCATAACTTGACATTTAGGTTTTGATTAATATGTTTGTTTAGTCCAAAGCTCCTAGACGTGGATTATGCATATTAATGATTTGGAACAGCTTGAATGATTGTGTTTAAAGTTAGATTTATTTCATGAAGTTGAAACTATTGTCTCATTATTACATTGTGTGCTTTATGATTTTATGTGTTTGTTGTTTTGTTTGCTTAAGGACAAGAAAACATTTAAGTATGGGGATGTTGATAAGTGGAAATTACATTGTGTTTTAGGGTTTAGTTTGATATATATATAATTGTTAATTCAATCGTTTAGCATGTGTTTAGGTTAAAATTGTGTTAATTTGTTAATTGTTTATGTTTTAAGTGTTTTATAGGTTAGAACATGTCTTTGAACTTAAATATTATGTTTTTGAGATACCTTGATGTATTTACTAGTGTTTCAGGTTCAACATCGAAGAACATAGAAGTTCCATAGACACTCAGTTCAAAACAATAGGCCACGATCATGACTGATAGAAGCACCAAAGTTAGCCCATAATCGTCGCTTGCATGCCAAAATTGTGACATAAATGCAAGGAACAGCCCACGATCATGACAAAAGGCTCAGATGTGGTCCACAATCATGGCCTGCATTAGGCAGACGTGTAGACACTCTAAAACGTCAAGTTTTGAGGGAATTTTTTAGACTTTTCAGACCCCAAAAAAACCTTAGAGCTGCTTAGAACATAGAAGGATATTTAAAGAACAAGAAAAAGAGGTAGAGATAGCTTTTGTATTAGCCACCTTAAATCATCGAGAGATTCAGGAAGAGAAGAAGAGAGAAGAGGAGAAGAAGCTGACTTGACATACTTCCTATCATCCGTTTAGATTGTATTTCCTATTTAATTTTAGTTTTATTATTGTATGGAATTGGAATAAATAGTTGATGATAGGATCTAGAGTGTTGATGATGTGCTAAACTCACCTTTGAAATTCTATTCTTGAATTAATGAAATCTGATTGTTTATATGTTTATTGGATTTGTTGTGATTTAATTCTATGATGGCATAATTCGATACTAAACTGAGAGACTGAATCAAATGAATAATGATTAAATTGGGCTAACGAGAGATAGGTGATTTAATAGAAATTAGAATTAAATCAAATTGGTAAATTGTGTAAAGAGAGATTTTGCATAGGTTTCTGATAGTTTATTAGAGAACTTCAGAACTAAGTAGGGTTTTATAAAAGTTCAGAACTAAGTAGGTTTTGGAAACGATGTAAATTGAGAGATTGCGACCTCCATAATCTGATTAGGGTTTGAGAGATTGTGTATTAGGGTTTATGATTTAAGGTTAATGGTTATAACTAGAGAGAGAGTAATCAACCCTAGGATCATCTAGAACTAACAATCTAGTAATTCATAATCAGTTAGGTTAGCATTAAGGATAGGTAGAATTCCCTTTCTCTTAATTGGTAAATTAATTCTTGGGTGTTTTTCAACCTTTTAGTAATTAGTATTTTCGTGATTTATTCTTAATTTAATTTGATTGCTTGAATTGACCTTTTGTTTTAGTCAGTTCCATCTTGAATTTTTTATTTGTTTCTAGCCTTAGATTTTAGAATTAGACCATCATCCTCGTGAGACCGACACCTTAGGTACTACGCTAACAAACCGTGTGCTTGCGGATTATCAAGGGTTATTTATTAAAACTTGCACACAACTAACACCTGATCAAACAACCTTAATGTTTTTGTAAGTAGGGTTATCTAAGTGAGTGCAATAAGCCTCTTGAGCACTTCTTAGCTCTCTCTTCTTATAACTTGATAAAGGTGGTGGACTGATCTACTTTGTAAAACATTTTCATTTTGTTTCTAAATAAGTGGAGCTTTCTCATTAGTTGAAAGGTTTTACATCCTATAATTATGACATTTTAGACCTATTGCACTAACTCTACAAAACTATCCTTGCTTGCTAACATGTTGAAAAATTTGAAAAGAGAATTGTAAAAAGCTGGGGAATTGAGATTAAGAACCTCCATAGTAGAGCGATCAGATACTCATTAGGAGTTTTATCATTATATACCATTTATATTCTCTTTGATAACAAAATGTTATTCCAAATCTTAAGTGGTTTTACACTGAGAGCACTTTTAATGTTAGGACTACATAATTATTACAAATTAACTTCCACTTTAGTATGATTTGAAGATTTATTTGACTAGATGAAGTTTTAAATTTTTTGTAGAAATTTTTTTTATAAAAAAATTTCAGTTTGTTTCTAAATAAGTGGAGCTTCCTCATCAGCTAAAAGGTTTTACATCCTATAATTATGACATTCCAGACCTTTTGTACTAACTCTATAAAACTATCCCTGCTTGTGAAAATGTTGAAACATTTGAAAGAATAATTGTAAGAAGCTGGGGAACTGAGATTAAGAACCTCCATAATAGAGTGATCAAATACTTATAAGGAGTTTTATCATTAAATACCATTCATATTCTCTTTGATAAAGAATGTTATTCCAAATCTTAAGTGGTTTTACACTAAGAGCACTTTTAGTGTTAGGACTAGAGACTTATTACAAATTAACTTCCACTTTAGTATAATTTGTAGATTTATTTGATTAGAAAAAGTTTTAATTTTTGTAGAAAATTTTCAATTTGTTTCTAAATAAGTGGGGCTTACTTATTAGTTGAAAGGTTTTACATCCTATAATTATGACATTCCATACCTCTTGTACTAACCCTATAAAACTATCCCTGCTTGCTAAAAAGTTGAAAAATTTGAAAGGAGAAATGTAATACACTGGGAAATTGAGATTAAAAACCTCCATAGTAGAGTGATCAGATACTCATAAGGAGTTTTATAACTAAATACCATTTATATTCTTTTTGATAACAGAATGTTATTCCAAATCTTAAGTGGTTTAACACTAAAAGCACTTTCAGTGTTAGGTCTACGGACTTATTAAAAATTAATTTCTGCTTTAGTATGATTTTTAGATCTACTTAACCAGATGAAGATTAAAAAAATTTTGTTCCATGAGCTTTATAGTTCATAAGAGAAGCAATAGATAAAGGATCAATAGATATGCATACTGTTCAACATAGATTTTCCCAATTAAGCCATAGCAGAATAAAATTGGAATTTGTTAGTCTAGCTTGATATTATATTCTGTATTCCCAAGCTAGGTGCAGGCAATTTATATTCATCAATCTTATGGAAATAATATGTACACTTAAATACTTAATTGGAAGAGCTTATTAAAGTGCCCTATAGTGCAGTATGACAGTACAAGATTGTACGGATTAGCAAACACAAATTAGCTAGACGTATTGTCTTGAAAGCTTAGGGCTGCTTAGTTGTGCGGTGGTTTTTGAAATTTTTTTATTTTTTAAAAAAATTAAAGAAAAAATGTGTTTGGGTGGGATTCTGCTTCCAATTTTTGTTTTTTCTTTCATTATTAATTAATAATCTCTAACAAATATTTTGACTATTAAAATTTTATTTTTCAATAATAAAAATTTAAAATATATGTAATGGATAATTTGTAAACTATAATTACAATTAATTATTAAACTTATTACTAATATTTATTTATTTCCAACATTAAATATTTCATAAGATTGAAACTAACATTATTTCTTAACTTACTAATATAATTTTTAACAATATAAACAATATATATTTATATTGTAAGAATGATTACTAATATTTAGTAGAAATTTTGAAATAAATTATTTTTATTATCATATAAATTAGCAAATAATTTAAAAAATATTACATGATATGAAATTTATAACTAATTTTTATTTTTATGATAAATATTATATTATTAATTACTATTTATGAATAAATATCCTCTAATAGATGAAAATAAAATTCGTTACTTAGTTAATTATAGAATTTAATTTTTCTGTAGTAATCATTTTGCATATATATTATTTTACCAACAAAAAGCAAACAAACTTTTCTTATAAAAGAAAAAAGTCAAAACTAAAATTAAAATCCAAAAAATCAAAAATCAAAATAGAAAAATGAAAAGGAACTAATCGACTCTATAAAGAAATAATTAAGAGCTATCGGGATAATATCAAAGGAAATGAGATCCACATGAAAAAATAAAAATAAGTCATTACCATCTGAAAGGTGCATCAACTTAATGTTTGCCTATCTCTAATAGAACTTGAGAAGGTCATTTTCTAGTTAGAGATAATAATGCTAAGCACTTCCATTTAATGGATGAATAGATACCTTAGTCCTTTCTTGGCTTTGAACAACTAAGTTACTTCATTCTAATCAATATCTAGTCAATAAAGTCAAATTCCTTTTTAATATTTAAATAAAGAATACATTATTTACCCATTTGTTCCTATGATAGTCCCTTATTATATCTTGTCACAAAAGTATACTATATCCAGTTATCCTCCCTTGTAAGAAAGTTGATTATTGCTAGTTAATAATAAATGTAAGAATATCCTTTTTCCTCTTGGTAATTAACTTAATGATAACCTTACAGAGAATGTTGTAATAAGAAATAGGATTATAATGTTGTAGTGAAAGGCTTAACATATTTAGGGATTAAAGTCATAATGGTTGTATTGACTTCTGTAAGCAATATCATCTTAATGAAGAAATCAAAAATTAAGTTAAGAATATTATTCTTTATGATATTCTAGACTGTTTTAAAAAAAGTAGGCATTTTAACCATTAACTCTAAGAGTTTTAGAACCATCAAAGCTAAAGAAAGCTTCTTTGATATCCTCTTTAAGGAAAGGTTTTATAAGAGAAGATATTTGACTCTTAAAAAGCCTTTTTGGATTCAAGACGTCCTTGTTTATAGGAAAACTATTATCAAATATATATGTTAAAATAGTGGAACTAAAATAGGAGGAAGCTAAATATTTGATTTTCTATAGATCAATGATCGTGACACCATTTTTATTTTATAAAGCAATCAATTTGTTCCTACCTTTATTGAACTTAATGGCATTGTAAAAATTAGTAGTGTTATTGCCACTTTTAATAAGTAATCTAATTTTAATCTTTTTCCTTTAAAACTGGTTCCTTCATTTAACATAAGTTAAAGTTCTAGAGCTAAACATCTTAGTTATGTTTAAGAGAGGAACCATTATGATTTTCATACACGAAATATTATATGCACTCAAAATCTTTTTTGAACTTGAAGACCTATTGTTGAATATTGTCATTAGCAAAAGTCATCAAAGCTTAATCTCTTATCCAAAAACATTAAATATTTTGATAATAGAAAAGAGTGCTTCATTTATTTTAGTCTTTCGAACTCTATCAACTATATTAGAAAAGATAGCAAGATCAAAAAGGAAATTGAAAAACCTTACCAGAGCTTTCATGTAAATTATCTTATTTGCTGAAAAATAAAGAGTGGTTTGAGATCCTTGGTGAAAGGAAGCGAGAGTGAGTTATAGGAAAAGTATGATTTTAAAATATATTAATAAGTTCTCTGTCAAGTTTTTCATAATCAATGCTCTACCACTTTCTTTTTTTGAAAATTAAAGAATATCATAAGTAGGCTAAAGCCAAAGCATTACAAAGGAAAAACTGATATAAGCCATGTTAGTTGCTTTTTGTACAAATTTATAGGTTAAATGAAAGCACTATTTAATAATAAAGAATTACTGAAAGAAGTTTCAAATACCCTTGTTAAGAGTTATGCCACTTTGATTGTTAGATCATATAAAATAGTTAATAGAGAACCTCCAATCAAATGAGTTGTTTTGATGGATAGAAAGGTTATCTATGAGTGCATTCCACTTAATATTTTTACCTTTAAATTTGGATGGAACTAAATGAGACTCAACATCTAAAAAAAAAAGCCATACTTCATTTTTATGCATATGAAAGTGGATCAACAGCCTGCTCTATAGGAAAGTTGTTAGTAGCATAAATAATAGTTATGTAAAAGGAGATATTTGATTAATAGTTCATACTATCAAAATACATGAACTAGTCAATTGAACAATAGAAGATATCAAGGTTATAAAATGTTGGAGCTCCCATGTAATCCTATCCCAAAAAATCATCAAAGTTATGGAAAGATTGCATAAAAAATTCTTATGGAGTTATTCGGGTGGTTCAGAAGGAGCAATTAAGGTAAAGTGGACTGATATATGCCTCCTTAAAGATGAAGGTGAACTAAACATTTCATCAATCAAAACCATAAACCAGGCACTTATTCTTAAAAGATTTTAGTGGATATTTATTGATAAATTTCACTATGAATCAAACAGTTACATTCATACTTACTCTAAGGTAGAAGTATAAGGTAGATCTACAAAAGCACCTCACATTCACACTTCCTAAACCAGTTACTTAAATTATGATACATGGTGTAAGATGATGTTACAAGTAAAGTCAGGAATGGCAAGCTAATCTTACTTTGATTTGACAATTGTTCAAGTCACTCCTGTAGCCTTTTTACACCATAAGGATCTCATCTATCTCTTTACTCCACAGTAGGCTAAGCTCAGTTATTAATGAAAACTCCTGGCAGCTTCCACACAGACTGAGACATCTACAACCAACATACCACCCCAATCTAAACTCTCCTAATATATTTAACTGGAAAGGCCATCTTGTTCACACTTTAACTAATAAAAATACTAAAAACCTCTTGAGAAGAAGAAGCTCCCTAATATATTTAACTGGAAAGGCCATCTTGTTCACACTTTAACTAATAAAAATACTAAAAACCTCTTGAGAAGAACAAGCTCCAAGGTTGATTCACACAAAATTGTTTAGAGCAAGGCATTAACTCTAAGAATCTCCTTTATTTTGTGGCTTGCAATTTAGAACAAGCTCAAGACTTTAGATAGACTATAGAAATAAGAGATCATATTTTCTTCAGATGTTCTTTCAACAACAACACATGGCAGTATGTTAAGAGAAAATGCCCATTGTTTAATCTAGGGAATTCCCTCATTGATATTATGCCAATATTATCTAGTCAGATAACTCACTCTCAATATGATATATTAATCTACATCTTTGCTTTGGGGCTTTGCGTTTATACTCTATAGGGAGAAAGAAACTTCATACGTTTTGCAAGCAAAAGTTAAACAATGGATTATATTAAATCAGACATCATCAAAGATATCAAAGAGTTGTTACTATTAAAAAATCTAAATCAGAACTGTAATGCTAATATTTCATCTTCTCTGAATATTTGAAACTCTTCATTTTTTAACTTCTCTTTTAATGCTTCTCATTTTGTTTATACTCTTTGTATAAGTTTTCAAGGATTGTAAAAGGGTAAACTCCTCAACATTTTATCATGTTTGTAACACTTTCTTTATTATTTAATTATTAACATTTTCTTTTTTAAAAAACATAAAGTGATTAGGAAAAATATTGTGTTATTTTTTTTGAAAAATGAAAATTTTACTAACTTTAAAGGAGTCACAAGAATGTACAATAGAATGTCATTTACAATGACAAGGTCAAGATAGAAAGAGAGAAGAACAAATCTGTCAAAGCATAAGTGACCAATACATTTCTATATGCAGACTTACAACAATATCAATCTAAAATCAACCTCCATCTTTTTCTTAATATTGCATTCATTTTCTCTGAGGCATGAGTTTGTAAAATCTTCCTAATCCAACATAAACAAAATGAGTTAGCTCATATTTATCTGCTTTAGTTCCATTCAACAATCTCTTCTTCCTTTCTCTCCAAAAGAGAGTAAACTGAGCAATTTATAGCCAAATTCAAATCAGCATGGTCTCCACCCTAGTTTTTGAAAAGTTTATCGACCCAAACAAGTATGTGAAGCCACTCTTGGCGAGGACATTGCAATCTCATTACTTGTAGAATTTTGTTCGAAATGACACTAGTGTAATTAATCACATTTAATGAATAGTTGGTTAATAAACTCACATGATATGTTGCATAATATACATATATGATCTATGGCTCCAATCAATCTATCTTTAGTTTTCAAACTGAGCCTTGCTCCAAGCCAAGTTACAAAGGAGGCCTTAGGCACCCAAGATCCTTTCCATATTATATAGTACCAATCAACTCTAGGATGATGCTGCCTAATGTCTTTAAGGCAACTTTGATTAGTGAAATATCTACTTTTGTTAGGAATCTAGTGGAAACTATAATCTCTAAAGATGTTGGGGTAGTAATGAGGAAGATATGATCTAACTTTTCATCTGCTCTAAAATTAACGAGCCAATTATTCTACTAAATAATCACTTTCACTCGAGAATCAGTAGGAATTCTATTGATGAAAGGAGAAACCTCCTCCCGTAGAATTAAAGGGTTATTTAAAGACCAATTATCAAACCAAACCTAACAGGAAAGATCATTCCTTATTTGAGCTTTAATGAGAAGATATACGATCTGCCTCTTTCTAAGCAAATGAATGAAGTACCAGGAGTACTCTTTGCTCTCATCTAACTGCTAAAAGTTAGAATGCTTGAAGTATATTTCATTGATCCACTTAGACCAAAGGGATTCCTTGTCTATGAACAATCTCCAAATTAAGTTAACAACTAAGAGAATTTTGTCGTTACAAAGAAGTGAGTCCCAGACCCCTCCTTTTTGCTTTAGTAAAGATGTTCTCATTTGATTTTATCCCCTCTGAAATTGTTTACAGTACCTGTCCATAGGATTTTTTTTTATATTTTTCATAATCTCCTTATTAATTCTTTTAGGTAAGAATAAATAAGTGCTCTAGTGAATGTGAAGGCTTCTCAACATAAAGGAGATGAGTACAAGTTTCCCTACATAAGATGGATACTTATTTTTCCAGGAGTTGATTCTTTTTCTATACCTCCAAAAGAGGGATACAATAATGATATCTTAACTTCTTGGAAGATATGGGAATTCCTAGATACTTAAAAGGTAGGGGTGAACATTCAGCATTGTCAACAACTCCAATCTTGTAGTTAAATTAATGTCAGATGAGACATACAACATGATGTTTTGTAAGTTGATATCAAGACCTAAAGGCTTACAAAAAACCTTAGAAAAGTTGAGCAAAACTGATATAGATGAGGAGTTAGCCTTGCAAAGCAATATCAAGTCACTTGCAAAACTAAGATGGGTAAGTTCCAAAGCTTTGCATTTGTGATAATATTTGAAACTAGAGCAATTTTGAGTATTTTTCAAAATCAACCATGTAAGAATTTCCAAAGCCATCAAAAAAGGATGAGGGGATCCCCTTGCCTAATCCCATTGGTTCCATTAAACTGAGGAGTAGGATTACCATTAATTAGTATTCTGAAAGTATTAGTAGAAATAAAAACATCTACCTAGGAAATGAAATTGCTAGATTCGAATTTTTTTTGTTATTCTCGATTATTATTGATTCAAAAAATCCTTGCCCAGAGTGAAAGATAGCTTGAAAATGTATTTTAAATGTTATTAATTGAATCAAGTATTAAAAACTGAGAACTAACATGATTGGACCCAAATAGAGTAAACGTTAATTTCTTACTTTATGTTTAGTCACAACATTATACGATGAAAATATTGAATGATACAAAAATTCATGAATAGAAAGGTTATTCAAAATCACTAAGACTTTCATAATATTTGGGTAGACATGTCACATTGTTAAAAGTCAATCTTTATTCATGGATATAAATTAATTGATTAGAGTATTAAAGACAAATTAAAAGGGTTTAATTTATCCAATCCTAATTATGATATAAGATTATAATTTATATTTATTCCCAACATATTTGGAGATTTAATGAGTCACATACCAAGATTGGTTGAAGAGAGAAAAAGGTAATTTAATTAATTTGAACTTGATTATAAAGTTTGAGAAACTTTAGTACTAAATATGAGGTATTTAATAAATAAAAATTAATATGAGATTTGGATCTTATTCGGGTCCAATTAGAATTAATTGCAATTCTAGTTAAATTTTAACTAAAATTAGAATTTTATTTTAATTAAATTAATAAAAGGCCCGAATCATTTCATATATAGGCGTTGGCTCTAAAAGAGTTAAAATTTCTTGTGTACCCTCTTTATACCACTTGTAGAGTTTTCTTAACTTGTTGGTGTTGATACTATTAGAGGTCAAATATATGTATGGTTACTATAGTTTTAATGGGCTAATTTTAAAAATAGTTTGAAGGAAATGAGAAGAAAAGGACAAAACTTTAAACTAAGGTATAATTTATGTTTATTGTACATTAATCGCATTATAGAAATTAAGAGATATTGGCTTATGAGAGATCAAATAAAAAATTTTATTCTTGCTCTCTACATGGGATTAGATCTCGTCCCAATATTTCAATAAAATATCTTAAGATATAATACAACGTTTGTGCATGTATTAGATAGAATAAACATTAGATTAAGCAATTGGATTAATGAATAATAAATCAGTAATTTGGTATAGTATATGCAGAAATTTCTACTCAGAATAAAATCTTAACGAGAAAATTCACAAATATGAAAATATTGTTAAGAGGGGCATGCAGGGAGTAGGCTATTATATTCTGAAATGAAACCATTTTGATGCAAATTTCCCTGCAAAATTGTGTTGCAGAGTTGTGGCTACATATATATATATATATTTTGAAATCTTAACATCAATAATTACTGCCCCACAAATGTGGCGTGCCCAGTTCAGTGAAGTAGCTCTCCAAACTTTCTTCCCCCACGCTTGACGATTTCTTGTGATGAGCGGGACTTTCTTCCGAGCTTGTAAGCTGATTGAGAACGGCTTTTAGAACCTTTTTATCGCAAGAGTAAGGGTCTAGTTTAGTAACCATAGGAATTTGACCAAATGCTGTTGTTGTAAGAATGTCTGTGCATATGTTAGGGTCCAGATGGGGATTGGCTTGTGAGAAGATTGGTTTAGCAGTGGTTAATAGTTGATTTTGGGAGAGAATGGAGAAGCAGGGAACTTGCTCGTGCTCATCTAATAAATCGGGTTGAGGTCGGTCAAAAGTGATGTAAGAATCCGTTAGTGCTGATGAAGAGCCCGTCTCATGGTAATAACTAACCAAGCTAGGTCTGGCAACACCTTCATTGTTTTTGAAGAACACTCGACATAACACCCAATCTTCCTGCATCAAGAAACCATAATTAGGTTGCGCATAGCTTGTGGTTTATTTAGTTAATTAAGTATCACTTTATATGATACAATATTAGTTGATTATATTGAAGTTTACCTTGGTTCTTGAAGAAGTTTTAGGAGCAAGAGATCCGTGAAGACGGAACTCATGCATAACCCAATAAGTCTTTCTACCTTTAGGAGCCCTGCCTTGATAGAAAACAAGAGTTTTCCTCATCCCAACAACATTTGGATTAGAACTAGTACTTCCCTTACGTAATATTGGTCGGTCCTTTCCTGTTGCCTTCCAATACCCAGAAGCAGTCGCTCTGTTGGTTCTCAGTCCAGTTGCGTACTTACGGTCTCTTTGACTGTAGAAATACCACTGCTTCCCGCCTACACGTGCCGTTTCTGTTTCATACATATATAAAAAGCAATAACTAAATTTTACCAAATTGAAACCCGACAATTTTATTTTATGAAACAGAATCTTCTTGTTATGTTGCAATCCAACACAATGTGGTTGCTTAATTACAACAAACTCTTTTAAATTACATATGTACATATTAATCTCACTTATGTCGGTGTCAGCGTCAAAGGATTGTGAAGGCAACCCCGCAGTGGAGCTGTGGAGAACACTCAAATACGACTTTTCATATGGTTGTCTCTAAAGAAATGAATGCCACTCAACTGTAATGTTGTTGAGAGGTCAATATCTATCAATGTCATGGAGAATTATTGAAGCTAACACTGCCGATTTATACAGCAAGTTGGACAATTATATTCTAAATAATATATCGCATGTGGCAGGTGTGGAGTATAAAAAAAAATTGAATACTTTTCCTGACCTAAAGTTATACGACGTTTTTGTCCTTTCCTCAGTTACCATTTTAGTTAAATGATTGTGTCCTGGATTAGGTGAGAAGAAATTTAATCCAATCTCTAACTTTCAACTTTTTATCATGAACGCGTGTGGTTGTCTCGAGCATAGACCGAAAAGAATAACTATGAGATACAAACAATAACAGGGGAGGATCACTTTTTGGCTGTGGTAGTGACAATTTCATCTGAAATGTTTTGTAACCTAAACCAAGTTCAACAATCAACTTTGTTTTGATATATCTATAAATACAGGTATCCATTTACCATATATATAGATATATATATATACAGATTTCAACCTGGTACTTTGACTCAATACATTTTGACTGTCTTTGAGAACTGAAATATGAAGCAAGTGGCAGTTGATGATCATAACTAATTGACCTCTTGTTATAAAATATATTACATATTTACATAAAATATTTTTATTTTGTGAACGAATAAAATATTTTTATTTTGGCAGCAATATTCCATAGTTGTTTTTCCTTGCTTGGGTGCACGGGAAGTTAAGCATTTCTCGTTTTATACAGAACTGCAAAAATCTTCAAGCGTTCAGGACGTAAAAAAAAAAAAAAAAACCGCTTACATAGATAGATACTTACCGTTTACCTCTATGACCAATGAAGTTCTTATCACTGAGAACTTAGCCAATTACGATTGCAACCCAAAAAAAAAAAAAAACTGAAAAAGACTCGTATGGATAACTTGGGAAGCGAATGAAAGTGAAACAATATGTGGATGAAACTCGGCAATCATTTATTTCGAGAACCAATTACTTATCGAAGACATCTCTGTAGTTTGTGAAGGGCTCAAAGTATGCAACTTCAAACGCTTAAATATTTCAGTTTTCACTGAATAAGATGCATACATATAATCAAATATTTAATTACTCACCTGGAATTTCCCAGGGTTCGCACTTGTTTAGGTCGACTTCTATCATAAGAAGAGATTCACTTTGTGTTACCTTCTTCATCAAGTAATCGCAGACAAGTTCTTCGTCTTTAGGATGAAACCTAAATCCAGGAGGCAGCTTTGCCTCCACCGTGCTTATGTTGCTCATGCTATGATTGCTTCTTTCCAGAAATATAAAGACACACAGAAGATTTCCAAGTCAAGAACTAGGGAACTCAATAAAGAAGGATATGAGGCCTAAAACGAAGAAGCCAAGTTTTGCGTTGTCATATATATATATATGTGCATATATATATATAGATGTATACCTGTAATGTTGATGGGAAGGCGCCAGAGTAGGAATGGGATTTGAAGTCAACTGGTAATTCCGTGTAAAAAGCAAGGTTAGGAATTTTGCTATCGCATGATGACGTGGCTAGACCAATCGCTGCCAACCTGCTGACATGCACAATTGGATGCGAAAGCTTTTTTTGTCTTCGATTGTTTTCAGTTGTGATACTTAATTTGAGGGGTGCCACATGTCAACCAAGACAAAATTGATGACATAAGCGGGACTCTTTTCTCTAGTAGTCTTTAAAGAACAATTTTCTTTATTGTGCTTCGATCCAGTTTAGTAATGCTATGTTTTATTAGACGGAAGGTTTTAAATAGAAAGAAATGAAATCATATGATTTATAATAAAATAGAAACTAAATGGTTGTAAAAGTAAAAATTGTTAAAGTAGTACTCTAAAGACAATTACCTTTAACACTTTTGTATAAACTTTGTTTTGATAAATAAAGCGAAAGATAATTTTCATTAATCTGATATTCATTTATTGATGTCATTTTTAAATCGAATTAATGAAGTTTATAATATAAAATACAAAATCTAAATGAAATTAAAAAACCATGATGTGATTAGTGTACAAGAAAGAAAAAAACATAATTTCATCTTCTTAAAGAGACAAAAAAGTGTTCAAGTTTTCTTGAGAAAAAAATCATTTTCTTTTCGTATCTTATTTCAAGTTTCTTTTATTTTTTATTTATTTTGTTTGAATTTTTATTTTTGGTGAAAAATCATAAGCGAGATTTCTATTGTAGAGTTTTGTATGGTTTCTTTTCATTTCCTAAAGGGAATTATGACTACTTCAAGCTCTCCAATTTTTCTTACTTCTTTTAAAATTTTCTTTTTATTCTTTCAACTCCTTTTATTCTCACTTGTCACTCCTCTCCCCTCTTTTCTTTACTAGAAACTTATACAAAGGTCTTTTTCTCTCTCACTTCTTTTTCCTTTTCCTTAACTCTCTTTTATGTACTAGTTAGCTTCTCTTTCCCTCTTATAGTTTTGTTTTTAATATTATTGTTACCTTAATCCTCATCTTTTGCTTAAGCTACCTTAGTCACATTTATATTAGCATCCTTAAGCTAATACCTTAGCTCTTTCTACTTCTAAGGCACTCTTTACTCCTTTTGATCCCTCTTTTGTTGTTTTTGGCTTCTACCTGAATCCTGCTTCCTTTAAACCTACACCTAATCCTCTCTCTCTTCAAATTGCAATCATATAAGTAGTGGCTTCCTCTTTATAGGCAATTTTAAACTTATTTGCTACTTCCTCAAACTAATTAAGATGGAAAGAATCTTGGTAACAATTAGTTGGTGATGCTCATTATTTGAGAAACTTACTTTCCTCTTTAATATGATATTCTTTATAAGGTTATAATCATTCTTAATGAAGTCCTTCATATAACTGCATCAAAATAGTCCAATATACTAGTATGCTACTTCCTAGATAAAAAACCTAACTTCTCTCATATACAAGTTCGGACATGTTACAATTGAAAAAAATAGCGTCAAAGAGCATCGTCATTAATGAGGACGATATGTTCCTCTTCGAAATCAATTATGAAACCAATATGATTAAATTTTTAGAAGTGGTCCATTGAACATAAACAAAAATCCTCTCATATTGTAAAGATGGAGGCGAGGTGTAGTCCTAGAGCAATAAAAGACGAACAAGGTAACTTTGGAAAAAAATTCATAATTTACTACTTGAATAATATTTACTCTTGCGCTAAGTTAATAGGCGTATTCACTTGACAAATTTATTTGTTTTGATGGGAATATAATGGCTATAAGAAGAGTGGGTTGTTTGGGATCAATATTGAAGTTGGATTGGAGATGGAGATACTAAAACCCTAAAAATAATGAAGTTGGATGAGGATAGAAAGCTAGTAGCACTACAATAAAAAATGCTTTAGGAGACAAAAGCATAGCTATAAGTACAATTATCATTGTGTTTTTATTAAGGCAAAAAAATTCATATCATTACAAGAAGTAGCGTTGTAATAAGTGTAAGGCAACAAAATAAAAAATGTTGCTTTCACTTTTGACTAAGGCAACACATTTGATTCAAACTATAGAAACAATATTAAATAGATATTGCAACACTTTTAAGTCTTTATAAGGCAACAAAGTGAATTTTTTTAGGCAACAATTTGTAATAATAAAATCAAAAATTTATTCTTTCATTACCAATGTTATTTAACATAAAATCAAGCTCTTGTCATTAAGTAGGCAACATCTATATATACACTAAAAGGAATATATAGATATTAATGTACATCTTAATTGCGTACGTACTATCAAATATAAACGACCAAAAAGCTACATTTATATATAATATATAGTTCATACGGACTCATAAAATACAACATTTAACATATTCAAAATACAAAGGGAAATTACATATGCTTTTATTGTTACAAAATACAAAAGCAAATTTTACAATCCTCAATAATTGCAAGGAAAATTACATGTGCTTCATAAACTCTTCATTATTTATAGAATCAGAAGTCGATGTCAGAATTCTTCATATTGGCTCTGTAACCTTTCTCAGTGTCCTTTGGAAGTGTAACGTAAAGAGTTGCATACGTTCCAACTTCTTGACAAATAGCTACAATCTGTGAGCAGATATACATTTATAATGAGGACGAGATTCTATTCAATATGAGATATTATGGTGGATATATTGAGTAGTTATGGTTAAAATTAAATTTCAAGAATTATTATAAACAAATATTCGTCAAGATAAATATAAGAGACGTGTGCTTCATTTTGGTTAGACCACATGCTTCTTGCAAGCTAATGTATTAGTGTTAAAAACAAACAAAATGATGTAGCTTTTCTCGTATTGTTTACATTAACTAATAGAAAGATTGATAACCACATACAATAATCACACAATAACTACACAATATGAAGAGAAACCTAACTAACCTCAACAGCACTAAATTTATCAAGTTAAGAAACAGAGTATTCCAAGTCCATCTCATCACTTATATTCATTTTAGAAGTGCAAACTTGTAAAAAGAAAATTAATAATTTCATAATTCAAAGTTTGTATAATAACTGCATTAACCCAGTTGGTCAAGCCAGAAGATAATAACTGCATCATCCAAGCTTTGCCCTTTTGAGATCATAATTGGAAAGTTAATAATTAAATCAGATTACAGTGTATCTTAATGAAATACAAGTCAATAATTTCAAACCAAATGAGTAGGAACTTACAGGTAATTCATACTTATACAAAAATTTGTCCAACTCAATAGGACTTCAACTAGGTATTGATGATGATGATAGAAATCTGTCCAAGTGATTTATTTACAAATATAAACAAAGTAGTCTAAATCCAAAATGGGCATGAACTTGTTAAATGAAAATAGGGAAAAATACATTACCATTCTTATTAATTATGCAAATCCAAAGCTCCTGAAGCTCTTATAAGATAGGGATTACCATTCCCATTAATTGTGCAAGATTTAAACATAAATCCATTAGATTAAGAATCAAAACACAACATGAAAATGGATATTAGACTAAGAATCAATAAAACTAGAATCCAATAAAACAAAAGCTAAGAAGAATAAAACATTCGTAGAAAATGAAATCTAAAAAACATATGCAAAATTGAGGAAAAAATAACTTGTTTTGTACCAATCACATAGTTTTATTATCGAAAAGATAGAACCTAGAATTTCAAATACCTGAAGAGAAATAAAGATAACTGATTTTAGAGGAAATCAGATTACTGCATTGATCAAAAAATGAGGAATGAATTCAAAATATTGTTTTTCAAAAGAATGCGAGAAAGAGAGAGAGAAAAAGAAAAACAAAAATTAAAGCGTAGCTCGAGAAGCTTTGTCTAAAAGGGAAGAGAATAAAAATAGAAAAATATAAAGATGTGTATGTGTTCGAAGGTAAAACCTAGCTACTCATTTTATGCTCAAAAATCACAAGTGAACGGGTCATAACTTGTAGTTAAAAAGCAGATATCGATCTCACAGGGATTGATGCCCAGTCACCACTTAATTTAGACAAAACTTTGTTTAAGAAATGAAATTATTTAATGGAAATAATCTGAAAAATTAAATTAAAATTAAAAGACAAATAACGAGCACTAAATAATACCAATATGCAGAAAAATCGGAACTCAAGAATCTAAAGACTAGAGATTACTTTTTCCCTATTTTGTCTCCCTCCTATTTTATTAATCAAATTGTGTCTCACCCTAGATTTTCAAATATATTAACTACCCTCTCTCAAGGTATAATTAATTTTCCTTAATCAAGTTAAATGGAATCAATTGAACAATCTCTCAACCTACTTAATGACTCCACCAATTCAACTAGTTATTAAACTATCATATGGGTGATCAATTGAATTCACCGAGATCTCTCTTCTAACTAATCAATTGACATGATGATTGCAAGTCTATAGGTTACCAACTCTTGTTTTACAATCCTACACAAATAATCTTACTCACTCTCTTGATTTGTTACAAGATAACAAATAAAATCGACAATCATCAAAAACACTTTTGTTTAATTCAATAAAATGGGAGTTTTAACAAAACAGTTCAAAAGCAATCACTAATCCTAATTCAGCTAATCATGGTCTCCATAACATCATCAATACACAAATAATCCATCTTACAAAGATTAGAAGAAAGAAAAACATAGAAAATTGAATAAAAGAAACTTCTTCTTTTCTTTGCAAAAATCTGGAATTTTGGATGTTGATTTGCTATTTTCCCCAATCTTGGATATAATCCTTGACTTCAATCCTTCCTGAAGGCTAAAAACTTATATTCTTCACTCAAGGATAGTGTTTCTTGTTCGCTCAAGGTTATATGCGCTAAGTTTTACTATTTACAACCTTGGTAATTATCGCAAGCACATGGGTCGTTCGCGTAGTACCTAAAGTGTCGATCCTACGTGGAAGGGAACTAGGCCCAAAATCTAAAGGCAACTAAGTTCGCAATAAACCTAAACAACTAATGCAGAAATCAAATCAATCAATAATCAAATATGAAAAATTAAATTGCCAAAGAGTAAACAAAATAGCAATATCACAACCCAACCAAAAATCAACCTAGAAATTACCAAGGGAGAGAAAGGGGATTTTAATTCGAACCTAAGAAAACCTAACCAATTGTGCAATTATTGAATTAACGGTTCTAGGCAGTCCTAGGGTGAATTACTCTCTCTCAAGTTATAACTCTTAACCCTAATTGATAATCCTTAATTCAAATTATGAGAATTGCAATCTCTCGATCCGCAATTGGTCTAAAACCTAAATTAGTTCTAAAATTGCCTATTAACCTACCGAGAATCTATGCTCGTTCTCTTGTTACATGACTCTACCGGTTTGACTCAATTCTCTACTTATCGATTCACCTAACTCTTATTAACCTAAATTGATGATTTTTACCCGGCTCACCCTCTCAGTTTGTTGCTGAATTATTAAGAATATAATTGAAATCACAATCAACTTAATAAAAAAACACAATTGAATAAATTTTATTAATCTCAAGAGTCAAGATCTGAAGGTGAGTATAAACGTAAACTCAACATTCAATATAATGAATCTCAGCACCTATTTCAATTCTACAAATAAATAAATGTGAAATAAATGGAAATACTATCGGGAATGGAATCTCAAAAGTGACGACAGTAAGAAACCACTTGTCTTGGGAAGTACTTCGCGTCTAACACGTCTTCGTGTCTCTCTTCCTTCGTCCCTTCCTCAATCTCTTGATCTCTCTCTAGGTCTCTCTTAGATTTGACGAAATCTCACTCTTTTACATGACTCTCTAAGCTCTCTTCAGAATCCTAATGGCTGTCAAATTATGTTCTATTTATTCTGTGGAAGCCCTAGGTTAAAATCGTGCCCTACATCAGGCTGACAAAAAAACTCAATTTTCGTAAGATTTTGTGGACCGTTTGGCCCTACCTACTACGATCATGGCCTACTGTTTAACCTTTTTGTCACAATCGTGACTTAATGTGCACGATCATAGCCTGACTTGACACTCTCTGTCACGATCGTGGCCTGCCATACATGATCGTGGCCTATGGCTTTGGGTCAAAACTCTTTGAATCTTCATCGTTCTTCCCCGTTTACCCTGAAACACTAACAAGCGCAACACAACACCTCAAAAATATAACATTTAAGCTCAAAAACTTAATATAACCCATAAAAACACTAAAGCACACAAACTAACATAATTGCCTAAATGCACACACCGCTCAAATTCACACTAAATAAATAACAATTTCAACCCTAAAGCATATGCAATTACACAACTGCCAACATCCCCACACTTAAACGTTTCTTATCCTTAAGCAAACAAAACAAAAAAACACATAAAAACACATAACAAACAATGCAATAATGAGGCAACGGCTCTCACTTCATGAAATAAATTTAATCTAAAACACAATCCTTCAATTATGTCAAACCATTAATGAACAAAATATGTGTCTAAGGGTTTGAATTAAATATACAACTCAATCGAGGCTTAAATGTCAATTTATTTACCCTTTTTAGTTGTACACACATATTAATAATTTTTCGGCCCCTCAAACTTTGTAACTATTCCTAAGTACATTTTTCATGAAAATTCAAGCGTATTACAAGTTCGGTAGGTTTTATTAGAAAGCACTTTTTTTATTTTATCCTGGACTTAGTCTTTTACTCGAAGGCAACATTTGTGATGAATGTCGATCCGGTTACTTAACTAAGTCATTTTATTAAACAGCTTGGTTGAAACGTCATTATAGCCTTTTACGCGAAGGCACACATTTGCTATTTATGTTGATCCAGTTACTCAGCTACATCACGTTTTCAACTAGCTACTAGCTTTATTCATAACCCCGAAGGTCAGTGGAATAGTGATTTACTAAACAAAACATTTTTTATTATTATCTAACTTGTTGGTTTTTGCTATTCATTTTTATGAAAAAAATGCTAGTTAAGTTACCTAACCTAAAAGACCTCAAATTATAAATGAATGTGACAATCTAGAGGGTGCTAAATTTACATTAAGTCCTAATTAGGTCGTATAGTCATCCAAAGGCCACCTAATTCACTAATTTTGCAAGTTAATGACCATTCAAAACCTAATAGACTATGTCTAAAATTAAATAAATTTCACTCAATATAAGCCATTGACACATTCATACACTTCACACAATGTAACTTAATACTATCATACAGTATGCAAAATCACATTCCGAAAATAAAACACACAATCACCCCCCACACTTAAACAACACATTGTCCTCAATGTGAGAAGGAGGTACACACAAGCACATAAACAAAAGGGAAAAAGAAAAATCAAAAGAACAAAGAACAAAGAACAGATAAAATGAACAATAAAAATAAAAATAATTAGAAATAAATATAAATATAAACATAAAATAGAACTGAAGGCTAATGTGGGAAAGAAAATTTAATTTAGGTTAAACAAAAATCTTAAGGGGATGGAGGTGATAACATTGTTGGAGGTGAGAGTTCGCATGCCTCACTCAAGTTTTATTGAAACTAATCTAACTATGCCTAACTTTTTCAAACAAAATCTAAATTTGCTGGTTAATGGTCTTTAGCTTGACCTTTCTTCCAGGAACAAATTTTCAATTGTTTGGAGACAAAGAAATCACTTCCTTATCTTTGGGAATTGTTCCTCCAGATACAGCTTACGTCGATGCCCATTAACCTTAAAAGTCTCCTTGTTATCATTTTCCAATTTGAGAGCTCCATGATCAAAGACTTGAATAACTGTAAATGGTCCACTCCATCTAGACTTCAACTTTCCTGGAAATAGCCTCAACTAGGAATTATATAGTAGAACAGTGTCTCCTACTTTGAATTCCTTTTGCTTGAGATGAGCATTGTGCCATTTCTTAACTTTTTACTTGTAAAAGTTTGGCATTCTCATAAGCATTAAAACGAAATTCTTCAAGCTCGTCCAGTTATAGAAGTCGCTTTTTGCCGGCTTGCTTCTAATCAAAATTTAATGCTTTAATCACCTAGCTATGTTCTAATTTGACTGGAAAATGACAACCTTTCCCATACACGAGTCTGTAAGGAGTTGTTCCAATGGGTGTTTTAAATGCTATCCTATAAGCCCATAAAGCATCATCTAACTTCGCTGCCCAATCTTTCCGAGAATTGTTCACTGTCTTCTTCAGGATTTGTTTTAGCTCTTAGTTAACAATTTCCACTTGGCCACTAGTCTGTGGATGGTAAGGTGTAACAACTTAGTGGTGCACTCCGTATCTTTTTAGAAAAACATCAAAAGATCTGTTACAAAAGTGTGCACCTCCATCACTTATTATTGTATGTGGCACTCCAAACTGGTTAAATAACCGTTTAACAAACTTTTGCATAACCTTCCTATCATTGGTTGGAGATGTTATCACTTTAACCCAATGCGAAACATAATCGAGTCCCACCAGAATGTACATGTTCCCCATTGACGACGGAAATGGACCCATAAAATCAATGCCGTAGACATCAAAGAGCTCTACCTCTTGAATATTAGATAACGACATTTTGTCCCTCTTGGAGATGTTACCTATCCTCTGATATCAATCGTATTATGCCACATATATCTGTGTGTCCTTAAATAAAATCCACTCTCTAGTATTTGAGCTGCCATTTTGTTAGCCCCATAATGCCCAGTATACTACCCTTCATGACATTGCTTAAGGATGTCTAACATTTCCTCGTCTGGAATATAACGTTGCATTAATCCATATGCACAGACTCTACATATGGTTATCTCATCCCATATGTATCGATTACAATCATGCAAAAATTTCTTCCTCTGTTGGTGCGAGAGATCTGATGGAAATTTACCACTGGTAACATAATTAATGAGATCTGCAAACCATGAAATAGTTAAGCTCTCGAGTAACATCAGAGTTTCATCAGGAAAATTTTCGTTAATGTCCTTCCCCTCCCTCAAGTCTGGATAAGTGGTCTGCAACCACATTCTTTACTCCCTTGTTATCTCTCACCTCCAAATCAAATTCTTGCAAAAGTAATACCCATCTAATAAGCTTTGGTTTTGCATCCTTCTCATTGAAAAGGTATTTTAATGCCGCGTGATTGGTGAATATAATTACCTTTGAACCCAACAGGTACTGTCAAAACTTATCACACGCGTACACTACTGAGAGTAACTCCTTTTCTATAGTGGTGTAGTTCAGTTGGGGTCGTACAAAAGTTTTACTGGTATAGTAGATTGCATGCAATTTTTTATCTTTCCTTTGGCCCAACATGCAACCTATAGCTTGGTCACTCACATCGCACATGACTTCGAAAGGAAGTGTCCAGTCTGGTGGTGATAGTCATCAAACACAAAGGGCATATCCTTAAATAAGAGGTTAGTCAAAGTTCGTGCAATTTGTGAAAAATCTTTGATAAACTGTCGGTAGAATCTTTCATGGCCAAAAAATCCTCGCACTCTTTAGACATTGCTTAGGAGTGGAAGTTTTTCTATTAACTCCGTTTTCGCTCTTCAACTTCAAATCCTTGACGTGAAATCTTATGTCCAAGAACGATCCCTTCTTGCACCATGAAGTGAAATTTCTCCTAATTCAGTACTAAGTGTGATTTTTCACATTTTTGAAGAACTTTATACAAATTAGTTAGACATGAATCAAAGGAATCTCCAAAGACTGAATAGTCATCCGTAAACACCTGCATTATATCCTATATTATGTTAGCGAATATTGACATCATGCCCCTCTGAAATGTTGCTGGAGCGTTGTAAAGTCTTAAAGACATCCGTCTATATGCGAAGGTTCCATAGGGATAGGTGAAAGTAGTTTTCTCCTAATCATTAGGGTAGATGAAAATTTGATTATAGCCTAAATATCCATCTAAAAAGCGATAAAATGAATGGCTAGCTACCCTTTCTATCATTTGGTCTATAAACGGGAGAGGGAAGTGATCTTTCTTAGTCACTGAGTTGAGTTTACAATAATCTATACATACTCTCCACCCCATGATTGTTCTGGTTGAAATTGCTTCTCCACTTTCACTCTCAATCACAGTCATTCCTCCCTTCTTGGGTACGCATTGCACTGGGTTGACCCATTCACTATCAAAGATGGGATAAATTATCGCTACATCTAGGAGTTTGATGATCTCCTTCTTGACTACCTCCTTCATGTTAGGGTTTAGTCTTCGTTGACGCTCTCGAACGGCTCTACATCCTTCCTCTAATTTTATTCGATGCCTGTAAACATTCAGGCTTATTCCTCGAATGTAATTAATATGCCATCCAATGGCTTTCATTTGATTCCTCACAACTTCCACCACCTTACTTTCTTATTTTTCGCTTAATTGGTAGGAAATTATTATAAGTAGAGTTTGACCTTCACCAAGAAAGGTGTACCTGAGGTGTGTGGGTAAAGGCTTCAGCTCTAATATCAGAGGTTTCTGTGAAAATGGTGGCATGGGTGCTTCGGTTCGAGCTAATTTATCTTAATGTACTGGAACATCTGCCTCCTTTATCTCATTATCTTCTTTAGATTCAAAATTTTGGTGTTCATTGTTATCTTCTGCTTCCAGTGACTGCACTTCTATTATGCAGCTCTTAACTAGTTCTCGCAAAATTTGATCCATGATTTCAACTGTCATGCATGCGCTACTCGTTGTTAGATTCTTTAAGGTCTTATTCATATTGAATTCAACATGATCTTCGCCTATTCGAAGTGTCAATTTACCTTCGTGAACATTAATTATGGCCTTTCTGGTGTTCATAAATAGTCTACCTAAAATTAGTGGACAATTTTTATCCTCTTTAAAATCCAAAACCATAAAATCCACAGGAATAATGAATTTATCTACTTGCATCAAAAAATCTTCCACCATTCCTAACGGCCTTTTAATGGATTGATCAACTAATTGAATTAACATTGATGTAGGCTTAACCTCTCCAAGTCCTAACTTCCTGAATATCGATCAAGACAAAAGATTGATGCTAGCTCCCAGATCACACAAACACTTTTTAAATTCCAGTTCACCAATAACACAAGGTATTGTGAAACTTCCTGGATCTTTTAAGTTTGAAGGCATTTGGCTGGTGACTATAGAGCTGCAAGTACCAGTTAGGGCTATCGTCTGATTGTCTTCCCAAGTATGCTTCTTTGATAAAATGTCCTTTAAAAATTTTATGTATTTAGGAATATGTTCTAATGCCTCAACAAACCAGAGATTTATCTGTAATGTCCTTAGCTTCTTCACGAACTTTGCAAATTGATCATCCAACTTCTTCTTTTATAATCGTTGAGGGAAAGGGATCTTGGGTTGGTGAAGTAGAGGTGTAATATAAGGCGAATACTCACTCATATCCACTTCCTTCTCCTTTTGGTGATCTTTCTCGACCGGCTTGACAGGCTCCTCGATTGTTCTTGTGGGTGCTTCAATTTCCTTCCCACTTTGAAGTGTGATAACCTTTAATTGCTCCCTTGATTCCTAAAGTGCTAGGAACATTTCCAAAATTTCATATAGAAAAGGCATTTGTTAGTTGACTCACTAGGGCCTCTAGATTGTGAACGGAAGATGTGTGGCTCTTAGTGACTTGCTCAAATTTATCTTCCAACTTCTTTTGTGCATTATCTAAGGTTCCAAACTTATCTAGAATTTTGTCTAACTTGGCTTCCAATGAGCTTGCTTTATCTTGCTAGAAACCCGATTGCCTTTAAGTCCTGAATTGCCCTCCATTATTATTGTTCGACCAAGAAAAGTTAGGGTGATTCTTCCACTCGAGGTTATATATGTTAGACTGGGGGTTATTACCCCCTCCTCGTCCAAATTGTGCCACCATGTAAATCACTTTCTCTTGGTTATCCTCTCTCATCAAGTAGCAGTCCACAGTGTCGTGATCTATTTGACCATATAACTCACACTTTGCTTGCTTGGCCTTAACTAGAGTGAAAGATGACGCCTTTATATTGTTAATTTGTCTCATCAGGTTGTCGATCTTAGCTTGCATCTCCATCATCTAATCGACTATGACAACTCCCTTCTACTCTCTAAAGGTAGTAGGTTGCCTACTTCTCTCACTCGCCCATGAACAACTATTACTCGCCATCTCTTCAATCAACTCCTCTAATTTATTAACCGTCTTACACATCAAAGCTCCTAATGCTGCGTTGATCGTGCCTTTTATGGGTGGGTTTACTCCATTATAGAATGTCTGTTGAAGGAATTCCTACGATAGGTTGTGGTTTGGGCATCTCCTTTGTAGGTCTTTATAACACTCCTATGCTTTATAAATCAATTCCCCATCACATAGTTGGAAATTGGTAATTTCCTTTATGACCTTTGTGGTCTTGGTTAAAGGGAAGTATTGATCCAAAAAAGCACGCACAAGTTACTCCTATATTGTGATGTTAGCAGGGCTCAGTGAGTGGTACCAAGCCTTCACTCTATCCCTAAGTGTAAAAGGGAACAACCTAATCCTAACAGCATCCTCCGATAACTAGTGATTATAAAAAAAAGTGTCATAGATCTAGAGGAAACTAACGATGTGTGCGTTCAGATCTTCATTCGCCAATCTATAAAATTGGACATTCTGTTGAACCATATTCAGGAGGGCTGGCTTAATTTTGAATAAGACCGCTTGAATAGGCAGTCTATCCACTCCTTGGCTCGCTGGTTTAAACCCTAGTCTCATAAAATCCATGAGGGTCCTCTATTATTGCCTCCCGGGGTTAACTTCCTGATCCATATTTCTTTGAAACTCCTCAGTCATTTGTGATTTCTCGATCTCTTCTTCTTCCTCTCGTCAGCTTTCCTCAAGGTTTGTTCTAATCACGTTATATCTATATCTATCGTTTGAGCTGCATGACTCAAACCTCTTATGACACTTGTGTTCATACAAGAGCACTATTTCGAAATAAAACGAATGAA
>JANIIA010000005.1:41850286-41868514 GCA_027478495.1 Erythroxylum alaternifolium
AATTCTGATTAAGGTTGGATGTCGCGGTATCACCCGCAAACACACGCCGCAGTATCACCTGCAAACACCTACGGGTGAGGTGTGGGGTCCAACACTAGTGTTTGGGAAGCCACGTCATCTTCCGGTGGAATTACAACATAAGGCATATTGGGCTATAAGAAGATGTAACATGAACTTGGATGATGCGAGAATGCATAGGAAGTTGCAGCTTCAAGAGTTGGAAGAGAAAAAGGAATGAGTTATATAAAAATACAGTGATTATATAAGGAGAGGACAAAAACTTTTCATGATAAGATGATTTCGAGGAAAAGTTTCTCGGTGGGCCACAAAGTGTTACTATACCATTCCAAACTCAAACTCTTTCTAGGTAGGTTGTGTTCCTATTGGGTTGGTTCGTTTGTTATCACTCATGCCTCTCCTTTTGGTGTAGTGGAGATACAGAGTCTTAAAACTAACAAGACATTCAGGGTGAATGGTCATCATTTAAAGCCATATTGTGAGGGATTCCAAACAAAGGATTTAGTGATCCTGGAGGATGTGACTGGTATCACTTAATGCATGCAACTAGCAGCTAAGCCAACAATGTTAAACAAAGGCACTACTTGGAAGGCAACCCAAGGGGAGTTAATTTTTATCTTTTATGTTTTCACATTTGCTGTTTTTGTTAACTGCTCCATTTATTGCATTTTATTTAACATTAAAGACAATGTAAGTTTACAGTGTGGGGTGGGGTGTATTAGTTTTTATGCATGTTTTTTAGCTTAATTGTAGCTTATGTGACTTCTTAGGCGGTTTTCAAAATTAAAAATTTTCTTGTTTTATATTGCTTTTAGGATTATTTAGTCATAATTATAGTATGAATTGATTAGTAAAATCCATAGTAAAATTTGGCATGTACTTTTGCTCTTGTGGTTTGTTAATGTGCATTATTTTTAGAAGAGCAGTGATTAGTGGCAGATAAAAACTAGTAAGGCTTTGAGTCGTATTAGACCAAGACATCTATATTAGTCTCACTGTTTCGTTTGTTATGTGTGACCTTCATGATATATACATCCTTACTTTGCATTGATTTTCTATTCAAGACTAAATTTTTATTACACACATTTTTATGAAAATGATATACATTCTTTGTTGATTACGAGCTACAATAGCCAAATAGCCTACCCAATTATGTGAATGTTCCTTTTCTAACCCCCTTTGAGCTTTATTATCCTTTTATTTTGTATAAACCATATTACATGCACCTAACCAAATGCCCTACCTAAGCCTTAAAGCTAGTGGAACATTTATTAATTCTTAATGAGTGTGATTGTATAAAAGCCTAAGTGTGGGGGTTGCATACATGTGAGTTGGTTATATTTGTTAAAATTCCATGTTATGAATACCATGTTAATGTAGCTTCTATCACTTCTACTTTTGAAAAAAAAGAAGAAAAAAAAAGTAAGAAAAAAAAGGGAAAGAAAGAAGAAGAAAAAAAGTGAGTTTGAATAACAAGTATCAAGGAGGAAATATAATTGATGTGAAAAGTTGTTAATTAATAGTTTATCCTTCTTAAGTTGTATTGAATGGGTGTTCGAATATATTGCATATGAGGCAGATGTTGTTTTGGATGGAGCACTTTTTGTGTTATGTTAATGTGGCTTATGGTGTGGGAGCTAAATTGACTTGTGAAACATAGTTGTTGCATTATTCATGACTAAAGGTACCTAATTTTAAATGAATGTTAACTTGTGCATTTGATATGTCATTAAGTGTTACTTTTACTTCACTAACTTGACGGATTGTATGCTACATTATCCAGAATACATCTCACATTATCCTTACCCAGATTACAACCTTTAAAAAGTCCTTTGATTCATAATTATGCATGTGACTTTTAGTGGTAGAGAAATGAAATGATATGCAAAGTTATGGATTGTTGTGATTATGAATGGGGTTTGAGTGTACCCATGGAAATATCTTATTTAAACACTTTTTGCTCAAGTCTACCTCTAGATTACTCAGCTGCTAAGGGTGGTGAATATTGATTGATCATGAGTATAAGCTTTGAATGTTGAGTTTTTTCTATAGGTTTTGAAAGTCATTCATCTTTACTTATGGTTATCTATTCTTAAGAAATATGGAAAATGAATAAAAGTTTTGGTTTGTGATTTTTTATTTTAACGATTTGCCCGATGACTATCAAAAGCTAAGTGTGGGAGAAGTTGATATGTGTTTATATGTTGATTCATTTGATATACTACACTTAGTGATTAATGCTTTAGAAATGCTTAGGATACTCACTTTAGCTCATATTTAATCTTAGGTACATTTTGGAAGTGAAAGAACTAAAGTGACCAGAAAGCATCACCATTGGAGCCATCTTCTCAACTTCCATACCCTATTGATTCATAGAGCATGAAGAAGAAAATTAAAAGTAAGAAGAAGACAAAAAAATGAAAAGAACATAAAGAAAATGTTTTCAACATAGCTCACTACCATCCAAAAAATTTCATAGCCATGCGACGTGAGTAAATATTGTTACAAAGCAACTCATTCACATCAATCATGCAAGCTTTCCATTTACTGTCCATTTCTCACATGAATAACCTTGCTAACTTTGGCTAGATAAAGAAAGGAGAACCAAGAGTGAAGAGTAGTGGAGAGAAAGCTAGCTGTCCATTCCCCTTTTAACTTAGAATTTAAGGTATTAAGAAAACAAGTGTGAGTGATGGCTAAAACCATGAATGGGTGAGGGTTGAAACAAAAATATGGGATGACTGTAAAAATGTTAGTGCATGGGATTGCATGGTGAGTAAGACACCACACATACATACCACTTGTCTATTTAACATAGCTTTTTAAGTATAAAACAAAGGTATCTGATGGACGGTGGACAACTGAACATGGAGGGCTAGAGCATCACACTCACAATATAGACACCACCAAGGACGACAATCGAAGGACATTTTGTCCTCTTCTATTTTGAAAGCATCTGTCCCATATGCTAGGGAAAGGGAGGCAGAATCATGAGTGAGTGGAAGGTTTAAGTTGCTCATAAAACAAAGAAGAGGACGATGGTGGATAGAACTTTATCATCTTGTCTTCAATTTTAATAAAAGAGGAAGGGTAGAAAAATGTGAGTGGAGGCTGAGGTGTGAAATGCGTGTCAGCTACTACATTTTTAGAGAATAGAACGAGGAGTTTAGGTGTTGGTTAAGATGAGAACCAAAGGTGAGCTGAAGCAAAACATGAGTGGGGTAGAGGGCTGCTCCAAAAGCTTCTTTATTTGGTATTCTTTAGCTTTCCAATATACATGTGTGAAGGCTGGCTGGAGCAAAAGAGAGAAGCGTGGACAACAGCTTCTTCAACATTTTCTCTTAGAATTTCAAGGAGAATAATCGAGACCGCTGCAGCTGGGATAACAACTATTCTACTCCATTCTCTCTTCAGTTTTTAACACCAATGGATGCTACAAAGGCTGATTCTTGGAGCATAAAAATGGAGATGGAAGGGTAGCTTCCCGAAGCTAGTTTAACGGGAATATCGACACCAAGTCATGGTTAAGTTATTTTTATCATTTTAAGGTTGTAATTTCTTTTTGGATTGTTGTGTTGTTGGTGTTCATTTGATTGGGTTTTGGGATGAATGATCTTAATACGTTATTTTTATTGTTTTATTTCGAACCTATTGCTAAAAGATTGAATGTAATCTCGTTACTTTTGATGTTTGTGAGTAGCATATAATTATCGTTAATCGTTAGGATCAACATAACTTAGGTTAGATAACCCGAACGTGTGAGGTTACTGCCTATATTAATCGTTTTCCAATTCATAATATAGCTGCCAAATTGAATTTAGAGATCGTATCTTAGGTTATTCAGTAGTTAGGTTTAATTAACGATCGTATCTTGATTAAACACAACCTAAGGAAAAATCGAGATTAATATAACATTCTATTAGTCTCAAATCAATAGTCTGAAGAGAGTTGTAAAGACTTTAGGATGATGGAATATGCTTGATCATGTTTAAGTCAATATTGACCCTAGAATTAGACCTTAGTTATATTCGAGACTTTCCTCATTTTTTATTGCTTGTTTTAATTTGTTTTTGATAGTTTACTTTTACTTTAATTTCTAAATTGCTTAAAATCCAAACCCCCCTTATATTTTCCTTGCATCAGTTAATTTCGTTACAACAATTAACCAAACATTCCTTGCAAATTCGATCTCAACTCACCATAACTACAAATTTTAATATGCAGAGTCAAGTAAATTTTACAGTGCACTTGATACACGCTGTCAAATTTTGGCGCCATTGCAGAGGAGTGTGATAGTTTAATTTTAAGTATTTGATTTTCGTTGGTGTTTTGTGAATATATTTGTTTATAATCTTTTTTTTGTTACTTGTTAATTTTTAATTTTTTGTTAATGTTGGTGCATGGTAGTGATCAGATCTCCTCATAGAGAAATTGAGCAAGTTGATACAGAGATCGAGAGAACATTACGGAGATTGTGTAGGGAAGCAAGGTCAAATTTGGTAGATGAATTGGAACCAAAATTCGAAGACACAATGGAAAATATGAGAACTTTAAATGAGTTGACTGCACCTGATTTAACTTAAAGACCATTATGCATAACATTTTCAAATTTCGCTGAACATGTTACCTTTGAGTTAAAATCTGGATTAATTCATTTATTACCTAACTTTCATGGTCTTGCAGGTGAGGATGCACAAAAGCATCTCAAGGAGCTCTATGTGGTTTGTTTGAGCATGAAGCCTCCTGGGGTGACGGAAGAGCAGATCATATTGAGGGCTTTCCTGTTTTCACTCAAAGAGGCAACAAAGGACTGGCTATTTGATTTACAAGTAGGAATTATAAATAATTGGTTAGAGATGAAGAGACTGTTTTTAGGAAAATATTTTTTGGCCTCAAAGATGGCAAGCATTCGGAAGGAGATATGTGACATCAAGCAACATAATGGAGAATCTCTTTACGAGTATTGCAAACGGCTGAAGAAGTTATGTATCAGTTGTCTGCACCATAACATACCGGAACAACTTCTTGTCCAATATTTATATGAAGGACTGTTACTAATGGAGAAGAGTTTGCTTGATCCAGCAAGCGGTGGGGCACTTTATAAGGAGACTCCCCTCGAGGCCAGGATCCTACTTGAGCAGATGGTCGCTAACACACAACAATTTGGCACTCATAATGATGTTCGAAGAGTAAACGAGGTAAGTACTTCATCTATCGAACATCACTTAGATGAACTAACATATTTTTTAAGACAGATTGCAATTAGACAGGCACAAGTGAAAGTATGTGGAATATGCTCAAACACGAGTCATCTAACTGATGAGTGCCTGAAAATACAAGAGGGAAGTATGGAGTACGTGAATGCTATAGGAGGAAACTTACCGAACCAATACAACTCGTACTCGCAAACTTATAACCCAGGTTGGACGAATCACCCCAATTTGAGTTACGGAGGAAACTGGCAGTAAAATTTCTTCCAAAATCGATCTCAAGGAGCACAGGGGTTTCAACCAAGGCAACAAGGAGCACAGGGAACTTCTTATTCCAGTTCAGGTACATCTTTAGAAGAACTTGTTAAGAATCTTACTGTTAACAATCTACAATTTCAATAGGATATGCAACAATTACAATAAAGTATGCAACAACTTAATCAGAGTGTACAACAAATCCATCAAGAATCAAAAGCAAGCATACAAAATTTGGAAAACCAAATGGGTCAAATGGCAATGAGACTCAATCACTTAGAATTGCAAAGTGGAAAATTGCCATCCCAGCCTGAGGTAAACTTGAAGAATGTTACTGCTATCACCCTAAAGAGCGGAAAGGGGATTGAGAGTCCTAAAAGAACTCCACCAAAGATTGCTACCGAGGAAGAGATTGAGAAGGAATTGGGAAAGGAAGAAAATCTATCATCGAGTACGAAGGTAAATTTCAAAGTTTCCAATATTATTAAAACTAGCCCTCCACCTTTTCCAAGTATAGAATGACAAGACCAAACAAGGAGGAGAAAGACAAAGAGAAATTGGAGACTTTCTGAAAGGTGTAAGTCAATATATCTTTGCTCGAGGTAATTAAGCAAGTACTAAGGTATGCCAAATTTCTAAAAGAACTTTGTACATATAAGAGGAAACTAAGGGGTGATGAGAAAGTAATAATGGGTGAGAATGTGTCGTTGACATTCAAAAAGCAGATGCTTCCAAAATGCAGGGATCCAGTTATGTATACCATTCTTTGCAAAATTGGGAACCCTGTGATTAATAGAGCTATATTGGATTTTGGTGCTTCTATTAATGTGATGCCTCGTTTGATTTATACATTTTTAAATTTGGGTCCATTGAAAGAAACGAGTGTAATCATACAGTTGGCTAATCGCACTAATGCTTATCTTAATGGTGTGGTTGAGGATGTTTTGGTATAAGTGAATAAGTTAGTGTTTCCTACAGATTTCTATGTTATGGATATGAATGATGACACCTCATGTAATTCGATACCTTTCTTATTAGAGATATCGTTTCTCAATACAGCTCGAACTAAGATAGATGTTCATAAGGGCACCCTCATAATGGAATTTGATGGGGAAATGATTCATTTCAATATTTTGATGCCTTGAAACATCCTTTTGATGATCACTATGTTTTTATGTTGATGTGATTTATCCTTTGGTGCAGGGAATGTTTAAATTAAGTTGCAGGGATCGTTTGGAAATGGTTTTAATTGAGGATATGGAAATAGAAGCCAACACTGATGTTAAGATGGGAGAAGAGCTTATGGAAATGACAGCCGCCTTGGACTCATTAAAAAGCTCTCCAAAAAGGTATGATTTAGCTTTTATATACCTACCTGAAGCTCCAGAAGTTGTTACCTTCTAATGTGCAGGCACTAAAATTGGAATTGAAGCCACTCCCTACACATCTGAAGTGCGCCTATTTGGGAGATAAGGAGACTATCCTAGTTATCATTTCGGTGGAGTTGACTTCAAATCAAAAGGAGAGGCTAGTTCAAATACTGAGAGAGCATAAGAAGGCCATTAGGTGGATTATCATAGGTATCCAAGGGATATGTCCTTCCATATGCATACATCTCATTTTGTTGGAGGAGGATGCAAATTCTACAAGGCAAGCCCAACCTAGGTTGAATCCTCCAATAATGGAAGTTGTGAAGAAGGAGGTGCTGAAGCTTCTTGATGTTGTGGTTATCTGCCCAATCTCTAACAATAAGTGGGTAAGTCCTATCCAGGTGGTTCTAAAGAAGTCTGAAATCATCGTTGTGACAAACCAAGAAGGTAAGTTGGTTCCTACCCGAGTGCAAACTAGGTGGAGAGTATATATTGATTATAGAAAGTTAAATTCTACTACTCGTAAAGACCACTTTCCCCTTCCTTTTATTAATCAGATGCTTAAGAGATTGGCTAGTTATGACTATTATTACTTTTTAGATGGCTTTTCTAGTCATGTTCATATTTTGATCGCACCGAAAGATCAGGAAAAGATCACATTTACATGCCCATTAGGTACGTTTACGTATCGAAGGATGCCATTCGAATTATATAATGCACCTACCACGTTTCAAAGTTGTATGGTAAATATTTTTTGAATATGATGAGAAGATTATTAAGGTATTCATGAATGGTTTTAGTATGTATAGATCTTCTTTTAACGAATGTCTTGGGAATCTTGTTGTTATCTTGGAACGATGGATAGAAACTAACCTTTTGTTGAACCGGGAAAAATGTCATTTTACGGTGGTTAAATGTATAGTTTTAGGCCATGTGATGTCTGTTAATGGTATTGAAGTAGACAAGTCCAAAGTTGATCTTATTTCTTCTTTACCTTACCCATCTACTGTGAGGGAAGTGCATTCTTTTGTTGGGCATATAGGTTTTTATCGAATGTTCATTAGGACTTTTTGAAGATAGTCACACCACTATGCAAACTTTTTCAACAAGATGTCTCCTTTGAGTTTGAAAAGAAGTGCAAGGAAGAATTCAACAAACTTAAAGAGCTTCTGACATCCCCACCGGTGATTCAACCACTAGATTGGAACCTCCCTTTCGAGATCATGTGCGATGCAAGTGATTATATAATGGGGGCAGTTCTAGGACAAAGAGTGGGAAAAGCTTTGCATGCCATTTACTATGCTTCCAAGACTCTAAACCTAGCACAATTAAATTATTCCACTACTAAAAAAGAACTCTTATCTGTGGTTTTTGCTTTAGAAAAGTTTCGATCATATTTGTTTGGTGCTAAAGTGATTGTTTATTCTAACCATTCAGCTTTATGATACTTACTCAGGAAGAAGGAAGCAAAACCTAGGCTGATCAAATGGATTCTCCTTCTTCAAGAATTCAATATAGAAATTAAAGATAAAAAGGGGGCAGAAAATGTGGTGATAGACCATCTCAACCAACTAAAATTAAGGAAGAAGATGATATCCCCCTACGAGAAACCTTTCTAGATGAGCAATTGTTTTCTACCGATGCAACACTACCTATTGGTTTGTCAAAGGCTCATAAGGATAAGCTACAAAGTGAAGCAAAGTATTACATATGGGATGACCTGTATCTTTGGAGGCACTATGCAGATCAAGTTATCAGGAGGTGTGTATCTAAAAATGAATCATCATCAATTTTAGCCGTCTGCCATTCATATACTTGCGAAGGACATTTTGGAGTGAAAAGGACAGCTCATAAAGTTCTAGAGAGCGGTTTCTATTGGCCAATATTGTTCAAAGATGCATATACTTTCTACAATTCCTATGACGGATGCCAACGATTAAGTAACCTCTCCTGTAAGGACCAATTGCCACAAACTTCTTTGCTTTTTTGTGAAATTTTTGACGTTTGGGGCATTGATTTTATGGGACCTTTCCCTCCATCTTTTGGCTTTACTTATATATTGTTTGCAGTTGATTATGTTTCTAAATAGGTGGAAGCCAAAGCCACTAGGACTAACGATGCAATGGTTGTTGCAAATTTTGTTAAGGCTAACATTCTTTCTAGGTTCAGGATACCAAAAGTCATTGTTAGCGATAGAGGAACCCACTTCTGTTACAACCTGATGGAAGCAATGTTAAGAAAATATCACATCATGCACAAAGTTTCTATTGCTTACCATCCACAAACCAACAAGCAAGGTAAAGTCTCAAATCGAGAAATCAAGTTAATCATGGAGAAAACTGTGCATCCCAATAGGAACAAAACCGTGAGGTTGCGAGGTCGAGTCGCAGCCAAAGCGGACAATTCTGATTAAGGTTGGATGTCGCGGTATCACTCGCAAACACACGCCGCAGTATCACCTGCAAACACCTACGGGTGGGGTGTGGGGTCCAACAGATAATTGTCATAAAATTGGTCCATTACATACCAAAAGATTCAAAGGTTTTAGAAATCATATAAGAAAATTCATGGAGATGGCCAACAGTAAACTTTAAAGGCCACTCAATGATTAAGGACTTACTGGGGTAAAAAACTCTAGGAAAAAAGATTCTATCATTTGCTTAAGGTATTTCTCTAATGTCTTTCAATAACAAATCATTTTAAAATTATTCATAATGGAAAATCGACATACTCCCTAGTCCAAAATGGTATATATCTATAAATGCTTTCTTAAAGTCTCATTTATACTGTGGTTAACATTAAAATAAATATTAAACATAAATGACGTAATTAAAATTTCTATCACAAATAGCAATCTCTATATATTATATAATTAAGAGTCTGGGACAATCAATCATATTCTTTTCAATTGCTAATACTCCTTCTAATTATAGGGTAAATTGTAGGCCATGTGACAACCTAATGTGATAAACATTTATAGTAAAAAATAGTCGAAAGGGCTAAAATTTTGATCTTATATAATAAAGGGGACTACTAGTTTTTAGTTACATCACCTATGCTTTGTTAAATAAAAAAATCAGAGAAAATTTAGGAATGAACAGTAGATACCATTTGGAAGAAAAGTTTATAAAAAAAGGAGATGAAAGGGATATGATTGACTATGAAAAATGAAGTCTAGTATATATTTACTTAATTATATTAGTTATTTATTTGTGAATGGAAAATGATGAGTATGTAATATGATAAAGTAAATAAATTATTTTTGAACTCCATATTATATAAAAGAATTTCAAGTGCATTAGAATAGTGAAGAAGTTTAAATTTCTTAAGGAAAAAATAATAAAAGTAAAGATTTATCTAAGTTACTTTAGGACTTAAAGTAAGGGTTATGAATCATGTACTATAAGTTTTTGAATAAGCAAAATTAACTACCTAATTAGATGGGATTTTTTTGGACCTTTTCCTTCTCTTTAGAATTTCTTTTCCTTTTGGTCCTTTAAAAGTTTTCTTTCACTTTTGTCATATTTAGTTAATGATATTAGGCAAGATTTATTTTGTCTAACATCAACTATATTTCATTACCACTTTTACAACATCTTTTATCGTGGAACTCAACTTGTACATGGCCCCTTCGATAACCAAATCTCTTATTATTCCTCCATCTACTTATTTCTCTATGTTAACCTTTCATGTTCAATCCCCTATAACTCCTATCTCTTTTTCTTCTCTTGCTTTGTTGCCCATATCTTCTTCTTTTACCATATAATCTTTCCTAAAATACTCTTCTCTAGGTGCCATTGATTTTCCAACCTTGAATTATTCTAAGGCTATATTTTTAACCCTAAAATCCTCCCTTGCTTTAGGTAATTTTCTAATTTCTAATCTCACTATAAGCTCAAACTCCTCTACTCCTACTTTAGATGTAAAATCTCTATTAGTTTTAATAGAGAAATTCGATGTACCTTCAATATCTAATCATTTGTCTTCTCTGGAGTCTTTAGTAGTACATAGGCTTTCAAGAAGCAAATAGCATTTATGGTAATTTTATAAGAGAGTACCAAAAAATGGTCTTTATACTTAATCAATTATTTTGTTGAGAAGATATTTTCTTTCCCTCATTATTAACATAAAAGAATTTGGGACTAGAGTATTTTGATAAATGAAGATGAAAAGATAATATTAAGATTATGTAACAAACTAAGTGTAGACAAAGTTCTTGAGGTATAACCATGGCATGTAAATAAGAAGCTTTTTATGCTTTAGGAATGAAGGCCATACTTGTAAGGAGATAAAACCATGATTAAGTTTAAAGTTTATGACTTGATGTAAGTTTTATACAACAAATTGATGAACATTACAATTAGTTGAATAATTAAAACTCTTAATTTATGTGATTGATTTGTTAAATTCTTTCTTAGAGTTGCCAAATAATTAAGTTAATAGTTATAAGATTTATTTTCTTGTTGACAATCAAATTCTTAAGTCTTGGAGAATTTGATAAGTTCTAATTAGATTATTTTTTAAGAATGTTATTGTATTAAGCAATGAAAGGTTGGTAAAAAATAATCTATACATATTTTCTTGTAGGAGACTATTAAAATAAAAAATGAGTTTTCAATTGCTCAAATAACAGTCATGAAGCATAAGACACAAACTTAGTTGATGCTATAACTATTAATACAATCAATGTTTGGCAATAGCTTTTTCTTAAAGATGCTGATATGGATTCTGATGTCATTAATAGGATCATTACTGAATATTTCAAAACTTCTTTCTTTGGAGTGGAAATTTCCCTTATTTATTTCATCCTATATATGTAACAATGCATAAGATAAAGTAATGTAATTGCACCATAAAAATTATTTTTTGTTGTGCTAAAATTTCACAGTCCAGGTTATGATGTTTTACCAATCTAATAGGGAGTTATATAAGTTGCACTATTGAAGAATTGTTTTCCATGCTTCAATAGTGTAAATATTTGAAATAAAAGTGTGAAATACTCTCACATTGACGTTTGCATAGGTAGCATTTATTAGCAAGATGGTCGAATTTGTTTAAACTATCAATTGTGGGAAGTTTCTCTAGGATGGCTCTTCATAAAGTTATTGCAGCTCTAGGTAGATTATATTTGCACCAGACTATTATAGACCATGTTACCTATCCTTAATTATGTTAGAAGAATTTTCTACATGATGTATTATTGAATTTACCTTTGGAATCAAAGCACCTCCAATTTCTATCATTTATGTTGATATTCAAGACCAATATGCTAATTTCTAGCTCCTTGTTCCTGTTATTTGGATTAAGTAATATCTCATCCTTCAATTCCAAAGCCTTGACAAGATTTTGATTAATTGGAATGTTGTTTTTGAGACCCTTAAGTTCTGTTTTTGCTATTAAGTGGACAATTTATCATCAGTTATCATATTATATCTATTATGTCTCGTTTAGATTTTCATGATGTTATTCATGTAAATGTGTCAATGACTAGGACTTAACAAAATGAGTTTAGCTGTGTACATAGTCTTCTAGATTGTAAAGGTTTATTAGCTTGTGAAATTAGTATCCTACGTCATGTTGGTTCAATGTGCATGTTAATTAGGATATGATGTGGTTTGTTCACCCCAGGAATTTGACATATTCATTTATAATTTTAGGTCAATTGAATAAGTAGTGTCGTTGTTATCTTTCCACGAGAGTGATTAGCTAAAGAAATGAGGTAGGCAAGAATTTTTTTTAAATATATGTTTTTGTTTAATAAATAACTATTCCATTGGACCTTTTTGAAACAAACTAGGTCATGAATAAAGCTAGTAGCTAGTTGAGAATGTGATATAGCTGAGTAACTAGGGGACATTCTTCACAAATATTTTCCTTTGGGTCAAAAGGCTATAATGACATTCCAACCAAGTTGTTTAATAAAAATAAGACCTAGTTGAGTAACTAAGGGACATTCATCACAAATGTTTCCCTTTATGTTAAATTGCTAGGTTCATGTTAATGAAAATTAACAAGCATAGTATGTTGTTTAATAAATCCTACCAACCTTTGTGAATAACATTACTTCTCATAAAAAGCTAGTTAAGGATAGTTACAATTTTGATTGACTAACTAATTATCAATATGCGTGTATGAGTGGTAAGAGTGAATGAATTTGACATTAAGTCTTGATTGGTATGAATAATTAGTCTGAAGTACTTAGACACATATTTCATAAGTTAGTAAGTTAGAACAACTTTAAGGATTGTGTTTATAGTTAAATTTGTTTCATGAATTTTAATGCCATTTTACCATTATTGCATATTATTGTTTGGCATGTTTGTGTTTTGTTTGTTTTGTTTTTATTTAAGGAAAAAAAAAAGTTCAAGTGTGGGGATGATGATATTTGTAGGTTGCATGCTATTTTAGTAGGCATTTTAGTTGTTAATTAATTGATTTATGCATGTTTAGTTTTAGAATTGCGTTAGTTGGTTAGATATTTATGTTTTGAGTGTTATGTGGCTTAGAGCATGCTATTCAGCTTTTAATTTTTTGTTTTTGAGGTGTTTTGATTCATTTGTTAGTGTTTGAGATTAGATATCGAAGAATGGGGAAGATTTAGAGGAAGTCTAACGGAGGACCTAGGGCCATAATCGTGATAGAAGCTGAATTTAGTAGGCCGCGATCATGACCTGCGTGATGAGAAACTCAGACCAATCTCCAGTAATTAAATTTTTGTGGGTTATTTCAGACTTTTGGGCCTAAGTAAAACCTATTTTTTTACCCTAGTTAGTAAAGTATTATATAAGATAAGAGAAATGACCTAAATGGGAGCCTCTATTTTCTATCTTGTGAAAGAACATAATGAAAAGAGAAAAAGGAGAGAAGGGAAGAGGAGCATCTGCAACTGCTGTCTAGCCACTCCAACCTAGCCATTTCAAGTTTTTTTCTACATTCTCATATTTGTTTACTTCTTCTTGAGGTATAACTTAGGTTTGAGAATGTTTAACATGTTGTTAATGATGTTCTAATTTCATTTTGGGATTGAATCTGGAATCATTTTGTGACCTATTTGCTTTTGATGTTAATCAAATTGTTGGGATATTTGTGTTTTCATATACGATGACAATAAATTAAGAGAGTGAGTCGATTGTAATCTGATTAGGTTAGGTAAGGAGACTTAATGACCTAATTAGTCATGCAGTTATCAAATCGATAATCATACAAAGAGTGATCTTATGTGAGGACCCGATTGTTTATTAGATTGCTTAAGAATTAATTAAAACGTGGGTTGTTTTTGTTAATCAAGAGATTACAAAATCAGAATTTTGGAGTCAAATAGGGATTATTAATTAGAGTTAATTGATTAGATATTGAGAGAGCAATAAATCCTTTGAAATTTTAAGATTGATACAAATTACATTGAAAGTGATTAGGGTAACAAAATGATGATAGATAAATCCCATCTTATCATAATTCATTGATTTGTTGCGATGTCTCAATTGTTAAGTAGTTATGCTCTGTTTTGATTTACTTTTGTTAATTTCAAATTTTTATTTTCATTAAAACCCTACTTAATTGTTTAATTTTTTGTTTATCTTTATTTTCATTTAAATCACGTTTTTACAACCTTAGACAAAGTTAGGATTCAAGTAGTTCACTAATTCCTTCTAGGATCGACACCTCAACTACTACGTATACGACTCATGCATTTGGAAAACATTGAGGGTTTTATAAGATTAAAACTTGGTCAGCAATAAGATAATATTTTTAATGTTTAGTTTTTATAAGAATATAGGTTGGAAGGCAAAAGTGTGTTAGGATGTATTTTTGCAAGATTTTAATTTCTTTCTTATTGTCCTTTCAAAATCCTTTAATTCTTGACAAAGCTCATTTTCAAAGCATCATCTTCCCAATTACTTAAGAACATAGCATTAAAAAATTAAATAAAGGTAATTTAGGAATAAAAATATGAGAAAACACAACTAAAATATGTGTATAGTTTACATCGACAAATACCCCTACACTTCAGGTTTTTCTTATCATTAAACAAAGTGGTCATAAAAGATATAAGCATAAACAAGTTTCAATTATAAGAAAATTAACTATTCAATCAAAGTAATTAATTATCGTCGTTATTGCCTTAATTACCTTATTCATTAATCACCTAGATCGCTATGCAATTACACTTAATTATGGTTTGATCTTAATCTAAACTTTAAGACGTTTGAGTTCAAATCAAATAAAATAATCTACATCATATTTAAGGTGAACGAAAAAAAGTAAAAAAGGTATAAGGCAAGAAGTATTCAAGTAGTCATATTAAAAATAAACTAATAAAATTATATTAAAACAAATGGAGCATCGTTAGTTTGGTGGAAATGTCATCCCAACCTTATAAGGTAAGCATAAATACCTTATCATGAATACCTATAATTACTTAATAAATTCATAATTTCAATTAGCTATTAGCATCAATCCTTACTTTAATCTATTACTTAAATCAAAATCAGCAAAGTAATATTTATTTGATACTCTTTTATTTAATCTTTTATTTTTTTAATTTTCAATTAACATGGGCTAATTAGCTATTTATAAAACTAAAATCTAAACTCCCGCCAACTACAATGCACTCTTAGGTGGACTCTTACTATTATTGTTTGTATTGCTTCTTCTCCAACCATACTTACTTTTGATCTTCACGTCCTGATTTCTTATCTTTGCTTGTTTCTTATTTTTTCCCCTACCTGTCCTCTTCATTTACCTCCTTTGTTTTCACCTTATCTTTTTGTAAAACTCCACCTACTACACTTTTACACCTATTATTGTACCTTACTGATTTCTATTGCTTGGTACTTTGTTTGTACGTCAACAACTCTCTAGATTATTTAGAACAATCTGTTGAGGCTTAGCTTCTATAAAACAACTTTTTTTTCCTGGTCCTAAGTTTTATCCAATGGATAATAACTTCCTACCATGAAATTCCTATAATTCCAATAATGCAAAAACTTTATTATATATTTCCCTTGATTTTGGCCAAAATTTAGACTGTTTTTATCCCATTTGCAAATATTGGGTGCAAGTAACTGCTGAACCTAAACCAGAACTAAAACTAAACTATTTTCCTTCAAGTGACGTGGCTAACTAGAGAATTGTTTCTCCACCATTAGATATTTTGAATGTTGGAGTAAGTAGATGGAGTTATGCCATTCTTAGATTATTTTCTGGATAGCAGCAGTGCTTTCCCAGTGATGAAACTATAGGTTCTTCACGACTGGAAGCAATATGGACTACTAAAGGTTTATGTGAACAATGAGGATGTTTTTCTTTTCAAGTTTTCATTTGCGGATGATACAAGGAAGATTATTCAGGTTGGTCCTTGACATGTCTATAATAAACCAATATTACTTCAAATATGGAGACCTTGACTTAAAATAGAAGAAATTAAACAAGAAAACAACCCTATTTGGATATCTATCCATGATGTTTCACTAGAATATTATACTACAAGTGGATTGAGTCACCTTACGAGCTACATTGGTAAACTAATTTTAATGGATCAAGCTATCGCAGAGACTAAAATAGTCAATTTTCCAAGAATATGCATTCTGATTAATTTAATGACTGATTTGTCTGAGTCCATCCCTTTCATCAAACTCAATAAGAAGAGTAAATTTATTGAATATTAGCTTAGAGTCTCCTATGTTTGGAAACCTCAGCCTGCTATAAAGAAATCCTAGAGGCCAATAGGTAAGGTCTTTGTTACTGGGAATTTTCACAAACTCATAGGAATTTACAAGTACTAGGATAAAACTAATAGCTCATCAAGTTAGGACAGAAGTGATTAATCTATTATTATATTTCTCCTTAGCCTACACAGTGATATAATCTCCACTAAAGTTGTTACTATAATTGAAAGGGGTTAGGCTTTGATTTCAACCAAAATTTGCACTAGGGATAGTTTTGAACAAAAACATTGTGTTTAATGACTTTAGTAGAAGAACTAGTTGATAATAGTAACATAAATAATAATAGAACTCTAAATGCAAGAAGTAATCAATAGGATAATAGTGGCAATGATTTTCAAACAGTGGTTAAAGGAAGATCAAATAGAAAAAAGGACTCCAACCATGGAGGCTATCAAATGATCATCCTAGCATGGAATGTGAGAGGGGGAAATTCTCTAAATAAAAAGCTATTTATAAGGAATATGTTATACAAAATAAGGTGCAAGTAGCTAGCATTTTTTAGACCAAAATAAGAAAAAATAGTGATAGCTTATTGAAAATTTTCCAAGTTAAATGGTGTGAAAGCTCTAATCATAATAGTCATCCTAATGGTAAGATAATTGTTCTCTATGACCCCAAGATTGCTTATGTTTATTCTATAATTATTAGTCACCAAATAATCCATATGAAAATCTCATATAGGTATTGTAACTCAACTTGTTTATATCTCTTATATATAATAGTTGCTATCAAAGAGCATTTCTTTGGAATCAAATCAAGGATATGTCAAAATCCATTAGTAGTCCTTGGCTTATTATTGTTGACTTCAACTCCATTTTGAAAATTGATAAGGCTAAATGTCAAATATCAATAGGATCACTATGCTCAATGACAACAAATGTTAAGTGCATTGTAAAATTTACATAACTCTGCATACTAAAAATTTGTAAATGTGGTGAGTCAGGTTCGTATCCACAGGGAATGTGTGACTAATTCTTATAATGAAAATAATTGATGTTAAAGAAATAAAAGGGGGTTTTGGGTTGATGCAATCAAGAAAGCAAAACAAAATTAAACTAAAAAAAGCAAATTATATCAAACAGTTAAAAGCAATAAAAGTGTTGAATATATTTAAAACTTGATTCTTGGATCAATCTTAGCCTAGATACGATTAAACACATTTTATTGTCATAATGTTTTCACACCTCTCCTAGAATTATTGATTGTGGAAAAACAACACATTGTGCTAATCTTAGTTTTCCCTTAGATCATGTTTAATTAAAATAAGTTCTTTAATTAAACCTAACTACTAAATAACCTAGAACAAGATCTTTATATTTAACTGAGCAGCCACATTACAAAATGGAAAATGTATCAGTATAGGTAGCAACCACACAAACTTAGGTTATCTAAACTAAGTTATGTTATTCCTAATGATTCAAGGTCATTAGTTGCTACAAACAAATCTCAAACATAACGATTATATATTATGTTAAGGATTCTAGCAATGGGATCGTTGTTGGAGTTATGTAAATATAGTGCCCTAGAAAGCAAGTGTATTTACTTATAACTTAATTTTCTTCCAGTTACTCTTGTAATGAAAATATTTATTATTAATAAAACAAAAGAGTTTGGTTTTTATGAGCATTATATATCTAGTCATAAGGT
>JANIIA010000005.1:41981786-42008481 GCA_027478495.1 Erythroxylum alaternifolium
CTTTAATACAACTAAACCATATAATAAAAATCCTACTAACATTAACATAATAATTAACTCCAAAAACTTAATTTATCGAAATCTCATAATTCACTCAAATCATTCTTAAATAAATAAATAAAATTCGGGGCCAATAAGACATTTATAACATTATCATTCTCTATAATACATATATTTTCGTTTCAAAATTCATATATCAACTTAAATTGAAATACATCAAATTAAAAAAATTAGAATATAAGTGTAAAGTGTAAATCCTTACAAGTCTCTCTACATGCTCGTGATGGGTAATAGAGCCTCTAGTATACTCTCTCCTGTGGTTCTCTACATCTGTTAGTAAAATTACGCTCTAAAATGTACATTGCCTTGGGTGATGTCCAATACTGCTGCCAATGACTCTATATTTGTTCAAAAATATAAGGCGGTCGTACACTAGACTTATGTATCACACCAAAAAAGTCTCGATAACGTGTACATGCTAATCTCTCCCATAATTTATAAATGATAACATCAAATTTAGATTCCCCAAAAAAATTATTTCTGGAAAAAATGAAAAATATAAGATAAGTACTTATAATCTACAATATTTATCTAATTAATGTACAAAAATCAATTAAAAAATTTTAATATATATATTTTTTGTACCTCAAACTCCTAATAATAAAAATCCTTTGTTACTAGAGAGATATTCTTCCATATATAACCTCAAGATCATTCTTCTCCTTGAACCAACAGAATCAACCTATTATTAAAACAATTAAATCTGTATCATTTTTAAACTTAAACCTATAACTTAACTATAAACATATGGTATTTCATGTATTTTCACTTACATATTGTTGACAATTGTGATGTAAGTTCTTCCATCAACTCCCTCAGCTTCAGACCGCCTCTTTCATCCGCATCGTTTACCCCTGATATCTCTGTCAGTATAGGGATGACGGATGGTGTAGTAGTATGTATAGAAGGTGATGCCTTATTTACAAGTGTAGTAGTTAGAGGAATAACAACTAATTCAGTTTCAGCTATAAAATGTGATGCTTCACTTGGACAGTAACTGGCTCCAAATCGTGGTCTGAACCTTGGTCGCACTATATCCTATTTTCTCTTTGGTGGCATATTTTAACTTGAAATTCATATTTTATTGAATATTTTAGAAATATAACAATTTCAATTCATTATATAAAAATATATGGTTGATTCAATAATTGATTAATTGAATATAATATTCTATTACAATCACAAATTAATCGCTATAAGCACTTAATTATAAATCAAAATCATCATCATCATCTTTTTCTGAAGAATTAGAATCAAACTCAAGCTCCTCTTTAAATCGCTCGTCCACCTCATCCTCTCAAGATGAAATTTTATCATATTCATTATTTGGATTGTTCAAAGGTTCATTCTCGTCATATATAACGGATGCATTTATTTGACAAACGTCTTCTTGAAATGATCCACTTTTAATTCTTTATTCTCCTTTTCCATATGATTTATAAACAACTCTAGGTTTAACTAGCAAACAGCCAACCAATTTGACTTATCTCATTGTAAGCTAGGAAAAGGGACATAATACACCTGGATTGCTTGCATTGGCAACACGAACGATTCAAATTGTCTATATCTTCTTCGCTGGTTTATTTCAACTGGATTGTATCGACTATGCACTTTTCTACCAACATTAGAAGTAGGATCAAACCAGTCATACTTAAATATGTCACTTCGCTTTATTGGCAATGCAAGGTACTCAATTTCAAGTATCTTAATAATTTTACCATAGTAATCCATCAATTTTCCTTGCATGCAAACTCCACTGTTTATTGTTGCCATGCTATGACCATGATATTTTGTATGATGCTTATATCCATTAACGAAATACACTGAATACGATTTAACGATTTGTAAAGGTTCTTTTGCAAGATCACATATGAACTTGTTCTCTATTAGATTTCTAAGGCCTACATAAAAGAAATTATCATATTAATAGTATAATGTCATTTGAACACTTTAATCTTATAATTTAATCATTTCAATAATTGTAAGTGAAAACATACATATTTCTCGAAACATCAAGGAAAGTTTCTTTCAACTTCTTTATTTATATCATCCTGTGTTTTCTCGAGCATTTGCTCACATAACCATTCGTCTTATAATCTAAAAAAATTATTATGTATTTCAGTTGTGAATAACATTAAATTTTAAAACTCAAATAATCAATTTTAGCTTACTGCACGAAAGGTAGAACCTTTTGACAGTTCAATATAATGTAACCATAAGTAGCCTCTATTTCTTCCACTATTAACATTCTTCTTATCAAACGTCCATATGTTTGTCCAAGATATGTGAAAATGGAAAAGTTACCATCAACATCACCCGTTCCTCCCCTATCGTCATTATAAGGAACTTTCTTTCTCTTATGTGAACAAGCGGCTCAAAATAATGTGAACAAAATTTACTTTCTTTCTCTATTAAATAAGCATTACATATCGAACCTTCAACCCTAGCCTTGTTTTTGAGATTTTTCTTCAAATGATGCAAATACCTATATTAGTGAATAGGGTTATTACAATTCTGTTATTAAAACATGTTATTACTCTAATTTAAATATTTAATATAATTACCTCTCAAATGGATACTGATTGTAAGGTTAAACGTGCTAAGTTGTACTATTTACAACCTTGGTAAATTCCCTAAATGCACATGTCATTCACATGAGGAGGGCTAACTAGTCCTAAATCTAAGGTTGGAAGCACTACTAAACAATAATTAATAAACAATAACTTAAGACACAAGAATTAACTAGATCAAATAAACCAAATCATTCAACAAAAACAATGATTAACGATTAACACAGAATTAAAAACAATCACGATGACAATAAACAAAGAAAATATAAAATTGAATAGTAATGGAATTTAGCTAATTAACGAACATTGATCACATACCTAAGTTCCAACTAATGAGTTTACCAAAAGAGAGAAAGGGAAAATTACCTCTCTTTAATGACAACCTAACCAATTACGATTTATTGAATTCATAGTTCTAGAAGATTCTAGGGTCAACTACTCTCTCTCAAGTTATAACTAAACCCTAACCAGATTATTTGAGGTTGTAATTTCTCAATTACCAACCTATCCAAAACATGATTAGTTCTTAAGTTCTCTAATAAACAATTGGAAACCTAATGTGATCTCTCTACATAAGATTTACCAACTTGATTTAATTCCAGATCTATTAATCTACCTAACTCTCGTTAGCCAAATTAATCGTTTTCTCTCGATTCACCCTCTCAGTTTATTATCGAGATATTAAGTGCAGAATAAATCACAATTAATTCATTGAACATATAAAATGATCATATTTCATTAAGTCAAAAATAACAATCCAAAGGTGAGTATAGACCATCAACCACAACGTAGTCTATAATCAACTATCTATATCAATTATATAATTAAATAAAATTAAAATACATAGGAATCAAAACCACAATAAGATGATGCAAGGCTGAGACTTCGAAAAGCTTTTTAATCTAAGAAGCACGTCGTGTCTGCATCGTCTTTCTCTTCTATCTTCCTTTGTCTCTTTCTCGATCTCTCAAGGTCTCTTTTAAGGTTTTGATAGGTGGCTGCTCAAAGTTCTTCTAAGCCTTTCTCCCCATCCTCTGCATCTGACTTGTGATGTTCTATTTATACTTTTGAGGCTCTAGGTCAAAGTCCAAGTGGAAACGGTCTAAGAAATCTTGCGTAGATTTTTCTGTCAACCTGATGCAGGGCACGATTGTGGCCCTACTTGCCATGATCGTGGCCAGCTCCTTAACCTTTTTGTCATGATCATGGCCCCATGTGCACGGTCATGGCCTGGATGTACACGCTCTATCATGATCATGCCGTCATGCATACGATCATGGCCTGGCTGCTCTGACTCTTCCTTGTCTGTCATGATCGTGGCCTGCTGTGCCGTGATCGTCTATACTTTTAGCTTAAAAATTCCTCGAATCTTCTCCGTTCTTCACTATTTACCCTGAAACACTAACAAATCCATCAAGGTACCTAAAAAATATAACAATTAAGCTCAAAGATTCATATTAACCCTTAAAAACACTAAAATACTCAAACTAATATAATTAAACCCTAAATGCATACTCAACACTCAAATTCACACTAAATACATCACAAATTAAACCCTAAAACATCACGTAATTGACAACTATCAACATCTCCACACTTAAACCTTTGCTTGTCCTTAAGCAAACAAAACAACAACACACAACAAACATAAAAAATGCAATGCAATAATGAGGCAATGGTTTTGATATTCATGAAATGAATATAATCTTGAACACAATCATTCAGTTCTGTCAAATCATTCACGTGCAAAATATTCATCAAGGGGATTTGAACTAAATATACAACTTAATCAAGACCTAAGTGATAACTTAGTTACCCTGTTTAATTGTACACATACATTAATAATTTTTGGTCCCTCGGACTTTATAACTATTCCTAAGTACATTTTATGAAAATTCAAGCTTATTACAAGTCTGGTAGGTTTTTGTTAAGAAAATATAATTTATTATTTATTATTTATTATTTAAACCCAGACTTAGTCTTTTACTCAAAGGCAAACATTTATGATGAATATCGATCTGGTTACTCAACTAAATCATTTTACTAAACAGCTTGGTTAAAACATCATGATAGCCTTTTTACTCGAAGGTACACATTTGTGATGCGTGTCAATCTAATTACTCATCTATTATCACGTTTTCAACTGGCTACTAGCTCTATTCATAACCCGAAGGTCAGTGGAATGGTAATTTATTAATAAATTTTTTCTTCTTTTTCTTTTTTGCCTACCTTGTTGTTGTTAGTTATTCGTTTTCATGAAAAATATTAGTTAAGCTACTTAAGTTAAAAGACCTCAAATTATGAATGAATGTAGCAATCCAAAGGGTGCTAAATTTACACTAAGTCCTAATTAGGTTGTATATTTATCCAAAGGCCCCCTAATTTACTAATTTTGTAGGCTAATGATCGTTCACAACCTAATAGACTATGTCCAAAATTAAATGAATTTCACTTAATTTAAGCCATTGACAAATTCACACACTTAACGCAATTTAACCTAATAACTATCATATAATATGAAAAATCACATTCAAAAGAAAAACACACAATCGCTCCCCACACTTGAATAACACATTGTTCTCAATGTGAGAAGGAAGCACTCACAAACACATACACGAAAGGTAAAGATAAGAAAATAACATAACAAAGAAAAAAAATGAACAATAAAAATAGAAATAAAAAATAAAACAAAAATAAAAACAGAAACAAAATATAACTGAAGGCTAATTTGTAAAAGAAAAAATTTGGGTTAGACATGAAATCCTAAGGGGATGGAGGTGGTGATGGTGTTAGAGGTGGTAATTGAACACCCTAAGACTCAAAATGCCGATAAATCCATCGGATATCTCAACTCTAGCGTTGTTATATGCGCGTCATCTCCGCAAGTGTTCTGTTGGTTTCGGTGATTGTATCCACTTTATCTCAAAATCGTATCCTTCTTGATTTTATTTAGAAACAAAAATAATCCTAACTACACAATTCAAACGTTTTAACACAAATAATCAAAGAAAGTAATTTTCCATGGGTTGCCTCCGATGCAACTCTTCTTTTAACGTTGATAGCTCGACACTCTTCTTTGGAAACTTAGTCAGGATCAATTATGAGTGGCTTGTTTCCACCCCTTTTATTCAATATCAGTTTTGTATCCTATAAGTAAGGTACAAATTGCAAACTGAGTAGAAGAAAATTATTAATAAAGTGGAGAAAATCAATTAATTTCATCAATGTCCTTCTCATTAACAAACTGTCAATAAAATAGGGAATAATGAAACTCCCCGAATCTTCCATTGAATCCAACAGTTTGTCCTGTACGAAGGTCAAATTGTCTCCTTCTTCCTTAATCACCTTCGTTTCCTCTGCTTCTTTTGCTTCCCGAACAGAGACTTCCATGCTTTCTTCAAACTCGATGTCAGTTGTCATCTGTTCTTCGTCCTCTTATTCTTCAAAAGATTCGAACACATTAATTATCCTAAATAAGCTACTAACCTTCAAAATCTTAAATACATCATTCATATTGAATGTCTCATCATCGTCATCAATCCAAAGGGTAGGGTTCTTTGCACGGAACATCCACTCGAGATTTTTCGATTTTCACATGTAGTATATCTAGGACTAGTGAATATAAGGGGGCTTGGCACTCTTTTCTTCATATAGTTTTGTCATCTCTTGGTCATCAATGATTTGGGTTTGGCATGGTCTTCCTTTGGTTCTGCTGGCTCTTCCCCATTCTTAAGTGTGATAGCCCCATATTGCTCTCATTGATGTAATTCCATATTTCTCAAAGAGTCTTCCACACTTCTCTTACAAAATTCACGGGAAAGCTATCTTACTTGAATCTCCAGGTTATGAATAGAAGTGGCATGATTTTCCATCACTTAATAAATTTTCTCTTCTAGTCTCTTCTGCCCTTCATCTTGTCCAATTTATAATCCCATAAACTGGATTCATCATGTTGAACTTCAAATAGATCTTGGTGTCCAGTGTGAGTACTTGCATTGTTTGAATAATAGAAATATGGGTGGTTCTGCCACCCCAAACTGTACATGGTCTAATAAGGGTCATTATTTCTCCAACCATACTGCGACTCATTATAATTCTCAAAATTTCCTTCCTCCCTATAATTTCTATTTTCGATCATTGTTCTCTATATTTCTACTTGGCATCTAGCTTTTCAAATGTCTCAATTCTTATTCCATGATATCTTGGAGTGTCTTTATGTTATGCTCCAATCTTCTTTGTTTTTAAAGAAAACAAACGAAAGTGAAAGCCTTAAACTAAAGAAGTAAACTAATCTCTTCTCTGACAACGACGTCAAGAACTTGATCACAAGGTTACACACATTATGTTTTACTGTTTATAATCTTAGTAAATTCCACAAGCGCACGGGTTGTTCACGTAGTACCTAAGGTATCGATCCCACAAGGAGGGCTAACTGATCCTAAATCTAAGGTCAGAAGCACTACTAAACAATAATTAACAAACAATAACTTAGAACACAAGAATTAACTGGACCAAATAAACAAAATCAATCAACAAAAATAATGATTAACGATTAACATGGAATTAAAAACAATCACAATGACAATAAACAAATTAAATGCAAAGTTCAATAGCAATGGAGTTTAGCGAATTAACGAACAATGATCACATACCTAAGTTCCACCTAATGAGTTTATTGAAAGAGAGAAAGGAAAAATTACCAATCTTTAATGACAACCTAACTAATTATGATTTATTGAATTAACGGTTCTAGAAGAACCTAGGGTCAACTACTCTCTCCTAAGTTAGAATTATACCCTAAAGTATAAACTTTAATCAAATTATGTAAGATTGTGATATCTCAATTACCAACCTATCCAAAACCTAATTAGTTCTTAAGTTCTCTAATAAACAATTGGAAGCCTAATGTGATCTCTCAACACAAGATTTACCAACTTGATTTAATTCTGAATCTATTAACCTGTCTAACTCTCGTTAGCCAAATTAATATTTTTCTCTCGATTCACCCCCTCAGTTTATTATCAAGATATTAAGCACATAATAAATCACAATTAATTAAATGAACATGTAAAATTATCAGATTTCATTAAGTCAAAAATAATAATCCAAAGATGAGTATAGAACATTAACCACGATACAGTCTATAATCAACTATCTATATCAAATTTATAATTAAATAAAATTTAAATATATAAGAAATAAAATTATGAAAAGCTTCTTAATCCGGGAAGCACATCATGTCTGCGTCATCTTCCTCTTCTCTCTTCCTTCATCTGTTTCTTGATCTCTTAAGGTCTCTTTTAGGGTTTCATTGGGTGGCTACTCAAAGTTCTTCTAAGGCTCTCTCCCCATGTGGTATATCCAGGACTGGTGAATAGAAGGGAGGTTTGGCACTCTTTTCTTCATACACTTTTGTCGTCTCTTGGTCGTCAATGATTTATGGTTCGGTGTGGTCTTCCTTTGGTTTTATAAGCTCTTCCCTATTTCTAAGTGTGATAGCCCCATATTGCTTTCATTAATGTAATTCAATATTTCTTAAAGAGTCTTCCACAATTCTTTTACAAAATTTAAGGGACAGTTGTCTTACTTGAATCTTCAGGTCATGAATAAAAGCGGCATGATTTTTCGTTGCTTGATCAATTTGCTCTTCTAGTCTCTTCTGCCCTTCTTCCATATCTGTGAGCTTATGCAAGATCTTGTCCAATTTAGAATCCCATAAACTGGATTTGTCAAGTTGAACTTCAAATAGATCTTAGCGTCCCATGTGAGTACTTGCATTGTTTGACCAATTGAAATCTGGGTGGTTATGCCACCCTGAAGTGTACATGGTCTAATAAGGGTCGTTATTTCTCCAACTATACTATGACTCATTGTAATTCTCAAAATTTTCCTTGCTCTCTATAATATCTATTTTCCATTATTGTTATTTCCATTTCTCCTTAACATCTAGCTCTTTGAATGTCTCAATTCTCATTCTAGGATATCTTGGAGTGTCTCCACGTTATGCCCTAAACTTCTTTTAAAAAAAAAATGAAAGTGAAAGCCTTAGACTAAAGAACTAAACTAATCACCTACCCAACAACGGCGCCAAAAACTTAATCGAGAAGTTACAAGCGCTAAGTTTTACTCTTTATAACCTTGGTAAATTTTGCAAGTGAACAGGTCGTTCACATAGTACTTAAGGTATCGATCCCATAAGGAGGGCTAACTAGTCCTAAATCTAAGGTCAAAAGCACTACTAAACAATAATTAACAAACAATAACACAAGAATTAACTATACCAAATGAACCTAATCAATCAACAAAAATAACGATTAACAAGGAATTAACAAAATCACGATGACAATAAAAAATTAAATACAAAATTGAATAGTAATGGAATTTAGCCAATTAACAAATAATGATCACACATCTAAGTTCAACCTAATGAGTTTACCGAAAGAGAGAAAGGAAAAATTACCTATCTTTAATGACAACATAACTAATTACGATTTATTGAATTATCGGTTCTAGAGGATCCTAGGGTCAACTACTCTCTGTCTCTCAAGTTATAATTGAACCCTAAAGTATAAACTGTAACCAGATTATGTGAGGTTGTAATCTCTCAATTACCAACCAATCCAAAGCCTAATTAGTTCTTAAGTTCTTTAATAAACAATTGGAAATATAATGTGATCTCTCTACATTAGATGTACCAACTTGATTTAATTCTGGATCTATTAATCTACCTAACTCTCGTTAGCCAAATTAATCATTTTCTCTCGATTCACCCTCTTTTTATTATCAAGATATTAAGCAATGAATAAATAATAATTAATTTAATGAACTCATAAAATGATCAGATTTCATTAAGTCAAAAATAATAATCCAAAGGTGAGTATAGACATCAACCACAACGCAGTCTATAATCAACTATCTATATCAATTCTATAATTAAATAAAATTGAAATACATAGGAACCAAAACTACGACGGGATGATGGGAGGCTACGACTTCAAAAAGCTTCTTAATTTGGGAAGCATGTCGTGTCAGCGTCATCTTTCTCTTCTCTCTTCCTTTGTCTCTTTCTCGATCTATCAAGGTGTCTTTTAAGGTTTCGTTGGGTGCCTACTCAAAGTTCTTTCAAGGCTCTCTCTCGACCCTGCATCTTACTTATGATGTTCTATTTATACTTTTGAGGCTCTAAGTTAAAGTTAGGGTCGAAAAGGTCCAAGAAATGTTATCAAATTTGAGTTTTTCAATCATCTCGACGTAGGCCACGATTGTGGCCCTGCTTGCCACGATCATGGCTAGCTCCTTAACCTTTCTATCATGATCATGGCCTGGATGTACGCTCTTCGTCACGTTCATGCCCTAGTGCACACGATCATGGCCTGGCTACTCTGGCTCTTCCTTGTTTGTCATAATCGTGGCTTGCTGTACCACGATCATGACCAATGCTTTTGGCCTGAAAACTCCTCGAATCTTTTCTGTTCTTCACCCTTTACCCTGAAACACTAACAAATCCAACAAGATACCTCAAAAATATAACAATTAAGCTCAAAGACTCATATTAACCTATAAAAACACTAAAACACTCAAACTAACATAATTAAACCCTAAATGCATACTCAACGCTCAAATCCACACTAAATACATCACAAATTAAACCCTAAAACATCATGCAATTGACAACTATCAAAATCCCTACACTTAAACATTTGTTTGTCCTCAAGCAAACAAAATAACAACACACAACAATCATAAAACACGCAATGTTATAATGAGGCAATGGTTTTGATCTTCGTGAAACGAATTTAATCTTGAACATAATCATTCAATTATGTCAAATCATTAACATGAAACATATGCGTCTAGCAGTTTTGAACTAAATATACAACTTAATTGAGACCTAAGTGTTAACTTATTTACCCTATTCAATTATACACACACATTAATAATTTTTCAGTCCCTCGGACTTTGTAACTATTCCTAAGGACATTTTCATAAAAATTTAAGCTTATTACAAGTCTGGTAGATTTTTATTTAGAAAACATACTTTTTTTAAAACTCGGACTTAGTCTTTTACTAGGAGGCAAACATTTATGACGAATGTTGATCCGGTTACTCAACTAAGTCATTTAACTAAACAACTTGGTTGAAACATCATTGTAGCCTTTTTAAGTGAAAGCACACATTTGTGATGCGTGTCGATCTCGTTACTCAGCTATTATCACATTTTCAACTAGCTACTAGCTCTATTCATAACCCAAAGATCAGTAGAATAGTAATTTATTAACAATTTTTTTATTGGCTACCTTATTGTTATTAGCTATTTGTTTTCATGAAAATACTAGTTAACCTACTTCAGTTAAAAGACCTCAAATTATGAATGAATGTGGCAATCCAGAGGATGCTAAATTTACACTAAGTCCTAATTAGGCTGTATATTTATCCAAAGGCCCCCTAATTCACTAATTTTGCAGGCTAATGATCATTCACAACCTAATGGATAATGTCCAAATTTAAATGGATTTCACTTAATCTAAGCCATTGACACATTCACACACTTCACACAATGTAACCTAATAACTATCATACAATATGCAAAATCACATTCGAAAGCAAAACACACAATCCCTCCCCACACTTGAACAACACATTGTCCTCAATGTGAGAAGGAAACAAACATAAACATATACGCAAAGGTTAAAGACAAGAAAATAATGTAACAAAGAACAAAAAAAATGAACAATAAAAATAGAAATAAAATAAAAACAAAAACAAAAACAAAATAGAATTGAAGACTAATTTGGGAAAGAAAAATTTTAGGTTAGACATGAAATCCTAAAGAGACAGAGGTGGTGATTGTGTCGAAGGTGGCAGTTGAAAGCCCTAAGACTCGAAATACCGATGGATCTGTCGGATATCTCAGCTCTGGCGTCATTATGTACGTGTCATCTCCACAAGTGTTCTGTTGGTTTCAAATATTGCATCCAAAATGCTCTTCTTCGTCTTTGATCAATCATCCACTTTATCCCAAATTCTTATTCCTTCTTGATTTTATTCGGAAACAAAAATATTCCTAACTACATAATTCAAACTTTATAACACATAATCAAAGAAAGCAATTTTCTATGGATTACCTCTTATACTACACTTCTTTTAACATCGGTAGCTCAACGCTCTTCTTTGGAAACTTAGCTAGGATGAATTATAAGCAGCTTGCATGCACCCCTTTCGTTCAATATCAATTTTGTAGCCTATAAGTAAGCTACAAATTTCAAGATGATCAGAAAGACAATATTATAAAGTTATGAAAACTAATTAATTTTAGTACTACCCTTTTTACTAATAAACTGTCAATAAAATAGGGAATAACAAAACTCCCTGACTCGTTTATTAAGTATAACAGTTTGTCCTTTACGAAGGTGAATTTCTCTCCTTCTTTCTTAATCATTTTCATTTCCTCAACTTCTTCTGGTTCCCGAATAGAGACTTCCATATTTTCTTCAAACTCAATGTCTGTTGCTATCTGTTTTTTGTCCTCTGGTTCATCATAAGATTCAAACACATCAATTATCCTAAATGAGCTACTAACCTTTGGATTCTTGATTACATCATTCATGTTGAATGTCATTTGATCATCATACATCCAAAAATTAGAGTTCTCTTCATGGATAATAGGGAGGTGGTATTATTTTTTTCATCCTCTTCTTTGATTTCTTGGTCTTTTCTAAGGTTAGGTTTAACTTGATTTCTCGTTGATTATTCTAGTCTAACCCATTCCTAAGTGTAATAGCCCGACATGGCTCTATTGAATTCATTCTCATACTGCACAGATAGTTTTCAACACTTTGCCTACAAAATTCCTTGGAAAGCTGGCTTACTTGAATCTCCAGATTGTGAATAGAAGTGGCATGATTTTCTGTTACTCGATCAATTTGCTCTTCCAGTCTCTTCTGGCTCTCTTCCATATCTGTGAGCTTATCCATGATTTTGTCCAGCTTGGAATCCCATAAACTGGCTTCGTCATATTGAAATTCATATGGCTCTTGATGTCCTATGTGAGCACTTGCATTATTTGACTAATAGAAATCTGGGTGGTTCTGCCAACCCGAAGTGTACGTGTTCCAACAAGGATCGTTACTTCCCTAACCATACTGTGCCTCATTGTAATTCACACAAGTTCCTTACCCCTTATAATATCTATCTTCCATCATTGTTCTTTCCATTCCTTATTGGCATCTAGCTCTTCAGATATCTCACTCTCACTCTAAGATGTCTTGATATGTCTCTACTTTATGACCCAAATTTTTTTTAATTTTAAAAAAAAGATAGTGGAAAAACCTTAGACTAAAGAACTAAACTATCACCTCCTCGACAACGACGCCAAAAACTTGATCGCAAGGTTACACGCACTAAGTTTTACTATTTATAACCTTGGTAAATTCTACAAGCGCACGGGTCATTTGCATAGTACCTAAGGTATCGATCCTACGAGGATGGCTAACTAGTCCTAAATCTAAGGTCAGAAGTACTCTCTCTCAAGTTATAACTGAACCCTAAAGTATAAACCCTAATTAGATTATAGGAGGTTGTAATCTCTCAAAGTCTCTTTTAAGGTTTCTTTGGGTGGTTGCTCAAAGTTCTTCCAAGCCTCTCTCCTGACCCCGCATCTGACATGTGATGATCTATTTATACTTTTAATGTTGGACTCTGAACTTTTCTTGCAAGTTAGGATTATTAAATGAGAATTTGTTGACGTTTAGTTATGAGTAAAAATTAGAATTTTTTAAAATAGAAAATTTATAGAGTTTATGAATATTTTTACTTATATATGGTTGCATGGATTAAATGGAAGTGTTAGAATTAAGTTAAGGAGTTAGACGGTATGAGATTAAATATGGAAGGATAGGTTTGGAAGATTAGAGTTGTTTTTTTAGATTAATAAGAAAAGAACAAATGAAGGTGTGTAAGTGAAGTGCTGGAAAAATAAAATAAGAATAAGAAAGAAAGAAACGTGTTCATTTAAGAAAGAAAGAAAGAAAGAGATAAATCGTAGAAGAACCTGGAAGAAACTAGAGAAAGAAGAAAAGAGTCTTGTAACAACAAGAGAAAAGGGAGAGACGTGTTTGAGAAGTTATGAAGAAAAGAGAGAGTCATGAAAAAAAATGTAGAAAGAAGCAGAAAAAGAGAAGCAGAAAAACAAACTAGAAAAGAAGAAGAAGGAAAGAGATAAAAAAGAGATAAGAAGAAGAAGGAAAGAGAGAAAAAAGAGATAAGAAGAAGAAGATTCAATTGAATTTTTGGTAACCACTATCTTCTTTTCTTATTTTGATAGAAGAAGAAAGTAGAGAAAATCAGTTTTTGTGTTACAAAAATAAAAAGAGAAAGAAGAGAACCAGAGAATTATTTTCTTATATTTTCATGAACTTTTAACTAGTTTTTAGTCCTTCTAGTTTAGATAAACTAAGAGTGGATTACGTCTAAGCTCATTCTTAGATATTAGAACTTTAAGGATTTCTTATTTGTATATTAGTTTGAATGGAAGTTTGTTAGTTTAAAGGAAATCAAGAAAATTTAAAGAAAGCGCAAGAGGAAAGACAAGTTTGAGCTTGGATCTATAAGTAAAGAGGTGGGTAATATGTTTATAGTTTTTGTGATGATGAGCTGAATTATTTTCTTGTATGTTTATTTAAATGCTTGCTTTTATTTATTGTGAATGTGGAAAAAATATTTTGTGACTTTATATCATGTTTGCTTTATAAGAATTATGTTGCTTTGTATTGATGAAAAATAGAAAATCTAAAAAGCATGAAAATATGATTATGGTGTGAAATATTAAATATCAGAAATTCGCCTATGTAGGTAAGAGAGATACCATTTAATTCGTCACATGCATGTCGACCTATAGCCTTCTCTCGACTGCCCGCTTGTGGCATATGAGCTCTGAAAAATGGACTCATTTTGTTCATGGTGTTAACTTCGATTTTGCCATTTTGTTTTATGGGATTCTCTCGAGCCATATTGTTTGTGCATTGCATCTTGATTTATTAAGCATAGAGCATAATTGAGTGTTATATTTTGATGATTAAATGAATATATGATCTGATTTAGGTGATAATATGTTCTTGACTACGTGAATTCTCAAAGTTAGAAATGTGGATAATGTAATTTGCTAAGACTATAATGCAATATATATATGTGTATAAATATGCTTTGTTGTGTGTGTGTGGCTTATCACCGATGGATATAAACTTATTAGCCACTGATCTTCCTAGCTCACCCCACCATTTTCCACTTTTCATGTGCAAGAAATAGCAGATCGGTATTGAACCTTGCAAAACTTCAACTGATTCCAAGATCTTATATTTCATTTGTAACTAAGTTAGTTTGGATCATTTTTGGTAGCTTTATAAGCATGTTAGGCATGAGCATCAATTTAGTATTTTTTATTATGCTACTAAAATGGTTTTTAATATGTAATTTAAAGTTATATACATCTCTACTTTTGTTAGAGAAATGGCAGTGAGAACTGCAAAAATTCTCTTTTGTATATGTTCAGAATTTCTTCTTTGTTAAGTGTCAATTGTGTTGGAAATAAAATTGACAGTTATTCAATAACTTTTGAATGGATTTTTCTAAAGCAAATTTTTTTAATGGGAGTTTTGTATGTATGGTTTTGATTGTTAGAATTGGGTCTTTTGAAATGCATAGAAGTTATAGATATTGACAGAAGAGAGAAAAGAGGAAAAAGGAAATAAAATGTGTTATGAAACTTTAATGAACCAATTGTATTGATTTAGGTAGAATTTGACAAATTTGTCTTCATGAAAGCTGTAGATCTTCCTCTTAGCTTTCCAATGACATAATGTTTATAATTTTTGGATTTTGGGATTAAAAGTTATGAAGTTTTGAAGTGGGTGTGCGCGACAGGGATGTCGCGATCATGTATTGAATGTCGCGATCATGCACATGCACGATGGCGACAATCCCAGTTTCTCAAGAAAGTCATGATCATTCTTAAGCACAATCACAACGACCCCTTAATATTATGACTGTTCACCAAAAGTCACGATCATGCACAAGCACGACCGCGACTCTCCCTGCTCACACCAGTGACTTTTGCGCTTCTTTTTTTATTTTAGTTATTCATTTATTTGTTTATTTGTTTGACTCTTTTCATGCCTATTTTATTTTTTTGTTTGTTTATTTGTTTTTACTCCCACCAAGAAATTGAATTCTTTTTATCTTGATGCAAATTTTATTTACATATACTTTTTATTAAAAGTCCCCCAATTTTTGTGCCTTGTTGTCACATAATAAGGACGAAGACCTGGGGCCAACATTTAAGACTCTAGGTCAAAGTCAGGGTTGAAATGGTCCAAGAAATCTTGTGAAACTTGAGTTTTTTGTCAGCCCAATGCAAGTCATGATCATGGCCCTGCCTGCCACAATCGTGGCCAGCTCCTTAACCTTTCTATCATGATCGTGGCCTCATGTGCATGATCGTGGCCTGGATGTATGGTCTCTGTCACGATTGTGCCCTCATGTATATGATCATGGCCTGGTTGCTCTAGCTCTTACTTGTCTATCAAGACCGTGGCCTATTGTGCCACAATCGTGACCTATGCTTTTGGCCTTAAAACTACTCGAATCTTCTCCGTTCTTTACCGTTTACCCTAAAACACTAACAAACCCATTAAGGTATCTCAAAAATATAACAATTAAGCTCAAAGACTCATACGAACCCATAAAAACACTAAAACACTCAAACTAACATAATTAAACCCTAAACGCATACTCAACACCCAAATTCACACTAAATACATCATAAATTAAACCCTAAAATATCGTACAATTGATAACTATCAATGATTATGAAATTTGGAACCCATTGATTCATATTACATTATTGAGTAGCATAGATAATTTTATTATGTTTGAGTCATGTAGATATGAAGCTAATAAGGATATGTGTTGTACATTAGTTGCATGTTCTAGAGGCACCTCAGTGACCGAAGTATGGTTACACTATTAAATTTAACACTTATAAGAAACTGCCAGACCACACACTGGAAAAGCATTTGAGGCATATATCAAGCATGATAAGTGAGTTGTGTGATGTTCATAATGAATTATCATATGAGCAACAAGTACAAGTTGTGCTCTGGTCATTACCTCAGAGTTGGGAGCATATAAAGATGCTTCTAACTCATAATAAGAGTATCAAGATGATGGAAGACACTATGAGGCATTTTATACTAACAGAAGAATGTCTTGAAGCCTCAAAATGGCCCTTAGAGGTATATGCAGCTAATTCTAGCTCATATGAAGCTATCAATTTAAAGCGTAAGCATTAGAGTAGATCAAAATGGGAAAAGGTTAAGAAATATACCCATCATACTCAAGAATCAAAGAAGGTGAAATGGAACTAACACAGAAAAGGAAAACATCCTTTTAAGAAGAGCATGAAAAGAGTCAAATGCTTTAATTATGGAAATAAGGGTCACTTTGCTCGTGATTATAACAAGCCCAAAAATGTACAATCTTATTATAGGAAATTATTTTTCGTGAATTTCTTTTGATTTGTTTTACTAACCAAAACATAACCTTTGTGGATTGCAGATTTAGGAGCAATCAACCATATAGCGAAGGAAAGAGATGCCTTTATAGTTTTCAAAAAATTCCTACATGGAACATGATGGATTTACGTAGGAGACAACTCAAGAGTTGTTGTACAAAGGAACTTACAAATTAGACATGCATGGTGTTTGATCCTTGATCCTACAAAAAGTATTCTATACTCTAAAGATTCAATAGGATTTGATCTCTATGTTGATTTTAATAAGTCTTGATTTTAAAGTAAAATACCACAGTGGTGGTATGGATAAACTACCCTTATCCAACAACTCTTATAACTAGGTCTTAAGTTCTTTAAGTTCCACAAGTGTTATCCTATATGGAGGAATGAATATAGGAGTAGTACCTAAAACTAAGTCAAGTGAACTCTGTCTAGCTATCTGGGGGTAAACGTGATAATTCAGTTGGAAACACATCTAGGAAATTCCTAACAATAGCAATATCCTATACTGTCTGCTTAGTTCAGGTATCAGTCACATAGGTTAGATAAGCCTCACATCTACCTCGAATCAGTCTTAAAGAACTCATTGAGGAAATCAATCTGGTTAGCACTATTTGACTAACACCTCGAAATATTACTCTCGATTGAGTGGGAGATTCAATAATCAACTCCTTAATGTAGCAGTTCATCACAGCTCTATGTGCAATAAGCTAGACCATACCTAAAATAAGGTCTATCTCTTTCCACTGCAATACTATCAAATCGAATTTCAACTTCGCCCGATCAATCTGAACCATGCACCCTTTACACACTTCTCTAATCACTGTAATATTACCTATCGGTATACTCACCTCTAAGTCACATTTCAATATCTCTCTCTCACAATACAATTTAGATGTCAGATGTGATGTGATAAATGATTATGTAGACCCTAGATCTAACAATGCAAATGCTTCAAATTGAAAGATATATAACACACCTACATCAAAATCTAGGAATTTCTGAGCCTCCTGTCTCATAATAATATAGATTCTGGTCTGAGATTATAGCTAATTACTCCACACCTTTGTCCTAACACTAAGAACTACTGAACTTGTTTTACCTCTACCTCTACCTTTACCTCTCTATCCTACTCCACTAGCTCTACTCTGCTGGACAGTCATTTCAGTCACTCCTCCAACTCCAAACTATGCTTTGAAAGTTACAGGATAGTCTTTAATCTGATGCTCAAAAGAGTCATAATGAAAGAAAGCTGCCGATATCTTCCAACACTCCCCACCATGATTCTTTCCACAGTGGTCACAACTAGGCATTTGTTATGTCTGCCCTCCTAATATTTGACCTCTACCAATACCAGCCTGTATAAAACTACCTCCTGATTTAAATCCTAACTGTCTCATTCTAGTCTATGATCGAAATGATCTATTTTGGCATTTATTGAATCCCCTACTAGAATCAACTTGAGACTCACCATGTCTCTTCATTCTAAATTCCTTGATATACTCTCCTTTTCCATCTTTAAGTAACTGTTCAATTTGGATTGAGATAGCTGGCAGTTTAATAAAACTACTTAAATTAGTAATAACAAAACTCGTTCTAATCTCCATATTCAGTCCATCCTCAAATTGCCTTCACTTATCTTCCTCAGTCGGAATCAAAACAGTAGCATACCCCATCAACTCATTAAACCGTACCTCATACTCAGCTACAATAATACTTCCCTTTCTAAAAACTCCTTCATCTTCCTATCCAAGTAGATCTTTGGCATATAGTTCTCCTTAAAGACCCCTTAGGAAGTCTTCCCATGTTAATCTACAAGGTCGGGTAGAAATATTGGGAATAGTCTTCCACCATTGATAAGTTAGACCCTGCAATAGTGAGACTGGGTAATCAAACCTCTCGTTAGACTCGCAATCCATTTAATCGAACACCTACTTCATTCTTTTAAACCAACCTTCTGCCTCAGCAGTATCTGTAATTTCATAGAAGTCTACAACCTCCTGCTTTATAAGCTTATAATGCCTCCTTTCTCTCCTCTCAGGAATTCTCGGAGGCATTTGGTTAGACTGGGGTACTGGGGACTCCCTATTGGCTCCAACAGACTTAAAGCCAGTTGATTCTGCAACTTGATCTCCTATAGTGGATGGCCTATAATAAACAATAATTGTAATCACTACACAAGTCTCTCACTATATGTCAGGTTTAAATGCTTATATATGTCCTTATAGATGCCAAACCATGTTCTGATACAAAAAATTATAACATATCACCACCATAGAGCATATACCTGAACATCTATAGGACATTCAAGAACATACCCTATGAAAATGACATGTTAGAGCAATTACATTAACTTATTATGGCATCACACAAAACATAAGTACTTCCAAAGATTAAAACTTCTTTCATTCACAGAAATAAACTTACTTACATTGTCATACAACTCATAATCCATGTTTATACATAAAATAATACTTGGGAGTTTACTACTCCATACAAAATGTTTAATATGAAATGAGAAGCTAAACAAGACATCCTAACTAGATTCCTCAATATCAGCTGACCAGACCTTTGAACCATTCTTGTTTCCAAAATGCAAGTACTATACTTCTACTCTATCACCTTAGAAGCTAGGTCTCCCTTATACCTGAAAATCAACGTTGCAATTTTGATGAGTTTGTGAGCTCAGTGAGTAAGCCATTATTGATGTGTTCACTCATATCAAAACACAAGGACAATTCACAATCCATTTCGCAAGCAAATCACATCATCCAATATTTAATATTACGCCACATTTTATCATACTTTAATAAGTACAACTTGTGTACAATATTTTGCATCACTATTTCATAACAATCCAATAATTCAATTCATTCATCCATATGATACATATTAAGTTGCAATGTAAATGAACATGTGACTTCATTCATTTTTACTTTGTTGTGACCGAGCGCCTATTTCTTATCCTATATTCATTATGGATACTGGGCTCATTTCATTTACTGTCTCGTACCCATTGTGGATACTGGGCTCATTAATAACTAAGGTTATGACTTTTTGTGCACATTTTTTAGCTTTAAGCTCTTTTCCTCACTAGTCACTTCGGTCACAACTCCTTTATCTTATTATACATAACAATGTGATGGAATGCATCAATTCACATAATATGTTATCAATAACTTTCATTCAATTTGCACAGTCATTTTTCACATTCATTAGATCTAAGTCCGCCATTCAACATTTAGTTGAGAACACATTTTCCATATTCACATACAATTAGAAAGCACTCCCAATACAATCCCAAATATCAAACTCCTCGTATCGTCAATGTCTGGAATTATCACAATTATATAAATAACAGTTCAATAACTGAAATTTAAATATAAATGAATCAATCATGATGAGAAAACATCTAGGTTAACTCACAATATGCTTTAGATAAGCTATTGCCTTGATGACTCAACAATGTCTGGATGCTGACGTTCAATTTGAGCTTTTTTATTCATGCAATACACACATATTTTACACATTACTAAGTTGATCAATTGTATAAATATTCAGTTATACCCATGTATATATGTCATGTTCAATGCATGCTCAATTGACTTTCTTGGGTATGTATCCTTGATCACAAGTCTTGATCATTCAAACATCAAAACTTGGATTTAACTAGTTTGTAATTTAGGTTTATACCTCAACTAATCTTAGTTACTTTAAATTCACTAATCATACCTTCACCAATCCTTTTATAACATTATATAGTCACACAATATCCTAATTCTCATTCATTCATTCTTAATACATTACTCATATCCTTTGGGTCATGTTTGCATTCATAAGAACACCTTTATTCCTTAAACAAGTCATAAATTCCAAATTTTAGATAAATTGCTATCAAACAATCCTTTCCTTAAGTTATAACATCAATTAACAACCTAAACTTATCAAACCTTTAACCAATTAATCAAACATCAAACTAAGTTCATTTTAAGCCTTAATCAAGTCTAAATGCACCAAAGTAAAGTAACTTATCTTTAGTTAGTTCAATTTTTATGCGAAACAAAAAATTTCACTTCCAAAACATTGCCCACGATCATGGAGGACCTTCCCACAACCATGTGATGAGTGAACCGAGTGTTCACTCTCCATTCTCCTTCAATTTCTCCAAATTTTAACATCTTCATACCAAATTCTAAACATCTTCTTAATAGTTCATTAATTATACTTTAATTACTCATCAATTTCACCTCAATCCCAACTCAAAATCATCTATACAACAACTCATAAACTATTGTTTATCATGCACTAAAAAACAAGACATGATTGTTTCCATTTATTCATCAATATCCCAGCACTCATTAAACACTATTATCACAACCAATCCATCCCTAAACAATCATCATAAATGTTATGCTAACATATATCACAATATGTCAGTAATTTACTTACTTGTTTAGCTTAAAAGCCTCCTCAATTCATCAAGTTAACCTAGCCCTCCAAGCTTGTAAGATCATCACAAATTTAAGGTAGAATAGGTTGGGTTTTCAGCAACAAGATGAAGAAAAAAAAATATTAGAGTGGCAAAGTGTAACACTATGACAAAAACTCAAAGTTGTGAGGATTGGGTGTGAGTGTCGAAAAGGAGAGAAGAAGAAGATGATAGCATGTAGCAAAAAAAATGAAAGAGAAGATGGGTATGTAATGCATGTGTGTCGCGTGGGTTAGGTATGTCATAAATGTTATGACACTTGTTATGTAAAGAACCAAGTTACATGTCTTTTACTTAATCTACCAAATGTCATTTAAATATTTAGTCCATTTTTCACTCAATCTCTAAGCCATTTGTTAATCAATCTACTGCTAGGTGTCATTTATTTCTACTGCCATATATCAACTTGTCTTGCTACTTAATATTTTTCCTAGTCCAAATGTACATATTAATTTATCAATCTCCCAATTGTAATAGTAAATTCCAAATTACTAATTGTAATCCATCGAACCAAAATTCAAGGCATAAACAATACACAATAATCAATTTAAATCTTTCATAACCTGGAATATGTCAATTGAGTGCACATACAATCTTTGCAATGTGTACAAAATCATAATTCATGTGTGTATGCTAATGATATAAATGTGACTTAATAGCCTAAGATTCTAACTCTCAATAATGTGTTGGAAACTAGCTATTACACTTGTTCTCTCACTTGGCCACCTACATTGTTAGTATTCCATGAAAATTTTGGTTTTTCCATTAAGGATTGTAAATGTTAAAGTATGGATTGTTACCTCTTTACGGCTGGCCCAAGTAATTTACTTTTTTTTGTACCACTAGCTCTTAGCAAGAAGCATTCAGATATGTCATAGTTTCCCTACCCATATAACTCATATTGTAATTGCTTGGTCTTGACTGTGGATGAAGAAGCTCCTTACATGTTGCTTAATTGTTTGGTGAGGGTAGTAATTTGTACTTGCAAGGTTGTCACTGAGTCAATTGGAATCATCCCTTTTCGCTCATTGGATCCTTGTCTACTCCTTTCATTTCGCCATATTCAGTTGTTGCTCACCAACTCTTCCAAAAGTTCATGAGCTGCATCAATAGTTTTCCTCATCAAAGACCTCTTTTAATTGCATCTATGGTTCCCCTTGTGCTCTAATTCACACCATTGTAGAATGTTTACAAAAGGAACTCCCTTGGAAGGTTATGGTGGGGCAACTCCTTTATGATTCCTTAAATCTCTCCTAGGTTTCATACAATAACTCCCCATCACTTTGTTGAAAATTTATGATCTTCTTAATGATTCTTGTTGTCTTAGTCATGGGGAAGTACTTAGCTAGAAAAACTTAGGCTAGCTGCTCCTAAGTAGTGATTTTCCCTTAATTGAGTGAGTTATACGATGCCTTTGCTCGATCCCTCAAGGTAAAAGAAACAGTCTTAACCTCACAGCATCATCAGACATCCTATTAAACTTCAAGGTATCACAGATCTCTAACAAATTAGCAAGATGGGCATTAGGATCTTTGTTTCACAACTTATAAAATTGCACACTGCTCTGAAGTATATTGAGGAGTGTTAACTTTATCTCAAAGTTATTGGCTTGAACTGTAGTCTTTCCAACTCCTTGGGGACTGAAACCTCATAAAGTCCATCAATGTCCTCTCAGCTCCTCCTTGCTTTTCTTCTACCATATTCCTTTATATTTTGTCTTGACGTCTAGCTCTTCTTAGCTCCCTTTTATGCCTTATGATGTATAAAAACTCTTCTTTGTTAAGCTCATTAGACCTTCTTATGTTCCTTGTTTCATGCACTTGCAAATACACAAGGAAGAGTATCAAACACTCTTAAATCAAAGTAACCCAAACTAAACAAGATGCTAATTAAAAAAATCCCCAGCAACGTTGTCAAAAACTTATTGAATGCAAAAACAAACTACTTATTTTCTGCTAAAAATGCAAGTATACAGGTTGTTACTTGTAGTAAAAATCCTACAGAGATTGTGCTTAGGCACTATATAATTCAGGTTGTACTTTGTTTAAGGCTCATGTTTAAATAATAAAAACCAAAAAATAAACTAAATCAAACAAAGTAGCAAAGAACAAATAATGTAACAAAAGTGCAAAAACTTTGATTCCAAGATTAAAGATTAAATATCACTTTTTCCCTATCTTGTTTCCCTCCTACCTTGTTGATTGAATTATGCCTCACCTAAGATGTCCTAATGTTTCAATCATCCTCTCTCAAGGTGTAATCAAATGTCCATAGTCAATTTAATGGAATTGACTATGCAATCTCTAAATCTACAAAATCAGTCCACCAATTTAACTAATTATGAGTTATCCTATAGGTAATTAACTAATTAGTCAAGATCTCTCTCTAATTAATCAATTAACTTAATAAATACAGGTCTATAGGGTACCAACTCTCATTGTACAACCCTACACAATTTACCCAACCCAATTTCTCAATATATTGTAAGGTTTGAGCACAACATTTATCAAAATCATTCATTCATTCAAAATAATAAAGTAGGAGTTCAACAAGTAGTTTAAAAGTAATCTCTATAATAAATTCAGCCACACATAATAGGAACAAGTTCGACCATATCCATATTCTCCAGAATACAAAACATGTTGAAATAAAAAACAAAAATAAAATAAATACAATGGTAGCTTTCTTCCCGTTTGTATATGAAAATTTGAAATGATGGAAACTCTTGATTATCAATCCCGATTCCCACCTTTTGCACCTTAAATTTTGTGACTTTTCATGAACAATCGATAAAAAACATGAATGGTGGCTGCCCCTTACGTGTATGTGTAAGACAAGCTTAGGGTTTTTTCTATTTAGGGTAACATAAGGTCTTTTTGGTGTCCAAAAGGACTAAAAAGTCCCTCAAAAACTTGAGTCTGGAAGTGTCCTCGTGTTTGTCCTAACGCTGGCCACTATCATGCCCTATATGACATGATTGTACCCCTTAAGTAAGCTCTACATGCCACGATTGTGAGCCAATCTTAGTGCTTCTATCACGATCATGGCCTGCTTGCCACGATCGTAGGCCAATCCAGGTGCTTCTGTCATAATCATGGCCTGCCTGCCACGATCATGGGCCAATCCTGGTGCTTCTATCACAATCGTGGCCTGCCTACCTGCCACGATTATGGTCCTATGTTATGGCCCAAGTTCCCTCCAAAACTGCTCCGTTCTTTGATATTAACCCTGAAACAGTATCAAACTCATCAAGGCACCTCAAATACACAACATTTAAGCTTAAAAACATGCTCTAACCTATGAAACACGTAAAACACAAATATTTAACAAACTAACACAATTCTAACCTAAACACATACTAAATGATCAAATTAACAACTAAACATACACCAAACTACCCACTAAAACACGATACAATCTACAACTATCAAACCCCAACCTAAGACATGCACACACTCTATGGAAAGCATTGAAACTAAAGCTGACTGCTATGGATAAGATAGGTAAATATTTGCAAATCCCAAATTGATGTTCATTGTGCAAAGCTCAGGATGAATCTCGTAACCATTTCTTCTTCTCTTGCTCCTATTCAACTACAATATGGAAATCCATAACGACATAATGTGGTATAAATGTCCCAACAACTGTTTGGTCTGATATCACAGTATGGAGCACTTAAATCAAGCATATGCATGAAGGGGATCGATCATTAGATTTCATAGCCATTGCATACATAGTTGCTAGCATTTGGAATGAAAGAATAGTAGAAATTTTAGAGCCATTACCAATTATCCACAGGACCTTTAAAGAGTACTATCAACAATATCATAATGCACTTTCAGTTACACAAAGATAAGCACAAATTTAGCAACAATATCCTCACAGAATAGAGTGTCACCTTAACTATTCTGATGACAATCTAAGCTTGGCAATTCATCTTTCTATCTGATATCATTTGATCAATCTTTGCCTTATAATAGCTAGTCTCGACGGTGTTTGACTTGGATTTTATCTCCTAGTTATTCTTTGCTGCCCTTTTGAGCCCACTTATATTTCCATTTATTTCATTCAATGAATTACCTATTATTCCAAAAAAGATAAATTCTAAAAGTTCTTATTATTTTATTTATTTATCACATTTATATAATATATTAGCTTATTATATTTTATAAATAATTAATAATATATTAATCAATTTAAAATAATATTACATTGTCTATTATTAAAATTTTATTTTATTATATAACAATACTAATAAATAAAATTACTAATATGTTATAATATTTTTAGGTATGTAATAATATTTATTTGATTTGTTATTATACTCTTTTTATTTATAAATAATTATTTTATATTTATAAAAATATGAATTTATAAAAAACATTTATCGATAATAATTATTAAGGAGTATTATTGAGCTTAACTAATTTATAATATAGAAAAATTACTTAATACTCTCACTGCGTCAATATGATAAAAATAACAAAAAATTTCTTTTAGATTTTAATTTACCAAAATATAAGTAAAATTATAAGATTCAAAAGTATTTTAAAAAGAAACTCTAAAGAGTTCAAAACCTTTGACTAAAATAGGTTTTGTTATAGGTCAAAATGAAATACACACCTTCTCATTTACACCATTTGTAAGTTGTTATTTCAGATTCTGTTAGTAGGGCATGTGTTTACTATTCCGGGTAGAGGGGATGATTCAGTTTGTTAGTAGTGTGCCCTATGCCAATAGTCATATGTGACTTTTGTACCGACATTTTGACTTATTAATAATATATTATGAGGTATTCTTTTAAATATGCATGTATATCGTTTACGTAATGTGATTTACATTCTGTGAATAGTATTAGGCTTATGTCATCATGAATGTGACTTGATAGTAAAACCGCAAGCATTATAATACTATTCTAAAATGTCCCTAGTCAATCGTTATTGGTGGAACGATAATGAATTAAGGCTAGTATGTGTTCTGATTGATGATCACGTTTTACTGATCATGGAT
>JANIIA010000005.1:42008581-42018801 GCA_027478495.1 Erythroxylum alaternifolium
GATTATGATATTCTTATTCCTAATAGGAATAGGGATTAGGGTTTCTCTATAAATAGAGAACATATGTCTCATTAGAGCAGATACGAAAACCCTAGCCACCTAGCCCTAACAGTTCGTTCTTCTTTCGAGAGAAAAATTGTGCGGCGTTCAAAAGTGTTTTAAAACGTGCTAGCACACATTAACCGCTGCCCTGATTGTTCATCCTCGTATGGATATCGATAGAGGGCTTTCCCGTACTACAGCGTCTACAATCAGAAAAACAAATACTAATCTGCATTAAGAGGTAATTTCGTACGTGTTGTGATTTTTCGGTTATACTTCTTGTTGTGTAGTAAGGTCCATTCTGCTACGTATTGTGAATACTTGGGCCATAGGCGATCCAACACAATTATCACTTGAGAGTATAAGACAAGGCTGCAAGAGTGGAGAGAGTATTTGATAATGTGATTTTTATTAGGTTTTACCTTCAATGGATCTATTATTTTTAATAAAAATAATAATATATAGGTATGATAATTTTTCGCAAACTTCTCATCCGCCGTTGTTATTTGATTTAATGATATATTGCTTTGGATATTAAGAAAGCCCCAAGTAAATACTGGCTGCCAACAAAAGCCCTATTTGGATAGTAATTTATCAGCTGAAAAAGTAGCTTATTCAACCAATTTAGTTGTTTGACCACATTGACCAGTTGTTTCTACCAACATAATAAGCTGATTTTTAACAAGTTAAGGAGGGGCAGCGTTTTGCCTTAGCTTATTATTTCAATGCCAAATATGCCCTCCAATCTTAAATGGATTTATTCAAGTAGGAACTCTTGTGCTTTTATTTTTATTGCATACTCCAATGCCAAATATGCCCTATAATCTCAAATGGATTTACTCAAGTAGAAACTCTTATGCTTTTATTTTTATTGCAGTAATAGTATACTTTTAGTAACTATGTAAATGATCAGGCTTCAACGTGGATCAGATATTATTTAGAAGTAGAGATTTATCTAGATTTATGATGATGATAATTATTATTATAATTTTTAATAAATTTATAAACTTAATTTTTGTAAAATTAAATATTTAAAATTTAAATTCTTATTAAAAATATTAAAATATAATACTCATGTCATTATAAATTTTTTAAAGTTATATCCTTATATGTCATTTTATATATAAACAGTTAATTTTACCAAACACTCTAATAAACAGCTAATGCAATTCGCTGTTCAAATTAGTTGATATAATCAGCTATCAGCTAATAAAATTAGTTGATTGTCAAACAAGACCAAAGTCTTACTTAAGAGGAGGTGGTCGTAGTTCGCACCGATTAGTTGATAGCCAAAAAGAATATATAGTAGCATGAAGTGGCAATCAGAATCAGATACTCTAAACATGAACGACGACCACCACAGCAGCAACAAGAGCAGCGATGCAGTGGGGAAAGGGCTATACACAATGCTAGCGTGTGGGATGAGAGATTTCGACTCTAAAACTCATCAAACTCTCGATTCCCAACACCACCTTCTCTCGGCCCTCGATCGCCTCACACAAGGTTTTTTTTATATATATATATAGTTTTCCGGGAATCATGATTAATTTAATATTTCACTCAACAGAGCTGGATCAGTTGCTGGAAGACGCGCCGTTGCCTTTCATTATGCAGCACGCTGCAAAAATCTCTGGGGTTAGAAAGAGGGTTTCGTACCTCAATTCCCTTCTCAGTTCCATACAACTCCGCCTTGATAACATGGATCAACTGCTCTCTGCTCAAGGTATTCATATTCTTGCATATCCAATTATAGTTCAATTAAATTCAGATGGTGTCATCTTAGCAAGATTTCTAATAGCATTGGGAAACAATCATTTGCATTTCACACTAGGTTAATCATTCTTTAAGGTATTGTTGGCATTAAGAAGTATGATCCTTCTCTTATTCTAAAATGACTATCAATTATAGTTTTCTCTGATACACAATCTATTAGTATTCATGATTCCTTGGAAATCCTCTGTATTTATTCCTTTACCGCTTCCCATGTGTTCAATATAGAGGCCATCAACCTTTTCCATTCCTCATAAAACTTCGAAGGAAAAGCGAATGTCTTTCTATTTTCCTTATATATATTAATAGACAGCTTCTAACCCTTTCTTTGTATTTGTTAAGAGCAGTGACTGACGATATTATGGACTTGGCTTGCTAAATTCATCGTCTGTTTTACCCTGTTTATCATACTTACGAGGTCTCTACTTGTTTTGTATTGTAAATTCATCGTCTGTTCTACTCTGTTTATCATACTCACTAGGTCTCTACTTGTTTTGTCTTGAACGTACTGCTGTATTATTGGAACGCCTGTCGATAAGCCTCTCTTGGGCCTTAAGTCTATTCTCTGGTTATGAACTTCTTTATAAAAATGTTCTGAGAATGACGGCATATTTGAGGACATTTTATGTAACCTCCTTAATTTCAGTGAAATGGTAACCCTTTAGTCTTCATTGATCATTGAGTTGTTGAAGTCACTATAATCTTAGACTCTGGTCTTAACTTTGTTGGACTCCAGATGCTCAGAGATGCTTATCAATTGTTAATAACTTATAAAATATGACAACAAAACTGTGAATTTTCTTGCAAGCCGTTCACCTGAAGAGAAACATGAGCCCCTTGGATTGTGATGGTTCTGCCAGAAGTACGGAAGAGAAAATTAACCAGGTCATTGCAAAAGCTATGCTTACTTGTCCAAATTTGCACTTCAAATACAATTATTTCTACTTTTATAAGTGGGATATGGAGCACTGGAACTCTATTTTCCAACAACAATGATATAGTATTTTGGTATGTGCTAATAAAATGCTTGTATCTGAGAAAGTAGGTGCAGGTAATTGGTTGTATTGTTGAAACCAGAATCATAAAGCTTTGTGTATTGTTGAAACCGGAATCTTAAAGCCCTCTGACATCTTTTAAATTTCTATATTCCTTTTTTAGTTCTTGTTGTTTACTTAACTCATTTATACCTTCAGCTTTTGTCTTTAACATAGTAAGATGGTTGCCAACTTCAGATGCCTTTGATCTTATGCTTCTTTCAACTTTGACTTTTGAAATGACTTTCTAACTTTACATCCTCAATTGCCTCACAGCATGGACTTATCTAGTCAATGCCTATGCTGTTCCTTTTGTTGTGGTCTTCTCTGGGTACACACTTTTCTGTTTAGCTTTTCCTTCATTTTATGAGGAGGGATCTTTTGGTCATCACTATGTTCTTGCATATATTGCATTCATGTACGTTTGACCTGATTCCTGCACACTCACATTTTGTAGATATTATGGATTTAACGGAATGCAATGCTTAATGTTTTTATACTTTACATACTTGGTGAATTAACGACTTTCATACACATCTATTGCTATTTCCCAATGGTTCTGTCTCATATCTAGTAGGAAATGCCTGTCTGGTATTATTGTTTTCTTGTGTCCGTATTCATTGTCATCTCCTTGTACCACCACAACTAACTTTCTCCATCGTTAATGAAAGTTTTTTCTGAAGTAATGCTTAAGGTTAGTCTATTAGTAATATTCAGCTTCAGTATTTGTTTTCTTTTATGAACACTTAAAAGATTGAGTTGTGTTTGCAGGGAAGACAACTTCTGATAATTGATAGCTAGTTTTAATGTTGGTTTTGCAGTAAAGGTACTGTGATCGTTCTACATGAATCTATAAATGTTTTCTTTCTCTATATTTGGGAGTAGTTTCAGTTTGGAATTCGGATGAATTGAGATGCTGATGAAATATCTTATGCAACAAAATGCAGTACTAGACTAATATTTTGAATTGACACAGCTTTAACTCAATTATGGACGTTAATTCCCCATCATAGTCTTATATCCTGCAGATAAGTTACTTTTAGTGTAAATAAGAGTAGAAAAACCAACCCTTGGAAGAATTTCACTTCTAACATGGGTTCCTTTAGGTAAAATCGTGAACTTTTAAGTTGTTCCTTTTATGGTCCATCAACTTTCATACAATTTTTTCTTTTAATTTTAACATGATTAAATAACATAATTATTGACAAGAGCAATTATCTAAAGTTAAAAAGTCATTATTTTAGATTACTGCTCTTCTAACTTTAGCTAATAGTTCATCTTCAAATAATATTCATTGTCATGGTAAGAGAAATAGGTGGATATTTTAATGAAACTTAATGGAATGATATATTAAAACAAATTACAAGTTCATGGTTCTATACGACAGGAAAACTTACTGGTAAAAATGAAACATTTTAAGAAAACCCATCTTTTTAATATAGCTTAGCCTTGGTGATGTGTAAACCTGTAGATTAAATTAGTCTAAAATTTCTTAACAATTCATGGCATTAAGAAAAATAAAATATTAAACCTTGGTCATCTTTTTCACAAATCCATGAATCTAAAGATAATTATCATCGTAATTCAGATTTAACTGTACTCTTTTTGCAGCTGAATTGGAGTTCGTCAGCTCTTTACCCTTTGGCGTTGTTCTTCATCTACACCTGGTTGGCAAGAATCTATTGGTATCCATTAGCACTTCCATATGGGAGTTAAAACATACAAGGCATAAAGAAGCTGTATCAACATGGTTATTTTCTAATGATGAAGGAAATGAAAGAAACTGGATAGAGATTAGTTCTGTTATGAGCTAATTTGTGGTTGAACATTATCCTAGGCTTGTCCATTCTTTAGAATGAGCGGTACCTCTGAATGTCAAAAACTGTTGTGGATGCTCAATTCTGTTGAGTTACTTCAATGCCATGGTAAAATTCTACATTTCAAAATCTGGTTCTGGCAGCCTGAGGACAGAAATCCACACACCACAATTCGGTACCTTGCAATACTATATGCTAATATTGCTTTTAGAAAATATTGAATGTGGCATATTCAACCAGGAAGATGGTTTTTGTAAAGTTAAATGGAGATCAAAACAGAGTTGATCAAAATAACGAAGCTCTTAGAAGGCTTGCATAATACCACCTCAATACTTGAAAAAAATTTATAATTAAACCATTTAACCCCAAGTATCTATGCCATATTCTCTGATAAAATTTATCTGAGCTCAGCATTTTGAAAACACGAACAATCAATTAAATGCTATGAAACGGTTAACAATACAGTAGTGTGTGCGTGTGTGACTATTGCATTAACTCATAAAATGTCCCAATGCTCTTTTCTGCCAGTTGTTTCTATGAAACAGTTCTTTCCTTGGTTCCAACCCACTGGTATAACCGAAAACATGCTGGATAATTCGGCCAGCTAAGATACGCTCTGGCCCAACTCGGTTAATTTTGTAGGTCACCCTAACGCGTCTGCCAGCATAATTTTTTAAGTGAAAAAAAGTCTAGTTATTTAACGTTGCGAATTTTAAAACAAAAGCGTAAGAAGAGTAAAACTTTTTTAAAAAAAAAAACACATATTGCTTTCCCTTTGCTAGCGGACAAGAATTGAATAGTCCAAGAAGACTGGTCAAACACAGCAGAGCTATTGAATGAAGACAAAAACCAGATAAAGAGTAGTGGTAGATAGATCCAACGGACACACACTAGCACAAGATATAGACCTCATAGCAGGGAAGCATACCAGATTCCACGGGCCTCGGCCGCCCCAACCTCACATCACATCACATTCTTTCTCTATTATTTCCAGTTTTGTTTTATTTTTTGGAATTCTTTTACATTTGACTCACTCCAAAAAATCTTTTATAATAAAAATTTTGTTAATATTTAACTTTTTTAAATCATAATAATAAACCAAATCGGCATTTGCATTGTAGTCCATATAACCTATAATAATATTAGTTGATTAGGCGATGTAGCTGGTGAACATCACATGGGGCAGCTCTTTCCAACCAAGGACCAAGGTGCCTTCAGCCTTGCCTTTTCTGTCTGCATATATATAATACTACTGTTGTCTATCAATTTTTGTCTCCTCACGAGAGTCCTTTGAACGTGTACCGGTAACTAAACGACCTTTTGGAAAATAAAAGTGCTTGGCTTTAGCTGTTTAGAACATTAAATATATTCAATAATTGAATCACGAATTAATGAGATAAAAATAGGTAATGTTTTGTGCTTTCCAAAATGGGCCCGCATGTTTCATCTCAATGGGGTCACCAAAACAAGTACCCAAAATGGAAAACTAATATAATTTTGAAAAAGAAAAGAAGAGATAAAGAGGATGAGACTAAAAACATCTGTTTGAATGAATAGTATCGTCATTTCCCATATCTTTAATGGATAGAAAAAAACCTACGTTCTCAGATTTTCCCATCCAACCACGAAAGTCCAATCAACGCTTCCAGCAAACGATAGAGATTCCGTTTTGTTGTTATCGTCGTTGTTTCAAAAAAATAAAAAAAGGGAAATAAACAACAACAATATCTACAGAAAATCAAACCAAACATTCTCATACATGCATACTACAACAATGACTCATAAAATTAACACTAACAATAAGTTCCTCAATATCCCAAGGCTGCTGTTCCTGGATTATATACAACAATCTAATACGATTTGATTTTTTCTCTCGATATATAAAACTTAGTTGCACCTGCAAAATCCAAAGATTAAGAAAAGAGATAAAAACCATAACATATAGACAGAGATCCGACTGCTTCTCGATACATTAATTGATCGCAAACTCTTGTTTCCTGCTAATCTATGCTCTATCGTTCCTGTTGTTCCTGCTACTACTGGCCTGCTGGGTTTTGATGTTAACTCCTTCTCTTTTCTGTGGAGATGATGAAGCGAACAACTGACCAAAACCGAAAACAGATACCGACCTTGAAGATCCTCTGAGTGAACAAACCGGCACATTGAGCACAGGAGTCACCCTGACATTAGCCGAATAAGACCTTTCCATACCTCTGTGCTTGTATCTTGGTCCGCCATTATTGAAGCTACTTGGACTACTAGAACTCCTCTCCAAGCTCTGGAACACTATCTTCCCCGATGAATTCATTCTAGGACTGTCCACCGATACTCCTCTACTCGTCACTCCATTAGATTCTCCACTGCCCTTCCTCATTGGGCTCCTCCCAATTCTTGTTGTTGCAGGTGAGTTCTCGTTATCAGATTTTGGCTTTACCGTTCTCATCCTCGGGGGATTCTGATTCCGGTTCAGAACAAATGGGTTTGGGCTCAGTGTTTGTATTGTCATGTTTGGGTTCGTTTTCTCAGAATCTAGAGATAGTCTAGGTAGATCTTCGTATTCGTGGCTGGAAGACGACGAGGAAAGAGACAACCTTGAGGAAGATATAGAAACGGATTCGCATTCTAAATCCTTTAACAATGGCAAACTCAAAGAACTATCGGAATTGCAACCGCAGGATTTTGAGCTCCTATGAAGAAAATGCTTCAAAGATTTTGCGTTAGAGTTAGAACTAGTAGGACTAGCAGTTGTAGAAGTAGCTTTGTTATTGGTGGGGTTTTGGTAGAGCTTCTTGAACCCCAGAAGTTCCTTCCATCGGCTAGAACACCTAGGAGCTTTCGGGGAAAACATGTAGGAATCTGTGGGGGAGATCTCCGTCTCCGTTATTCGATGGAAAGATTTCTCAGTTTCCGGCGACCTGATCTCAGAAGAAGAAAATGAGGGTCTCATATTTGTCACCTGGAGAGGCACCAGTTTGCCATCGGAGAATAGCTCATCGGCGGGGAGCATGGTGACAGAATCATCAAGATGCCGGAACTCAAAGTCGAAAGCAGTCGGGTCTTGGGGTGGATCTTGTGTTGAAGTGTCGGATACAGGGTTGTCATCATCGCGACTGAAGGAGATACGAGGGCTAAGCCAACCATAGGTTGGGGTGGACATAGAAATGTTGTTGTTAACACAAGCGGAGGCCATGGCCTTAAATGTAACATTCAAAAATGTGATCCCTTTTTCTTTTCTTTTGCAATGAAACAAATCAATCTTTAAGTTTGACAGAAAATGCTGGCGAGATCGATACTGTAGCGACTGTAGTGCGAGAGGGAAAGCGTAAGAAAGAAAGAGGAGGACTCAAGGAGGCTTATTTTGGCGCTTTGCTTTTAGCTTAGGGTTTGCTTTGCGTTTGCCTCTGGGTTGGTATTTGGGTAAATAGCTGTGTACTTTCGTATGTACTTTGTATTTTCAATTATGACAAATGGGCAATTTCACGTTTTCACCGTGGACCCATGTGTAGCTCTTCGCATCATTTCTTCACGTTCCACGCTCTCAGTCTCAGTAATTCTCTTTAAAACTCACAAGTAATACCTTTTTTACTACGCTTCAATTTTCTTTTAATTTTTAATTTGAATATTAATAGAATTATAATAGTACGTTAAAAATAATTGAGTTATAATCTTTTATTTAATAAATATTATTAATAAAATCATCGCGGTTATTATAAATCAATAATTAAATAACTATAAATTTTATTTTAAAATCAACTTATTATCTGTTATTTATTATTAAAATTAGTAAATTAAAAACGTTTCTGTAATTTGAAAATATAACTTAATTATAAGAATAAACTAAAATAATTGAATAATTATATTATATTATAATTCTACTAAAATAATTGAATTATTATATTATATTATAATTCTTATTGGTTAATATTTAAAAATTAAATAAAATAGTAAACTCGTAGTATAAAAATTAACAAAAAATAAAACTATAATTTTTATAAGTAATAAAATAGAAAATTTTAAAAATAAAAAATTCAATCAAATAAATTTTCTAAATTAAAATAAAAGAAATCAAATAAATCCTTGAAACCCACTACATAATGGAAATAATTTTGGGCAGTTTGGGTTTTTTTAAAATAGATAGCCAAGGAAATGACCAAAATAGTAAAATCCTTCGTTGATGCATTATGAGAAGAAAACATGAAAGTAAAGAATAATACTCGAAACTTAAGTTTATCAAAATTTTAAATAAATAAATAAAAGAACTACGAGCAGCTTCATTTACGATAACGTATTCAACAAATGACAATAGGAAAGTTACGTGCAATAATCTGCAGGACAACCAAAGGAATGGATACCGTTTCATACCGACTGTTAATATTGGTTGGTATTGGTCAGTAAATAGAACGGTATTCCTTTCATCGGTACGGTTATTAATATCGATTAGTACCGGTATTTTTTGTCGATACAGGCCGGTATCCGAAATATCGGCCAAATATTGATTGGTACCGTAATTTCTAAAAGTTGAAGAACCGATTTGAAATTTTTGAAAAACTAACTTTAAAAAACAAAGGCTTCTCTTCTGCGGCTGCCTTCTTCATTTCTGCTTCTTCTGATTTTCTCCCGCACTAGTAGCTGCCCGCACCTTCTGCCTTCTTCACTTCTTCATCTTCTTCTTCTACCTTCTCATCTCTCACTCTCACCCACACCAGTCACTCACCATCTCACTTCACTCTCATCTAACTTCTTCTTCCACACCACTGCACCACGTCGTCGTTATTGCTTGTCCGCACGTCTGCACATCATCTTTGCTCGTCTTCTTCTTCTGCATTTGACGTCGTCGCTACTGCTTGTCTGCACGTCGTTGCTATTTATCACCGGCCACCGCACATCTGCACCACGCAATACTCGAAGTCGAAGGCCAAAGATAGTGAATTATTTTTGGGTGTGTTTTATGAGTTTTTCAGTGAATTTTTTCCTGCTTAATGCATTTTTTATTGTGATCAATTAGATTTGGATGTTAGATTTGTGAAATGGTTTTGTGATTTGGGTTGAATTGAATGAGATTTTGCGGGTTGAAATTAAAGTTGAATGGTTACGACTTACAGTGGTGTTGTGAATTTGTGATATTTTGAATTGAATATTGGAGTTGCAATGTTAAGATGGTTACGATGGTATTGTGATTTCTGAATTGAATATTGGATTCAATGTTGAATTGAATGAGACATTATGGTTTTGTTTTGTGATTTGAGCGGTTGGATTAAAAATTATAAATGAATTATTGTTTGGTTGATTTATTTCTGGTGTGGTTATAAAATAAAGATTGGTTTAAGTTTATCCGATTAAAAGGCATCTATGATAATTTATGACAAATTTTTCGATGAATGAAATGCATGGCCTCGTATGAATGTGTGATGAATTGAATTGATTCAATTATTCAATTGAAAATTTGTAAGATTAAACTTAAAAATTGAAACAACTTAAACTAAAATTTTAAACCGACAATATTAAAGATGTAAACTTGCAAAAGACTTAAATCATTAATTGACAAATTCTTAATATT
>JANIIA010000005.1:42182018-42221038 GCA_027478495.1 Erythroxylum alaternifolium
TCATTATTGTTCCACCAATAATGATCGACCAGGGACAGTTTAGAATAGTATTATAATGCTTATGGTTTTACTATCAAGTCACATACTTGATGCATAAGCTTAATACTATTCATGGAATGTAAACCACATTATATAAACAATATACCTGCATATACAAAAGAATACCTCATAATATGTTATTAATAAGTCAGAATGTTAGTACAAAAGTCACATATAACCATTGGCCTAGGGCACAATACAAACAAAAGGAGGGATCCTGGTCGATATTATAACTTATTAAACTAGACAATACCTCTATATATAGCACAAATATATAAGGGGGATAACAGGTTCCCTTATCTAATGCTCTTATTGCCATGAAACATCATGGTTAGTTCTTCATTAACCATGATCAAGTAAGATGGAGATATGATGCACATGCTCAACCATTATCTAAATCTAGTAGGGAAATTGAAAGCTTCCAGCACTTGTTTTATAAAAGAACAACTGATATAATCATAAGCTTTATTTGAATCCACTTTTATAGCATAATTTCTGACAATTTCTTTTGGATTATCCCTTACTAAATTCTTGCAATATTAGTATATTGCAAGAACTTATATGGATGTGGATCATGTTATACGGAAAAACAATGCTAATGGAAGGTTTATCAACCAAACCTGTAGAAAGGTGATTGTAGTTAACCTACCAACATTAACTTAGACAGAACTGGTTTGGTTTGATTATCATCATCCTCAAGCTTCCACAATTTTGTGGGTAGCCATACTGATTAAACTACTAACTCTTGATATAATTGAAAAATTCACACACCTTGCTAATTGGTGCATTCTCTATAAGAGAGATGAGAAAATTTTTGATCATTTATTCTTCAAGTGCAACTATGTTTTCAACACTTAGAAAGCTTTGTTGTAAAGACGCTTGATTTTAATGAAATCCCATAGAACCTAGGCCAAATTAAGGATTTGTGCATTGATATGCAACTTCATAATGGCATTGCGCGATGGTGTTTTTGCATTTCCTTACCATTTCTCGTTATTGCTATGTGAAATGAAGAAATACTTGAATTTTCCATGATAAGCATCTTAGTAACCAACAGTTTGGTATCCTTCTAATGCAAAGGATAATAACACATATTAGCATTCACATGCACAAGGGATTGGATCTTCAATGTCTCAATTCTCACTTGGGAGTTAACTTATTTGTAACTCTTTCTCTCTATTTGGATTATATTTAGCTTGTGGTTAGTTTTCCCTTGTAATCTTAAGTTGTCTTGTATTGGAACTCATATCTTGTCTACCTTTTATGGCTTAATTTAATTATTCATACCTTTTTTACAAAAAATATTAATATATTATCACCTATCTAGCATCCCTTTAGGAAAGCCACCTATGTTGAGTTGATTAAGGGGGCTAGTGATTTCTTCATTCATTTAAAGCACAAAATCAGTTTAAAAATCACTAAAAGAATTAGGATTCTAGTATTTAACAACCAAGAAAATAAATGTTTTATTTATAAATTTTAGAAGCTTACTCATAAGCTCCAATATTGCTTTAGTAACCAATTCTTTAATCTTAAGCCAAGTTTTTTAATAAAATTTACCATTAAACTTGTTTAATTTTATAACAAGTATAGATTTGTAAGATTTATGAAATATTACAAAATAATTACTTCTATGTTTAGTAATATACAACAACATGGTAGGTGAAATTCTTCAATAAATGAAAGTCATACTTCAATTCTCATTCTATCATATTACTTCTCAAAATCAAGTGATTAAGTTTTATTTTTAAGTATTAAATATTAGATTAATCAAAAAAATATTATAATTCAAGAATCAACAATAAAGTATTATTTACATTTAATTTTTTGTGGAAAAATAATCATCATGATATAAAAAACAATCCAAAATATTTAATTTATCAAAAAAAGATTACGAGAAAGAAACTAAAAATTATATTCAAACGAACCAAAGATATTTTCTTTTATTTTGAAATTTTTAAATGAATTACTTCTTACTTTTACTGGTCAACTCAAGGGTTAATGAAATTGAAAATATGAAAAGAGAAATCAAAATGGGTGGGTAATTTGAGCAATTAATTTTAATCCCTTTCTTTAAACTAGTTTTTCCCTTCTAATAGTCTTTGATTCTATTTTTATTTTTCTGTTGTAAATTTTAGTTTTCGCTTTATATTTCAGTTTTTGTTTTTTTCAAATAAAACGAAAAAGTTGTTTGGTTGATAATATCAATGTAGTTCTATTTTTATAATTGATAATAATTACAAATTAGTTAAAACTTAAAGATAAATTATTTTTAATTAAATAAATTTATTATAATATCTTATATAATATTTATTAATAAAAATATTTTATTTCATTAAAATAAAATTTGAAAATTAAATTTTTATTTAAAATTTAAAATATACTTAAAATATATTTTACTTATGAAATCAAATTTTATTTGAAGTTTATGTATTTTGAAGATATTTTTAATTTAGTTATATTAATTATTAAATTAATTTTACTTAATTTACAAAAATTAAATAAAAATATTAAGTAAAATTAAAATTTTCCTAATTCATATTAATAATTAATTTTAGTTAATTAAATATAATATAAAATTAAATTATTCATAGTTCTTATTAATAATCAATGTATTAAATAATTAAATAATATATATTTAGTTAACAGGAAATCAGATCATGGAAAATACTGAAACAGAAAAAAACTATTTTTTTAGTTCTCGTAATTTTTGAAAATTAGAAAAAATCAAAACTAAAAACATAAACAAAAAATTTAAACAAATAGATTTTTCAAAAACTGAAAATTAAAAATAGAAAACGAAACAAACATGGCCTGAACCTTATATATATATCATGAATAACAAGTGCTGACATACGCTTTTCCCCTTATAGGTGTCAGGCGTGGCACTAGTAAACTTTATATTTTGAAAGTTACGGCGAAAACACTATAACTTAAGAAATTCATTTTATGGAGTTGTTAATTAAACTTGATATCGAACTTCTTGTCCAAGGGAAGCGACCATGTAAGTCCCCTTAATTTATGAATTCATCCCCTTTTTAGACGATAATCCTAACTCCCGAATGAATCACAGACTTCTAGATAAGATAATATTCGTCAGGTAGAGTCTTTTCTTTCCAGTTGCCATTCCAAATTGTAATAGGAATCCGAGCAAAGATGTAGTGTTTGAAAATAAACATGAAGCGAAAAGCTAATTACAAAGAAGAATTCCAAGGATAACACGGATCTCAAAAACCCTTGACGATTTTGATCACTGACGTTCATTATAAATTGCTAATGGGAATAATTGTATTCGAGTTTGTCCAGTATTATCTGAAAGAATCTTCTGTCATCCATCACCCAATATGAGCAACGAAGACAACACTTTTGCTTCGAATCTGCAATTAGCCGCTAGATGTTTTGTCCCTGAAAGAATAGACGCTGTTGGTTGGGCAAATTCTGTCGTTAATAACGGACCTCAAAGAACACAGAACAGATTCAGAATTGAGCCGCAGGACTTCGATGCTATTGTATCAACCAACAAATTGGTTTGGTCAGACATGATGGTGAACCTATTGAAGGAGAAGAACCCAGAATTCACAAACATAACCGTCCAAAAGCTTACAACAGCTTCATCAAGCGATGGAACACCCTTGATCATCATTCTCATGGATAACGAATATGAATGCAGAGTCGTTTCAGAGATAATCGACTTGTGCGACGACCAACAACTAGCTCTTATAGTCCATGTCATAACCCAGAATCTTCAACTCTTTGTCCATGCGTCTGTCAGTAAACCAGGGTCGAGTTTGATTAAAAAGATCATCCAAAAGCTCAATAACTCATCAATTTCCATGTTGAAGATCATAATCAGAAGTCTCTGTGATGGGTTTTATGAGATAATGACTGATCGCAATGGATCATACATAATCGCTCACTGCCTCGGCCTGCTTCATGCAGATCAAATTCAACCAATCTATGAGGCAGCCATTAGGCACTGTCTCAGTTTGGCAACAAACAAGAGAGGATGCATATCGTTGAATAACTTCATCGTTGGTGCACGGGGCAGGTATAGAGATCAACTCCTAAATTTAATCTGCGACAATGCGGTGTCCCTATCACAGGATGAATCAGGGAATTATGTTGTCCAAAAGGTACTAAGTTTGGATTGTCCTGACTTCACCAACAAGATCAGTCTAATACTCAGAGGTCGCTACGCAAGTCTGTCGATGCAGAAAGTTGGGAGCCATGTGGTAGAACAGATTATCATGAAATCGTCACTAGGGATGAGAATCGCAGTTAATGATCTTTTGGGGAATCGAAAATCTGCAACTGATAAGAATTTGCTGTTACAAGTAACCAAGAATCGGTACGGGAATTATGTGATACAAAGGGCATTGAAGGTGACAAAGCAAGTGGATGGGGAGCTTCACCGTCAACTTCTGTGGAGCCTTCAACCATACTTTGAAGAATTGGAAGACGGTGGATATGGGAAAAACGTGTATAATTTGATCGTCAATGGCGTTCCAATTGACCAACAATCTGTCGGATTTGATTTGTAATTTTAATTTTTGTACGCTACGATAACCCGCAAGGCATCGTTATTATTTGTTCACTTTTCTGTTTATAGGAATGGGGATCTGTGTCAGTACTCATTTCAGACATTAGATTGTTTTTCAAATGTATAAAATTTTTTGAAATTTTGAATTTAAAATTAATTATTATGTTAAATCAGATCGTTTCCAATTCCACTTGTTAAACCAATTTTTTGTCACACGGTCCGATTTTCCACAAACCACTCTAATGGACAACGCTTTAACAATCATACAACGAATGGGTGATTGTTTGGCCCATTATGCTTCGGTTTATATCAGTGACTATTTGAGAAACATCAACAGAATGATAACAATTACATGGTGATTGTTTGGCCCATTTATGTTTATGTGACCTCAGTTGAATGTTTGATACATACCAACAGAAAGATAATAATTACTTCAGAACTCAAGACTCCATCATAATCTAAAACATACAACCAAATGAGAATATGGTTTTATTGCCACCTATTACACAAGCCTACTACCAGAAAAACATAGAAAATCCATATTCCCCACCTGCTTCATAACAAATACCACAGGAAAATGGGAACAATTCTGTATCATATCCTGTACAGGCTACCCAGCTACACCTCAAAAGATGGGAATTCCACAGCAGAGCATGAAAATAAGCTCCCAGAAAAAGGGTAATAAAATGAACTTAGAGAATCGAGTAGATCCCACAGATTTCTACCTTACTAGAAGATAGTAACTTGGAATTTAAAAGCAAACAAGGGATTAATTAAAGCAAAACGGAAATCAAAACGGAAATCGAGGCCCCCAAACTATGACAATAGATTGTTTGAGGCTCTGCTTCATTTACTCCATTTGTCAAATTAGTATGTTGAAGCACAGAATAAAACAGATACCTGAATATTGCTGATGCAACCACCCCTCCTATATTCACTTGATGTCAAGACAGTACTGTCTCCGAATTCATGTGACCACTACTAGCCCTACCAACTAATGAACGTTGAGAAAGATCATAAAGTAGCTTTTTCTGGTAATCATTGGTGTGAGGAACACTTGCACGCAAGAGCTCCATGGGTAATTCCCTCTTTATAGCCTCTGCTGGATCTGGTAGAGAAGACTGCATGATACTGTCATATTTGTTTACGCAGTACTTTATCAGCAGCCCAAAGAACTCATCAAATGAAGCCTTCCACAGCGCCTGATTTGTTGCATTATAGTTGGTAGCATCATGAAGATCATTTAACAGTCCAGTTGCCCTCTCAATAACAGAAACTAAGACTAGAGAAGCACCATTTCCTGAAGAGCTCCCAAGAGGACGAAGTGGGGGCTGCTCTGAAGAGCAAACTACTGCTGCAAGACAAGCACTTAGTGAACCAAGGTCCATCTGGCAGACGCAAACTGTCACAACCCTTGCAAGATTATTTACTGTCTCTACTGCTTCAATATCAGATGGGAGACCACCAAACAAATACCGCAAATGACGAAAAATGGCCATGCAGACAATTCGCATAAGGTCACTGTCAGGAAAAAGAAGCTGAAGGTATCTGGTAAGTAGTTTCCGGCCCTTCGGAAGAGATACTATTCGCAAGAAAACAAGATCATCTTTGGGAGTAAGTCCTCCTGCATGGCCATGCTTCCCAAGTGGATCAACCAATTGAAGAGATGCAGCCAAATCCTCTAACAAAGCCTGCCTTCTGCGTCTCACCTGGGCTCCCCCATCAGGAAGCTGATTAAATTCAATAAAACGGTCGATATCATCTACATCAAGCAGAAGGCAAAGGCCATCTTCAATTGCAACTCTAGCCGCAAGCATTGGCTCCTGTTCTAGGGGCTTTTCAGATACCTTTTGTTCAGTAATACCACCAGTAGATGAATTTGGTGGGTCAACTTCAAGAAGAGGGCGAGGCCGACGGATTGAGGAGAACGGAACTCTTCCAAGAGCATCAACCTGGAGAAACGCATGTGGTTCAGTATTAGCACGTGCCTGGGGAGGAAGATCCCTCAAGTGAGTTGGGCAGAAATGATGTTTGAGCTTTGCCCCAGCTGACTTTTTAGCCAGACAAGCCTGGTGATAATAATCATCCACATATGGCTCATTGCTGTGTGTTGCAGCAAGTTGCATTCTGAGGATACTTTCAATCTCTTCAGCTGTCATATATTTGGATCTGAACTGTGGCCAACCACTATCAATCTTCTGGCTGTAGGTATCAAAACCCTGTAGAGAATAACGGAAATTTTGCCTGCCTCTCTGGACTGGCCTCATTCTTTGTTCTCTTGGATCTGGCAGACCAAGCATGGCTTCAAACTTGCTTATCATGTGAGGTGATGGAGAAAGATGAGGACTAAATAGCTGAGGCTGCATTCCTGATAGATGACCTAGTGATGGCTGAATTGGTTGCAATCTGTGATGTGGTGGCTGCAATTGTTGGATCATAGATGGAGGCACTAATCCATTCTGATGAGGTAATTGTTGTTGCAAAATGCTGTTCAAGCGGTTAGGATGATCACCAGTACAAAAATTGGTATTACTGACCCATTGGTTGGGTGGTCGCCCATTAGCAGATAGACCAGGAGGAAACTGTGACAAGTTCCCACCATACTGTGGTGACCTAGGGTGTGAGCCAGTCAATTGAATATGAGAATTGGAGAAAGCAGGGGCCTTTGAAGAAGATAACATCATTTGGGGACCACCAGAAAGATAAGGAACATTCTGGTGATCATCATTTGGTGAAGTTTGTGGAGATCGTCCACCTGGGGGAGGATATGAAGTGTGGGATGATTTGGGGACAAGAATTGGTTCGCTGGAAAAGTGTAGCTGCTGTGGTGGTGGCTGTTGCTGCTCAGGATAAGAAGATGTTCTGTACAAAGATTTTGATTCAGTAAGCTGGGAAGATGGCCATCTTTTGCCATCCTTAATTCCTTCAGCATCTAGTAGCTGGTGACCAAACCAGTTAGGATAATCCTCCCCATGTGCCCATTCAGCAGGACATGAATCTGAAAGAAAATGTAAATTAGTTTTCTCTGTTTTTTCTTGATTGGATGAATCCAAACAGAAAACGCATGAAAAATTGTATTTTTTTAACAACAATAGATCCAAAATAACACAGACACACAGGAAAGAGGACAGGGTGACAAAGCATTTTAGCTTCATTTCCATAGAATCCAGAATGCCAACTTACAGCCTGTCCATCTCTCTTCCCCACCCCCTTCTCCCTCTCATTCCACTTGCACCCGCCCATTTGCCCCAAAACAAACCCCTAGTGCTCCCTTCCCCCTCCCTCAACCTTTGTCTGGTTGTTTCACCATAAAAGCCTACATCCAGAGGAAATCTTCAACAATGTTGTTTCAACCAGTGGTTCAAAACTTGAATAAAACATTGCGATATCAAGATGGAACGATATTGCAATGAAATTAAACTCTAATCAGCCAATGACCTCAAGTGGTTTCTGATCGCAAGTATTAGCATAATTAAATATATTTGCTAAGTGCCCTTTCAATAACAACTATGAATAATTACATGATTTACTTGTAGTTACCACAACATATACAATTTAGCTTGCCATTGTTCATATGTTGAGCAAATATCAATCGTCTAGTTGTTCAAAAGATCAAATTAGCCAAATTAGCCCAGTGTAATCAAGGATAGAACTACTAGAAAATAATATCAAAATTTCCAAGCAGCTTTTGGTATTAAAAAATAGTGCTTCTGCAATTCCAAAAAACAAAAAACAGGGCCTGTAGGCATCCAACATGTGATGACCCAATTTTCATATGCAAAAAAAGTAACTATTGCAACGCTCACTTCTAGTGACCATCATAATAGAACAGAATCGAGTAATAAAATAAGACTCCAGAAAGATAGAATTGAGTTCAACATTTTGTTACAAACTAAAGGACAACCCAACAACATAACTAAAAGGTGACATTTTGTCAGAAATTCAAAGTTCAAAGGAAATGATGTAATCACAATACTCACTTTCTCTAGAACCCCTATCACCAATTACTCCTGTGCCTTTTGGTCCACTAACAACCTTGTTCAACTGCAAGAAGTATAAATTGTTAAGATACCTCATAGTTTAACATTTTAACAAAATTATCATCATAATCAAAAGCTATGATTAGAAACAAAGATATGAAATAGCTAAATATAGTAACTGGCGCCATAATATTATAGTTTTAAAAAGCAACCCATCCTAATTCTTGCAAATAACGCTCAACAGAAATGGCTAATTTAGTATGCATATCTTCTGGTATTATTTTCCCGAGAAACAAGACATCCTAAATTAGGAATGTATCAAGAGAGATGCCAAGGCATTCCAAAATCCAAAATTAGGATATATTCTAACAAATGTATGATATTCTGCTTCTGGATATTCATTTGTCAATCACTATGGAATTATGAAGAATTTCCATGTTGATTTTTCCGATTAGGATTCATTCTTCAAGGCTATAGATTAATCAAATTCTTTGTTAATAAAATTATAATGGTAATATCAAACAAATATTAAGATAATTATCCCATCAAAATTCTGCTCAACATGAATTTCTAGATGAGAGCAATTTGGCTATTGACCCAAAAAGTAGATCATTAACCAGCATAACAACAATTCTAAATAGATCATTAACGAGCATTACAACAAATGTAATTGGGAAAGCACAGATGATACACTTCTATCCCATTAACTAACATTTATGAGTACATCTATTTTAAGGCAAAGTGGTCTGCCAGATGTCCGGGACATCATATTATAGAAGAGGAAATTTTTGTTAATTATGTGAGTAGATGGATGTCTCTCTCTAAAATATTCTAATAAGTATGCTTAACTTCAACATATCTTGAATAAGCTCTAGCATTCCAGAGTGCTTCCAGGTTTAAGACAAACCATATAATGATTCTGAACCATAAATAACAACCACTACGCAGGGTTGAAGCAGAAAAGTATCATTTACAAATCTTCCACATCTCTAGAATGCTGAGCAATCCCCACTGAAAGCTATAAAAATACACCAGGATGTAAAAAATTTATAAAGAGAACATCAACATTTTCCAACTTGCAAATAAAAGCAACTTATTTTCCAAATTCTGGTTTCAGCAAGCACCACATAACTGGAAGTAAATCGATTTATAATTTTTTTCCCACTAAATATGAGTATTATATACGATATTATTATACAGCCTTTTATATCAATTAATATTAATTGCCTGCAACAAGCTAAACTGAGAAAACATATTTATCTTGCCCACTTATGCTATTTTTCAAGCTTATACATGCCTATTCACTTGCTTAAATCATTCTTTTGACAGTACTTCTGCTCAAGGTATCATCAGATAGTTAGCGCTAAATAAATCAATTATTAGTACATTCTAGATGAACGTTTGCTACATTCTGTACTAACAAGTTGCCTGATAAGATAGCAAGCAATACACTACAAGAAAATTAATAAGTACTCATTTGACAAAATAAATTTAAAAGCAACTTAATATACAAGAAACCATTAAGCTTACATATACACAGAAAAACTCCCTGCTTAACTCTTCTGAAGTATATGGTTCACCCACATTTTCAAATGCAAGAAGCTTAGTAAAAGGCTAGTATGATTACATCAGAATAATACAACCATTAACACTTGGTATCTTAATTTCTAATAATATACCCACAAGGAGCTTCGTAAAGGGCTAGTACTACATCAGAATAATACAACCATTAACACATGGTGTATTAATTTCTAAATCAAATTTATAATTATACATGAATGGCAAACTACATAAATAAATAGCAGTAAGAGATCATACAATCTTTCCACAAAATAACTTATCACATTAGTGCATAGAAGCTTGTTGCATTTTAACCGCTCAGATCTTCTACTCTAATTTTTCTTACTGCCAACCTGATTTGTTGAAAAGAACTTCAACAAAATCATTTTTATAGGTTTAGGGATTTAACAAAGCAGTGAACTTTATTTTCATCTTCTTTGCTGTATTTGATACTATAGCTACATCACTTTGCTTCTTCTTTATCAAAGCACCTCCAATATTAAAAGTATAGATAAATCCCAAGCGAGCCTTGTTTACTAGTAACTTTCTGCTACAGGGCCATATATTGATGAATTTTTCAAATTTTACCTATTCATTTACAAAAATGGACAAATTTATTGCACCACTATGGTTATATTTCACATACAACGACAAGGACAATTAAGTAATTCACATTTCATTATCGGTTGGGTTGGTTGCTGTGGACATGTAGCATGGTGACATATATTTTAATGAGAACATAAAAAAGGATCTGAAAATATAATTGAATGCCAGATTAAAGAGCTACTAGAGATTCCAACGAGTTCATCATTGATTTGTTATAACAGACTCGTGCTATTAACAATATAGAAAATAGAAAATACTGAGTAAAGGTATCTCTGACTCTCACATTTGGTAAGAGTTTAATCCAAACAAAAAGATATCATGCATTAAATGACAATTTTTTAAATAAAAGTAACAAGGAAAGACATAGCTGAGGCATAAGATCATCCCATAAAGCTGATCAAATATTAAACTCAACATATTTACTTTAATTACAACAAGCCAATCAAGTGGTTTGCTCCTATTCAGAAACAATATGAATCTAAATTCCCTCATAAACTGAAATTATTGAGTGATATTGGTTCAAGACAATCAAAGTTGCAAACACTTCCACAACAGGATATTATACAACAAAATAAAATCTCTTGGAATCTCCGTTGCAAATAACATTGGCCAATACCAAACTAACCTTTGAAAATGTACTGGAAAGATCATCAACATCGGAAAGAGTTCCTAAAACCTCCCCCTAAAAACAGGTATGGCGGTAAGTAATCACCAGAAATTTCTATGAAATTAATACAATTCACCAAATAATAAGACCTAAGAGCACAATCAATGGTTTTATGGGAAAAAAAAACTTTCAGTTTGATAATTAGTAAGCAAAGGAAGAAGAGCAGGAGGATAATAAAAAGGCTCTCCTATAAACCACTACAAGTTAGCATGTGCATAACTGAGGTCCATGATTTGATTAATTACTTCCTTTTTTAACTATGGCCTTATAAAACTCAAGTTACAAATTCAAAAGTCAAATTTTGAGGCTAAAAATTTATTATTTCCGGAAATGCTCCTCAAAATACTAGCCCTTCCACCTATAATAGAGAACACATGCAAGAAATTTATGTGAGAACGATAATCAAAACATGGCTAAAAGGCTTTTATATAAATAACACCTTTCCCCATTTTGCTGCATGAGACAACATCAATAATCATTGTCAAAATGTAAGCATGTATCTTAATTTAAACACAAATAAACTACACTCTTTTTTATTGTGTCTTTAACATTGTAGTAAAGTTGCTATTTTACTAGCAGAAAATAACAACACTTATATAGGTATAATTTTGTGGGAGCAACTCTTCAAATACAGCACAACTGAATCACTTCCTTAAAATTGACCACTTTAGTCGATATTACATACCATAACTGCTACAACCCACCATTAACATAATTCGGTCCTAGGGATTTTCTTTTTTTTTTAGCATTTTGTCCCATAGATCTACCATGAACCAACAAAATGAACAAGCACAAAAGATTAGCATAAGAATATAACCTCTTGTCTACCAAAGAGAAACTCCTCCTCCTCATCAAACTCAACGGGAGGCAAATATTCCTCCTCATCCTCCAGTCCACCTAACTCGACTTCCTCAACGAGATCTTTACCGAAGAAAGCATATTGGGATGCATCAAATACAGCGTCTGCAACAACAATTGGAACCGTTAACCCAAATCACAATTTTCACATATAAATTATGGTTATTAAGGTCATCATATCAATTCCACCTAGTCTGCTTAAACAGGCGTTTAGCTACTCCACGTGAAACCCATCGAGATGGATAATAGAGGCAAGAGCTTTAGACTACTCTACGCCAAAAGATCAAGCAACGATCAAGTTCAGTAAAGTCACTTGCCTCCATTCAGCTCCAAACCAAAGCATTATACTTAAAATAAGTTCAAAAGACGAACGTAATCTAATAATAAAAAAAGAAATATACAAGAAACTTAATCAAAAACAACACCAAACAAAGAAAATCAACAAACCCAACACATTACGTAGAGCCAGAAAACAATTAAAGCAATTAAATAAAGATTTTCGTAAAAAAGGCCTCTGACCCAGTTTGGAGGACTAAACAAAACCCAGAAAAGATTAAAACAAAATAAACGTGACAAACAAAAGAAAGTAGGAAAAACAAAAGATAAAAAAAACTCCAGAAATCATGGCAAGACAAGAAGAAAACAAGAAGAAAGAGGTTTGACCAGTGGAATTATCTCCAAATCGCTTAAGATCTTCAATCCGGAAAGCCTTTTGAGCACCACCTCCATCAGTATCAAACCTATCCATATCTACACTCAAAAAACTTCCCCTGCGCTCCAATCTCCTTATCTAATCTAATTTAAAAAGGGCAAAGCAAGTTGAATCGAAAACACAATTTATAAAACCCTAGGCAAGGTAAGAAGAATCTAAATTTTGAAAAATCTCTTGAAGAAAAAGAATAGAGAAACCTCAAATTTATGAAACTTGTAGGGTTTCATTTCATGGATAATTGATGGATTATTGGATTAGAAGAGAAAAGGGGGACAGAGAGAACCCTAGGGCTAGGGAAAGGATAAGGATGGGAATTTTTATAATTGATGAGAATGAGAAAGAGAGAACAGAAAAATAGTGAGGGTAGGGCGAGGGCGGTGAGTTTCTGTTTCTGTGTCATTTTATTCTTTACTGTTTTCTTTTTCCTATTATATTTATATAGCACAGTGTACATATCCTGACTTGCAATTTTAGTGTGCTTACGTTAATCGTCTTCTAAAACTATGATTGTAGTAAATGTTTGCGCTTTTCTTTATTATATAACCAATGTTACGAATACAGTAAGATTTAGTATTGAATTAAGTGTTAGTATAGTATTATATAGTATAAATTAATACCAAATATTATTTCAGGTAATTTTTAAAATTTATAAAATATTTTTTAAATTTTTTTAAAATTATAAAATAGTCCATTATCATATTATACAGTTGTACTCTATTTCCAAAAATCATAATAATAAATAATAATCACAATTTTAATTTAATTTATAAAATTAATTTAATAATTATTAATAAATATAATTAAATGTAAATATATTTTTACAATATATAAATTTCAAATAAATTTTGATTTAATAATTACAAATATATAAAATAAATATTAGTTTATAAATAATAATTTTTAAATTATTTATTTTTAAAAATATTTTTATTAATACTTTATTAATAAATATTATATAAAATATTTAAAATAATTTATTTTTAAGTTTTATTTAATTTATAATCATTATTAGTAATAAAAATATTTATTATTTTAAAAACAAAAATTCAAAATTCAAAATAATTATAAAATTGAAATAAATAAAAAACTTTGAAAAAAGGGGGAAAAGAGAAGTAGGAGGGAGGGAAGCATATTTTAAAAATTTTTGAAAATTTTGCAAAAAAGTCTCCCTACTTTTTAAATTTTCCGATACATGCTCATATTTGGCCGGTATTTTAAATACCTGCCGGTACCACCCAAAATAGGCCGATACCGATCAGTATTTAAACTTAGTACCACTAATCCTTTGTTCCGTACCGGTCTTAGTCCGATAGGTTACGTACCGATATTCATAACCATAGATATAACATAAAAATTGACGAATATTTACAATTCTAATTAATAAAAATTCACGTGCTAATTATAGATAGATATTTTCACGTGCTTCGTCGTCCAATCCAGCAAAACCAAGATTTGATTACCCAAATCACAAAAAAAGCTTCTAATTCATGTTATTTTAATATTTTATTTTGATATTAGGAAGATAATTTCTTAAATTTTCAAGCAATATGTGAAAGATTAATTTCAATGAAATGATCAAATAATTAAATGAGTCAATAAATCGATTTGAGTAATTAAAGGATGAAATCAACAAAGAAAATTTTTATTTTGGACTTTAAAAAATATTGATCTTCAAATAAACTTTAGAGAACGTTTGAAATAATTTTGAATACAATATTTTATCATATTCAATTTTTGATATTTATAATAATTTGATGCATTGGAAATTGATGGTTCAAAGTGTTCTTAAAAGCTAATTTCTATATGGGTTCGACTTTGAACTCCTCCTCATCACTCCTCCTTAGCTCTATATGCTCCTCTCCCATTACTGTAAGGGTACTTTAATCTGCTAAAACTTTATTTTCTTGCCTAAATACCTTATTACCATTTAAGGTAACTACCATTTGAACTTTTTCTCTAAATTAGATTTAACCTTTCAAGATATGTCAGTTAAGAAAAGTATGCAGGCTCCTACTCTAGTGGATTCCCTCCTTTGCCCTCCACCTCTCCTCTTCATAACCCCCATCGCAACCATGAAAATAAACTTGGTCCTTCATCTGCTCCCTCTTCTCAGAAGAGTTGGAACAGGTACATAGAGATGCAATAGACCTCTCTTTACACTATTGTCCTCCTGAGGAGATAGAAGGTAGATTTATAGTTGCTCTTGAGAAAAAAAATACTTAAAGTTAGAGCTGCTATATGGGAGTTTCCCCATTGGTGTAGAGTTGACAAAGGAGCTACTCAACTCTATTCCTATGATAAGCCTAGGACAAAATAACTCTCTTTATGAGGATACTATCTTAGTTAGATATAGTTAGAAATCTACTCTTAAGATGTAAGGGAAGCAATGGAAAGCTACAAGAAAAACCTTCTAAAATGGTGATTATTTTGAGCTAGTAAGGATAGAGGCATATGATGTGGAAATGGAGCAAGAGGATAATCAAATGATAAATAATAAGGTGCAAAACCACCAACTCATTGAAGATGTGTCTTGTTTGAAATTTTCAAAGGTTGTTAATGAAAATACTATTAACTTGGCTTGAGATGAGGCTCCAAACTCTCCTAATGGTTAGGGTGTGTTGAATGACATTATAAATAAACTGAAGGAGCAAAATAGAGAATTAGAAGATATTGTGATTGGAAGAAATGGAAATGGGATTACATATGCTTAATAGGTGGGAAAAGAGGAAAATGTTTTACATGGCAAGCTATTATATGAAATAAAAAATGCAGTAGTATTGGACCTAAAGGTTAATGCCTCTACAGAAGTTAATAAAGATGGATTTTAAAGCTCTAAGAATATAAAATTGGGGAGAAGAAATAGGAGTAAGATCTCCAAAGGTAAATCCATTCTTATATGGCTTTTTTTATATAGAATGTTCATGGATTCAATTACACTAAACCACTTCAAGCTGTAGGAGATTTTGTTACTTTGTAACATCCATGACTCCTAGGTCTATTAGAGACAAAGATTAGATTTAAATATATATAAGCTAAATATTTAGGATGCAAATTGGAAAGTTATTTCAAATCATTAACATCACTTCAATGGGAGAATAGTTTTGGCCTATAACCTTATTTATGTTAATATGGAAGAATTATGTTCTTCTGACCAAGCTATGCATGTTCTAGTTCAATTCTTTAATGAGAAAAGTAAATGTTATGTCTCTCTTATGTATGGTTTTAACTTTAATTTTCAGAGGAGGGTCTTATGGGAGGGTTTAATTAAGAATCAAGTTGATATCTCCTCATGGCTAGTATATGGAGATTGTAATACAACTCTTTATAAATCTGAACTTAAAGGAAATTTCAGCCTTAGAAATTATACAGGTAATTTTATAAAGTATGTGGAAGACTTGGTTATTAAAGATCTGAGATATAAGGGAAGTAGATTCACTTGGAGCAATAAAGAATAAGGAAGATTCTAGCTTCTGAAAAAATTGGATAAACTTGGTTGATCTTGCATGGCTCTCTACATTCCCCAAAAGAGAAGCAAGATTTATGGATCCATTTTTCTTAGATCATTCCCCCATTTAGATTAGGAACCTATTCCATAAGGTATGTAAAAGATCTCCCTTTATATTTAATAATCACCTTGCTTTTGATGATGGATCTCAGGAGGCAGTTGATAGAGGTTTGCCAATTAATGTTCATGGCTCTAAGTAATTCATATATGTCTAAAAGCTTAAGAATATCAAGAAAGAGCTGAAAGTCCTTAAATGAAAAAAAAGGGAACTAATTATATTTTAGCTATAAATGAAACTAAGGAAAGGCTTTCAAGGATTCAATAAAGCCTCTTGGATAATCCAAGAAGTGGTGAGCTACTAAAAGAAGAGGTGCTACTTAACTAAGGTTGAGGAACAAGTTTCACTTCTCAAGCAAAGGTCCAAGATTAATTGGTTAAGAATGGTGATAAATGTACCAAATTCTTCTTTAATTCAATCATGGTAAGGAAGAATATCATAAAAATTGTCTTTATTGTGTCTTATAATGCTCCTTTGATTTTCAGCAAAGATGATCTCTTAGATGAAGCTTTGGCATTTTTGTAAAAATTCTATTGGCTCTATCTCTTCTAGTTCATCTTCAGTTGAGTTTTTCAAGGGCTTCATTGATGCTCGGATTGGATAAGACAATAGATATATGCTTATTAAGCAAGTTGATGATAAGGAAATTGGTATGGTGGTATTATAAATAAATGACAAAAGGCCCCAAGGCTAAATGGGCTAAATGGAATTGTTCCATAAATGTAAGGCCCCAAATTGTACCCTAGTTGGAATCTTACATGTTCATAAAAGTACATATATGATAGGTGTTAAAAAATGTGTTATGATTGAGAATTGTATATGACTTGAATTTTGGTTTAATGGATCATACTTAGTGAATTGGAATTAATTGTTACCATTAGAAAATTGATGTATTAAAATGTACATTTGGACTAGGAAAATTATCAAGTGGCTAGACAAGTTGGTACATGAAAATTAGTATGACTAAACCAATACATGGAATGACATTTGGCATAGTTAAATTTGTGACAAATGGACCAATTATTACGTGACAAGTGGACCAATCTTGGAGTGACATGTGGACTAACTGGTTAAATGACAATGACCTAATAGATGTGTGACATTTGGTAGATTAAAGGGAGGACAAATGTGACACTTGCATTGGTGACATGTGCTCCTCCAAGATTAGGTGACAAGTGGACCAATCTTGGTATGACATGTAGACTAATTAGTTAAATGACAAATGTCCTAATAGATGTGTGAGATTTGGTATCATAAAGGGAGGACAAATGTGACACTTGCATTGGTGACATGTGCCCCTCTAAGATTAGGACACCTAGTAACTTGGGTGTAAAATTACAAGAACTTTCTGTAACCTCCATTGAAGCATCTCCACCGAAACCATTCACCCTATCTTAGCTCTAAATTGTTGGTTCAATTTCATTTGAAATTCTTGCAAGATATTGCATCAAGAAAGCTACCACATGCTATCTTCTATGTTTCTATCTTTTGATGTTATAAGGCCATCCTAATTTCACTTGGATTTTGGACTTGTGTTGGTTGTTTGGAAGGCTAGTTTGGCTTGTTCTTTGGAGTTTAGAAGGTAAGGGAATTCTAAACTTGATAGCATGTAGTAATACGAATTCTTGATGCTTGAATTGGGATAGAATATGTGTTAAGTTGATGATACAATGAGGCCTGGAAAATGATGCTAGTATGATAGATTTTGCTTTGGTTTTTGATGCATGAAAGACTATGATTTGTGAGTTGTCTAATGTATGATTTTTGAATTGGGTTTTTAAGTGTAACGTGAGGGATTCTATTATGAGAATTATCCTAGATAAAATTGGGACATTGTTGGTTAATTTGCATGTTCTTTGGTGTTACTTTTGCATAATAAGACTGAACTGAGTTTATTGTGGTGGTTCCATTGAAACAAACATCAGAATTTAGCCATAACTTGACCTTTAGATATTCAAATGAGGTGATTTTAATTATAGATTAAACTAAATACATATGTCTACAATTTTCATGAAGGAATAGAATTTTAGTTCTGTCTCTAACCATTTTGAAATTTGGCTTGAAGTTGAATACTAGTTGTTGTTCCTATTTAAGAATAGTCTATAGTATTTTGGGTATAACTCTAGGAATAATAATCCAAATTGCATTAACTTTATTTTGTTAGAAACTTAAGACATAGAGGAACATATCTTTAGAAGAACATATTGCCTAGAAACCTCATTTTCTATGTCAGAATGGCCATACAAAAGTGATTTGAAAACCTTTCCTAAGAAAAAAACTGTAAAATTGCAGGAAAAATGGGAGATTAGGTACCCACGATCGTGGGCAGTACTTAGGAAGGGAAAATGTTGGCTTTAGACAATTGTTGGACTATATAAGATTAAGGTGCTTAAGAATGGTTTAATTGAACTTAATTGAGGTTGAAAATGAGCCTTGATGATGCTAGATTAATTGAGTAGAAGTTAATCTAGTTATGGACTATTAATTGATGTAATAAATTAAAGAATATGTGATCATTTAATAATGTGACTAATGTTAAAATGTATGGTGTGTTCAAGATGAATGTGTTCTTAAGAATACCAATGTGTTACAAGGTTTTTATATTATATGAATTGGATATAGATGTTTGTGAATTGGGAGTTTCTATGATGTTATATAATATGTAATGACTTACTGTTTCATTGATATATTGATGCAAATGCTTATGTTTGAAAGGCATAGTGAGTGTAATCAAAGGGAGTGAATATGTTATATATGAGAAAATATAATCAAGACATGTATTATTTGCTTATAATTCTGAAATCTGAAATAGATTATTTTAAAATTGTTAAGTCCTAGTCGTAAGTAAATAGGTATGCTTAGAAAGGTCTACAGCTCCTCTTGTGACACTTCAGTGTCGACACTTCGGTGTCTCTGGATATTGACACTCTGGTGTCTCCTGATAATGACACTCCAGCGTCTGAGACATAAGTCTCTCCTATTCTGGTCCCATTACCCACTTTTGTAAAAAAGGATTAGCAGGCTAACATGTTTGTATTTTGATATAGGTTCAGTTTTGATATAAATAAGCTCTGATATGATATAAGATAAGCTCTAATTTGATACAAAACCTATTTTGATATGATAAAAGTTAGATTTTGATCTAAAGGATTATATCCTGTTTTGATATTCAATTATGATACCTATACATTCTGTTAAGATATTTATAAGTTTTGTTCTGATGCAAAAATGTTATGTATTGATGAATCATATATTGTTTTGAGACATATTGTTTGGAATACTTTGTATTATCAACAATTAAAGATTGTTTGCAACATGACATGATTCAGTGAATGTGAATGTTAGACGACTATTAGAAACAGTCATGATTATGCATTATGTTTAGTTATTCCCCAATAAGCTTTATGCTTAGCACAGTAGTTTTACCTTTATGTAGGTTCTGATAAGAAGATTTAAGGATTAGGATAAAGACAATCGCAGTGGCCAAGAAGATTATGTTTTGTTTTGGAAATGTGTAGTTTGTTTTTGAATTGTTTTTCAATGTAATGAGACATGTTATATTTTGTGTTTTGTTTAAGTGGTTTGTAATAACCTTAATACAGTTTGGATTTGGATTTAAGGCTTGTATGTAATAAGTACCATGTATATGTTATGTTATGAATATGACTTAACCATTGATGAATGAAATGTATGTTCCTTAAGTTTCTGGAAATGCTTTAATGTGTTTTGGATTATATTGGTTATGTTTTGTGTAGCATCAACATATCCTCCCAGGGGTATGTGGGTGTTACATCGTTTAGTATCAGAGCATGGTTTAGGCGATTTTAGTTTAACCAGCGCTTAACTATTGCTTATATGGATATAAGAGTTGTGTTTGGCCTAATGCAGTTTGTCCTATGTTTTGATTATATAATTAAATATGGAAAGATCTTATGAAGCCATTGACGAGATTGCAGAGAGTAATAATCCTGAGCGAGCTTATCCATCTATATCTGGACCCTCTGGGGTGGATCGAGATGAAATACCACCACTTCCACCTCCAGCTCAGGGGCAGACTTTGATTAAGTTGTCGGAAGACATGATGACTTTGCTACACTATATGATGGCATCCAAGGCTCCGATTGATCAATTGCGGAAGTATGAAGCTGATGAATTTATTGGAACATCTCTGGAGGAGTTTGAAAGAGATGAATTTTGGTTAGAGAAGGTGAAAAGGGTGTTAGATAAAATTAGTTGCCCACCAGATCAGATGGTGCACTATGCTGTCTCACTTCTTCAAGTAATAGTCTATGAATGGTGGAAGTTTGTTATAAGAATCCTCAATTACCGAAGCTTTTGACTTGGGATTTCTTTTCCTAAGAATTTAAAGCCAAGTATGTGATAGAAGCTTATAGAAAAGAGAAGTGGAAGCAATTTCTGAACTTGAAGCAGAGAAACATGTCTGTGGCTGAGTACGATAGAGAGTTTAATAGACTTAACAAGTATGCACCTGAATCGGTACTTACTGAGGAGTTCTGGTATCATCAGTTTGAGGATGGTTTGAATGATTCGATCAAAGGGTATCTAGTGGCAATTACTCTCTTGCAGTAAGTGAGTTACCATCAGTTGGTGCAAGCTTATATTAAGATAAAGAAGCAAGACATGGTAAAGAGAGAAAGGGCTCAGCGAAGGGGCTTTGCTAAAGGAGGTCAGTCCTTAGGGAAACAGAGTCGTAAAGGTGTTTCCTCTACACCAGAATTTACTTAAAGATCAGTAGCTCAGGGAAAGGGATAAAACTTTCCCCCATCGACTGCTTTTGGTAGGGTTTCTTCTATAAGCCAAGGTTCTGGTGCTTCAGAGTGCCCTCATTACTCCAGACATCATTGGGGTATTTGTTGGAGAGCTACGAGTGCATGTTATCAATGTGGTAGCACTGAGCATTCAATAGCCAATTGTCCTATGAGACAGTCTCAAACCTTACAAGCTAGTAGAGATGTTTCTCATGCATCTGCTAGAAATAGAGGACGCAGTAGAGGTCGTGGAAGATTTGATCAAATTAGACCTAATCCAAGTACTATATCAGAAACTATTGATCGACTTGTTATGCCATCTACTACAACTCGAGCTTATGCTTTGAAAGCTTATGAGGATCAGGATGCACCTGAAGTCATTGCGGGTACTGTTTCTCTCTTTGACTTTGAAATGCATGCTTTTATTAATCTTGGATCCACTCATTCTTATATCTATGTTGGAGATATTTTTGATAAAGTGATGCTTGTAGATCAATTAAAGTATGATATTCTTGTAACCAGTCCTTTAGGTAGTAGTGTGCTAGTTAATCAAGTTTATAGAGACTGTCTTGTTATGATCCAAGGAAGTGATTATGTAGCAGATCTGATTAGATTTCCTTTTTATGAATTTGATTTGATTTTGGGTATAGATTGGTTATCCAAGCATTAGGTAGTGGTTGATTGTAGTGCTAAGATAGTTATGCTTAGGAAACCTGATCAACTTGAAATAATATTACATGGTATCTGCACTAGTTCTTTAGCTAATGTGGTATTTGCTATGCAAGCTTGGAAGTTCCTTAGGAAGGGATAGGAAGCTTATCTAGCTTTTGTAATTGATCCTCGGAAAGAGAGTATTAAACTACAAGATATTCTAGTGGAGAGTGAATTTCTAGATGTGCTTCTTGCAGAGTCACTTGGACTCCCTCCTGAAAGGGAAGTAGAGTTGTCTATTAAAGTTATGCCTGCACTGCTCCTATATCTAGAGCACCGTATAGGATGGCTCCCACATAATTGAAGGAGTTGAAAGTGTAGTTGCAAGAACTACTAGATAAGGGGTTTATTCGACCCAGTATCTCACGTTAGGGAGCACCTATTCTGTTTATTAAGAAGAAAGATCATACTCTCTAGATGTACATTGATTACAGGCAACTGAATAGAGTCACGGTAAAGAATAATTACCAAGAATAGAAGATATGTTTGATCAATTGAAAGGTGCAGGAGTATTTTCCAAGATAGATCTATGATTATGTTCCGATAAAGGATGTGGATGCTCTGAAAACTGCATTCAGGACTGGTTATGGACATTATGAATTCTTGGTGATGCTTTTGGGCTAACTAATGCTCCAGCTGCATTTATGGATCTGATGAATAGAGTGTTTAGGCCCTATTTAAAACTTTTTGTAGTGGTGTTTATAAATGATATCCTGGTCTATTCCAAGAAAAAGTATGTTCATATTGAGCATCTGCAGACTGTGTTACAAACTTGCAGGAAAAGCATTTATTTACCAAGCTGAGTAAGTGTGATTTCTAGCTTCAAGAGGTATCTTTTCTGGGATATGTTGTTTCTTTTCAAGGGATTAGAGTTGATCCTAGTAAGATTGAAATAATTGTTAACTAGAAGCCACCACGGAATGTGACAGAAGTGAAGTTTCCTAGGTTTGGTAAGTTACTATCGCCGGTTTGTGAAGGGATTCTCGGTGATAGCATCCCTTTTGCTTAAACTGCTACAAAAAGGAATGAAGTATGAATGGCCATGTAGCACCCCACTCTCGCAAGACACGAACCCGACATCCCAAGTGATATTCGAGAACATATCCTGCAAGGCATGTTAGAACAGTCAATAATCGAACTCATTACACTTTTTTTTAAAACAATACACACATACACGGAATATCAATAATCAACATTGGGCCCATTCTTTTCTATCATAACATCAAAATCACATTTATCAATATTACACTCAAAATCAATCTCATTTACAAACTTTTTCCATTATGGAAAATTATTATATAACAGAAATATTCAAATATTCATATTACATAATTGCCGAAGGCTCAACTCGATACAAAAACAAGAAAATACAAATACAGACGCGAATTGATCCCGACCTCTATCTTTTACTTGAATGCAGTGTCTGTACTCCCGTTAGTCTAACGGGGTAACTCTTCTGAGCCTGAAAAATATTGCAAATTTTGGGTAAGTTTTGCGAACTCAGATGAGGTAACTATCATCGATGATTCACTCAATTCATGCAACATATCATTTCACATAACAAATTTAAGTCACACGTTGCATGGTTGCATATAGCATCATATTTCACTTTCAGCATATGTCATTCATACAAAATACACATATCAATTATACACACGTATTACACATGTATATTCAATGCTCGTGAGACTCACTTTCATTTATTATTGTCATTGTGATTGAGTGACTTTTTACTAGCCCATATCTCTTAGTGGATACCGAGCTATATCAAATAATTTCCCATATCCTTTAGTGGATACCGGGTACATTCACAACTGAGCCTGAGGCTCTAATCATAATTTGAGCTGTAAGCTCGTTTCTGATGTCTACTCAAGTCACAAATCTCATTATCTGGTCATGCAATCATGTATGGAATGCATCTCTCATAATCAGTCAATCATGTCAAGAAGCATTTAGTTCTTCACAATCACATACAACTAGCACTTCAATATCACATTCATTTCTCAGAATCATCAGACCTTCATTGTCTAGAATCAACACAATCAGATCACATTCATTCAATAATTCAAACATAATATAAAACAAACAATTAATTGAGTGAGACCATCTAGGTTACTCACAGATTGCTTCCGAAGCTATTGCCTCGAAGTTCCAGCAAAGTCTGGATGTTGACATTCCAAATGCTCCTCTATAATAAGCAATATACACATATCACAATTTAGCACAATTATAAGTATTTATTTATGCGCATTTATGAATATGAAATATGTATAATGCATGTTCATGACAATCCCGGGTATCTTTCCATTATTCTCATCACATAATCATCATAAATCAAAACACATCTAAGTATAATTTGAAGATACCTACTTCTAGTAAATGGTTCCTCTATCTCTTAAGTTTCTAATGACATTAAGATCATTTGATTTGGTTCAGTATACCAAAAGTTATACTCTAAATAAATTAGGACTATTTTTAAACTGTAATAGTGCTCTACACTCAACTTCAGTCTAGAATTTGAAATTCTTAGAGATAGAATTAAAATTATATTTATTCATAAAAATTGTATCCGTATGTCCCTAGTTTACTCTAAATTAATAATCACTCCATTCAGATAACTATAAAACAAATTATGATCAAAATACCAAAGCATGTATAAGTTGTGTAGAAAAGTTGGCTGCGGCAAAGACAAGAGTTGGCCTCAGCGAACTTTTCCCGAGAGGAATCCTCATAAAATCTTGCAAGTTGGCCGTGGCAAACCAAGGAGTTGGCTGCAGCAAACTTTTCCCGAGAGAAATTTTGCAAGTTAGCCGTGGCGAACCAAAGATTTGGCCGCGGCGAACTTTCACAGAAAGCAGTAAACAAAACTCATTTTCCAGCTTTTCCAACTCTGTTTTTCAAGTCATTTTGGTATGACCATTATGACCTAGAAAATGAGGTTTTTTTGGCAATATCTTCTTATAAACAATTGTTCTATATGTCTTAAGTTTCTAAAGAATATAAGTTCATACAATTTGGTTCAATATTCTGAACATTATACCCAATTTACTACACACTATTCAAAAACCAAGACAACACCCAATACTTAACTTCAAACCAAAATTCAAGACTCTTTGGAACAGAATCAAAATTTTATCTCTTCATAAGAATTGTAGCCATATGTGTCTAGTTTACTATAAATTAACAATCATCCCATTTGAATATCTTTAGCTCAAGATATCTCTAAAATACAAATGCATGTTTAATTAGAAACACTACATCTAACATATTTCCAACACTCCTCATCACCAATTTCATCCTAATTCATCTCTTTTGCTTAGTCTATCATTTTTAACTTATATCCACATCATTTCCTCTTCATTTATACCCCAATTACAGTTCAATATCATCTATACACAATTCAAAATCCATGCTTGATCATATACACTAAAACCAAATATATCATATACACATTCATCATAACGACCTTTCTATCTCAAAAATCATCTCAACAACTACTTATCAATTATCAATAAATCATCACACTTACAACACCATTTTTTTATGATCGTGATAGCTCTAACCCATCATCACTACAAAATAAGGCAAAAACTCATTCATTCATTCATCACATTTTCATACACTTTCATACACCATTTACACTAACCTATGATATTTAAAGCATAACTTGATTTCTCTTCGAATTCTTCAAGACCACCAAGAGCCCTAGCTTCTCCTACAACTCACATCCATCATCCTTCAAGGTGGTAAGGTTGGGTCTTCTTGTAGTAAATGAAAGAAATAATAATATGGAAGTAAAAATTGAAAGATGGAAGCAAGGTTCAACCTTTATGGAGGTTGGAGAGCAAAAATCGTGAAGGAGAAAAGAAGAAGAGAAAAGATGGAACTTTCGAAGAGAGGGAGAGAAAAGCAACTAAAAGACACTTAAATTTGGTCTTTCACTTTGAAAGAGTGAGGAGTCATGAGTGGGGAAGGGTGGCAAGTGGTGGTGACACTTGTCATTTTCTTATGGTCCCATTTGGACCTCTTTTAAAAACTAGCCCATTTACTCCAATTGTCTCCAAATTTCAATGACATAAGTCATTAAATCCTAAAGTCATTTATAAAAATTTTCACTGCCATTTGACTCTTAATTCTACTTCTTTTCATCAATTGTCCTACCACTTGGTAATTTTCCTAATCTAAAATTTACCCAAAAATTCAGGAATTTCTAAATTTCGCCAAAATATCTAAATAAATTCCTATACACACCAATTCAAATTTCAATACTTAAAAACCACAATTCACAATATAATTACATTTACAAATCAATTATACCTGGAACGTCAATTAATGCATGTACAATCATTTTAATGTGCAAAAGTTCAATATTCACATGCATGAGCATGTCATAATATGCATGAGCATGGAATGCATTTTCTAATTTCTTAATAAACTCTCATATTTACTATTCTAGCCTCAATATGGGTAACGGGATGTTACATTGCATCTATGAAATGGGAAATTTTCATGATAAATAAGAGTGAAACAACACCAATAGTAGTAAAACAGCATCAGCCTAAAGACAAAATGCAACTTAAAATTGAAAGACATTGCATTGAGTTGTCTTATCCTTTTCCTTCTATGTTCAATCATATGATATAAAGAAATTTTGTTTCTTTATGCAGATACATTTATATTGTGCATAAAATAGGAGCTTTGGAATCTAAGAAACACAAGTGTAAATGAAGAACTTACAAGAACTCGATCTAGTTATTTCTTGATGATCTTGTTATATGTTTGGAGTCGTTCACATACATCATAACCAGAGACATCATTTAATGTAAACAAATATATGTGATTTCTAACATTGATTGTCTTATTGCCAAAGAAATTAGTAGAAAGTAATAAAAGCAACAAACTTGGAGATGTAAGACTAAACAAAATTGAAAGATCTTCATTGTAATAGAAGATATATTATATATGTGAAGAAGGGTATTTTACAGAGAAAATCATCAAAGTAGTTCTACAATGCATGAATAATAAAAGAATATGCCTTAATCGTACTCAACCACAAATTAGTTCTACAATATTACATTCACATATGAACTTCAACAAAAGTATATATGCACATATATAATGTGTTCTAGAACAGTAAATTCAGATGAACATAAACAAAAGTGACTTTCAGGGAATGGTGGTTCTAATTCAAGCATGATTTAGTTGTTAATCTTATACCCTTTTTATGATTGTAAAGCCTTACATTATAAATAACATAAATAACAGAGTAATCAAGAAGGCTCACACACATTTTAGCATATCATATTTAACATTAACTTAAATCCTAAAGAAAAAACATGAGAATACAATCCAAATTCCTAGGTTTTGCACATTTCCAATCACAAATATAAAAAAAGAATGTTCATGATAGAAAAGAAAAAGCTCAACCTAACTCTTATAGCAGACATTACCACTAGCTAATGCGATCTGTGATTCGTGAAAGCAAAAAAACATAACAAAAATTTGTCTCCAGATTACAAACATGAATCAGACTCCACCCCACAAGTTGAAGACATTCAACACTAACCCCATATACAAGATCAAAACCTAAGCATGTTCTATGTGCACATTCAAACAGATGCAACAACAACTAACACATAGAAAATGATAAAAGCGTAATAAACAATCCCAATTCAAGAGTAAGAGAGAGAGAGAGATTCAAACAATTCCCCAAACAAGAAATGAAGTGGAGAAGGAAAGACATTGATAGAGATTCAAGAAAGAAAGTACAGAAGAAATGGATTTATGAATCAAAAACCCTAACCTAGTAGAAAAGAAGAGAGAAATTTGCAATTATATCAACAACAAAAAATTAAAGAAGAAAGAAAGGAAGAAAATTACTAGTGCTACTTCTTGGTTTCGACTGTTTCCATGGTGGGCTGGGATTAGTTTATGGAGAGCTGGGACCAAGAGTAGACATTTGTGGTCTAACATAGAAGGAAAGCTAGATAGATGTTGGTCGACATAGACGTGTAAAGTAGACAGTTATAATGTATATGTGTGTATACGAAAGAACAACAGAGATTACAAACTAGTAAATGGACAAATGAATCAGTCCAATGGTTGAGCAACCACTGTGAGAACAGACAAAATACGTATAGATGATTGATCGAACAATGTTCAATTAATCTGGAGTACATAACAGGAAGTGATTTAAGAAAGAGAACGAACATCTTCAGATAGACATAACTAAATACCAATAAAGAGTAAAAATCTGAAAAATGAAACTTCAATTAAAGCAACAGAGAGATCCAGCATAAAAAAATCCAAAGACCTATTAGCAAAGACTACGATCAAGCACCAAAAGTTCGAACATAAGTAGTCTTCAAACTAAAAATCAATGTCGAAAAAGGGAAGGAGCCTTACATTAAAACACAGGATTTGTAAGAAACCAGATCGAAGAAAAAATATGGCTTATAAGAAACTAAGATCTTAATAAAGGCAAAGAAAAGTGAAGATGGAACTGCTATTACTTACTTATAGAGAGAGAATAAGAGTAAAGAGTGAAAGAGGAAACATCAGAGTCGCAGACAAAACTTGTGCCAAAATTACAGAGCAATGACTCCCATTCCTCTATATTATGAGAGGAATGGAGTAATCCCCGAAAATGAGGAATCAAAACATAAGCTTTCCAATCGTAGTTCCTTACCAAACCCTACTTTTCATTCCATGCCCATTCCTCTTTCCTCATTCCCATTAAACAAGCACACCGTAACTTGTCAAACTCCCATACCTGGCAACTTCTATCGCCTCTGTACAGCTGCCATCGACGCTGATTAACCCTATGACTACAAGTTCCATCTCCAATTATAGCACCTCAAATCCTAATCGCTGAAAATCACTATTATCGGATTTGAAAACTTTGATCAGTTCCTAGCAAATAAAACATTAGGTGAAGACCGAACAAAACATTGGGTGAAGAAGGTGGAGCAATATGAAAAGGTGAAGGAGCAAGCACAATGGGATAAAATTGACAACAAGTCGTAACGCTAGTTAAAATAAATTAGACCTACTATATAGCAGTGGTGAGTTTAGGTGAATCCTACAGAGAGTGTTCAGTTAGCTTTTAAAATGAAATCAATTGATGTTTAGGTTTTGGGGGGTTTTGGTTGGTTTGAAATAAGAAAATAAAATCAAACTACACTGAAAAAACAAATTAAAGTAAACATGTAAAGTGATGAAAGTGGTGAATTCATTAGGAATCTGATTCTTTGGTTATATCTCGGCCTATACAGTAAGTAAACATCTTTCATTGATTTGTTTTTCTCTTACCTTTATTTGAACTATTGTTCGTAGGTTAACAAAAAGCTCTGTTAATCCCTATTTTTCCTTAGGTCCTAGTTAAATAAGAAGAGCTTGTTAATGGACTCTAGCTATTGGATAACCTAAGAGACGCTCACTAACTTTAATCAAAAAGTCACCTTTCGAGCGAGAAAAACATATCAATCTAAGCAATAATCACACAAGCTCTGATTATTTAACCTAGGTTATTTTTAACGATTACAAACCATTAGTCGCTAAAAATGAATAAAAAAACAACGATTACATATTGTATTTGATTTTAGCAATGAGTTTATACATTAAAAAAATCAAATAGAACATTCAATTATTTTTACACAAGGTCCAAATAATAAACATAGGATAACACAATCAATTCATAAGAGAGAAAGAAACAAAAAATACAAAGAAGAAATACACTTAACTGGGTCGTCGATGTCAATTTCACCTTTGAACCAACGTCAGGAAAGCTACCCTCTATTGGTCTCTCCACATGTAAGAGCTTAATTGCACTCTCTTCTCTCTTGAAGGCTCCTCAAGCTTCAACCTAAAAACACTCCAAAACTTTCATAAAATCCTCGCTATGCTACCACATGTCTATTTATATTAGAGAGTAGGATTTTGGGCATCATATATGTAACACCCCACTTCCACCAAGCATGTGCCTGTATATCCCGAGGATATTCAAGAACATATCCTATGGAAGAGACGCATTAGAGCAGTCATATTCACTTATATGGCATCATACATAAATAACACAAATAGTCAAAGATTAAACTCTTCATTCCATTGATAAAACACAATTTACATTATAGCCTTTTGCTACATAATCCATATATACAATATCACAAAAATATCTTAAAGTTTACTACTCTTACAACATGTTCTACATGAAATGAGGGCTATACAAAAGATTCTAACTAAACTCCACAGTCTCAGCTGACCGACCTTTAAGTCATTTATTGAATCCAAAATCGCAGTACTAGACTTCTTATAGAATTTCTTAAAAGCTAAGTCTCCTTTCTCACACCTGAAAAACCACGTTGCAATTTTGATGAGTTTTAAGAACTCAGTGAGCGAACCATCATTGATATGCCCACTCATATCGATACACATAGACAATTCACATTTCAACTTTCAGAGATAATTCACATAATCACATATTGCACATTATTTCACAATTCAATTTTAGTGCAGTTCAAACAACTCATTTCCAATCTTTCATTTAATACATATCAAATTGTATATGCAATGCATATGTGACTCACTTTCAATTATTACTTTGTTATGACCGAGTGTCTTTTTAACTGTCCCGTATCTATTATGGATAGTGTGCTTGGTATCCGTTGTGAATACTGGGCTCCTTTTTCATACTAAGCCTATGGCTCTTATACACATTCTGAGCTTTAAGCTCTTTTTCACCAGCTACTCTGGTCATAACTGTCTTTATCTGAACATGCATATCATTTAATGAAATGCATCAATTCATATGTTATGTAGTCAATCACTTTCCTTTAGTATACACATTCACTTTCACATTTTCATCGAACCTAAGTCCAACATTCAACATATTTGTTGAAAAAACTTATTTCTTTCAAATCCACATTCAAAGGACTTCCAATATGATCTCAATTATCAAACTCCTCGGACTATCAATGTTCGGAATCATTACATTCACATCAATATCAATTCAATAATTGAAATTTAAGCAAATAAAAACGATCTTAGTGAGAACATCTTAGTTATTCATATTACGCTCCAGATAGCTATTGCCTTGATGTCTCGGCAATGTCTTGATGTTTTCGTTCTATTTTCACTTCTATATTATGAAATACTCACATTTATACATATTACTAGTTTACACAATCATTTTAGTACTCAAGCATACACATATGTATATGTTTTATGTATAATACATACTCAATGACAATCCCAGGTATGTATCCTTAACTCACATCTCATGATTATTCTAAATTATCAATCTAAACTTATCAAATACTTTATCAACTTTTTCAACCTCGAACTTGGTTCATTTCAATCCTCATTCAAGCCTAAATGTATTATAGGAAAGTACTTTATCATTAGATGGTTCAAACATCACTTAAAAGACAACATTTCACTAAGTATGCTAGCCCACAATCATGGTGGACCTTCCCATGATCATGACAGAAGCTTATGCAACTGGCCACGGTCATGGGATGGGTGTCACGATCATGACAGAACCTAATTATCTAGGCCACGATCATGCACTGAAGGCGACAATCATGCCCTACCTTTCTCCCTTCATTTGTCTACGAATTCAACATACTTAGAACCATCATTAGCACTTCAAATTTTCCAGAATTCATATCCACTTATGTAACTTCATTTCATACTAATCTAAATACCATATTGATTGCATTAAAACTCACAAAATTCTACTCAATTGATTCATTTTCATTCACTTAATCCCATTATACATGCATTCCTAACTTTTCCAGATTTTATCTCTTTCACAATACCTCAAACAAATCATCTCCATAGTTCATCATTTAAACTTCATATCCTCATCATTCTCACCTCATTTTTAACTCAAAAACATCCATAAAACAAATTATGCATCATTGTTCATCAACCATACAAAAATAGAACATGATTTCTACCATTCAATATCTTAGTTCTTCTCATTTCAAGAACACTATATTAGTCTTTTCTTTAACTTCAAAGCTCAATCTATTTCATCACATAACAATTTATAACTTATGTTTTTCATACTCCCAAAATAGAACACAAATATACATTCATTCATCAAATTTTCCGCACTTATCATATACCCTTTTCACTAAATTAATCCATCTCAAACTATCCCTATAACCATTCATACATTATTACTCATCATTTATACAAAAACAAGGCATAAAATATACCCATTTCTTCATCAATGTTTTTGCTCTCTTTCTTACACCATGTGCACTATTTTTAGTATCAATCCATCTCAAAACAATACATAATCTATTATTGACCACAAACACAAAACAAAACATAAACCTATCCATTTCTACAGCGACGTTACAACATACTTCAACACCATTATCATGATCATTCAATCTCAAAACAATCACTATATATGTTTCATTTATAACAACTCATGAAGCTTGATGTATTACTTACATGTTTTAGCTCCAAGCTTCTTCAAAATCTCACGAAAACCTAGCTTCTCCAACTCACTTGATCATCAACTTTTCATGGAGGAATAGGTTGGGTATTTTTGTAACACAAAGAAGATAGCAAGGATCTTGAAGTGGGTACGTTAAATGTCAACAAAAATCAAGGTCGTGAGTGTGAAGAAGAGAGTGTCGAAATTTGAGAGAATAAGAAGAAGATGAGGGCATTTAACTTAAAAGAAAGACAAAGAATGAAGATAGTCTTTCAAATGGGTTAGTGTCGTGTGTGAGTATGGTGAGTGGCAAGTGTGGTGACACTTGTCACTTGCCACATGTCACCTTATTGTGGTTCCCACTTGGTTCTTTTAATAACTAGTCTATTTGTCTCTCAATTTCTAATTCAATTGTCACCCAATTTTCTATGTCATTTATCAATCATTTCTACTACCAATTGTCACTTATTTCTACTACCACGAATCAATTTGTCTTGCCTCTTAGTATTTTTCCTAGTTCAAAAATACCCATAAATTTCATAAATCTCTCAATTTTCACTAAAAATTCTAAATTAATAATTACAATTCACCGAATCAGAATTTACGATATAACAATTCATATTTTACATCATAATCATTTTAAAATCATTTATACCTCATAATGTCAATTGAGTGCATGTACAGTTTTTGTAATGTGTATAAAAAAATTAATCACATGTGCATATGCTTATGCATATAAATTCAATGCATTTTCTATTTTCTCATATACAAAAATTTGGGGTTCCAAACCCTTAATATAGGAAAGCAAGATATTACAATATATGTGATAGTCACGACCATGACTTGTTAAGTCATGGGCATGACTCACCTTGCATTGGCTTAACATTTTAATGACTTGTTTTATTTTTTATAAAAATCACAACAGAAAATAGAAAAAAAGGGAAACAATCAGGCTCTTGATGAATAAAATTTAGGACGAGCTTGATAAAAAGAAAAATATGGACTCAGACTAACTTTAACTCATTACCAAGCCTATTTTATATTTGTACCGGTGATATAATGGCAGTAGGTAAAAGTCCAACATGTCATGTGAATGCATAATCTACTACATACAAGATTTCCTCTTTCCCGAACAAAACAATAATGCCTTGAATCTGGCAATTGGTCATTTACACCTATCTATAACTTTTTGCTCCTATTCATTACCATAAATGCTTTCCTCTTAAATTACATGCTACCAGAGGCTATTAACAATAAAGGAGTAATCATATATTCTTACTATATATCCTACGAACCCTGAAGCCGTTTATTCAAATATTTATGCAACTATTAGTTTCTCTTTACTAAATTTGATAATCTCCTTAAATATTGAACAATCATTTTAAAATCCAGATGAAGGTTGAAGTACTACCTGGTATTTGGTCATGAAATGTCTCCCAAAACTTTGATTATGGATTGTTTTCCCATTTATATGGACACACTTCACGAGCAAAATAATGATAATCTACTAATATGAGAATTAAAATTTTCATTAAAAAAAGTAACGGTTATATTTTAAATTCTTTTACTATAGCTAGTTTTCTAATTGTATACATTTATTCTTTTCTTTTCTTTTCTTTTCACTTGAATCCTTTAATATTAACAGTTGTTTCAATCATCTCCTATTAGCATAAATTAATTAAAATGCAAACATATCATACCATATAAGAGAAGCACCAGTATATCACAATAGTAAAAATGATATATTATGAGTCATAACATATACAAATTAAAATTCGCATGTCTCACTTAATATGTCATTTTAATTTATTTACAAAAATTTAATTAAAAAATAATAAGAGGACTTATTCAAATTTTTTAATATTAAAATAATCACATATCCTTATGTTTTATATGATTTTTATTAATCAATTAGACAATGGAAAGATATTGCTATGATAGTAAGTGTAAATTATACATTAACTTATCTTAAATTTACTAAAAAATTATTCTTTTATGTAATATTATGACACTATATAGATATCCAATATTTTTCAAGGACAAGTATTGAACTTTTTCATGAAAATCTCTAACCTCATTTTGTAAGATTTTGAGCTTTGTACACCTGCTTTAATTTTGTTTTAATCTATCACTTCCTCCTAAACTTATTTATAATTACATAAATTATTTTGACAATCCTTGATAATTTTAAAAATTAATTTTTTGTGCTATCAACCATCATTTCAATTTTGAGACCATAAGCTTTTGTACAAAAAATTAATTTTACTACAATCTTATAAGAAAATGAACATTGTACTTTGCTAACGTTTATTTGTATAATTAATGATTAAATTCTGACCTATTAAGCTTCAATACTAATGATGGCTCTGTATATCTAATGATAAGTGGATAAGTGGTATGTTTGGTTGCTATTTTTGTTCATTTTTATTTAATAATACTAAGTAAGATAAAAAATTTTATAGGTTTAATATCAATTTATACGTATAATTTACAAGCATTAATATTACAATATTTTCTATTATATAATTGATTAATATTCATTATTATTTTAGGTACATCTCTAATATTTCAAACTATAAAAGTCCAAGATCTACAATGACCTTGAAAGGCTAATTTACTGTAACTACTTGGATAACTTGGAGAAAAAAATATATCGGTTTACATGGTGGATATACAATGATTCAAGGAATGTTAGAAATATATATTTATTTTGAAATTTTTAATATTCATTGAAATTCAACTTTGGTGCGTGAAGAAATATTCTTATGACTTTTACAGTGTTGACATGGATGAAAAGGTTTTCCACGCTTAAGAGAGACTATATTTGTGTAACATTGACTTTAAAAATGCGCAAGGAATCATGGCACCCCAACCCAAGACCAAGAGTAACTTAACTTTTTAATAATTAAGAGGTCTATCTAGGGTTTTGGGTACCTTGCTCGCACCTGCTGCACGCGCTATGATGTCTGTACTGCTGCTTTCTCACCATCTACATTACATGTGTGTATTTTATTCCAAAGAAAATTCTTGGTTTTCATCAATCATCATCGTCATCACTGGCTTCTCTCTTTCTTTCTTTTTCAAACTCTGACAATGGGGGTGTGTGTGAGAGAGAGGGGCTAGTGCACAGAAAACCTTGGAATTTCTGTCTCTCTTTCAACGCCAGAGCCCAACAGCAATCATCATGCCCTCTTCTTCTCCATCTTACCTTCTCCATAGCCATCATTGCTTCCACATCCCCTTCTTCTTTCGTGATTATCTTTCCCAACAACTCCACTCGAAAAAAACCAGAAGCCATCATCATTATTATCACCAACAAGGCGAGACAAGAAAGGAAAAAAGAGAGAAAAAATGCCAATTTTCTTCTAACAAACGAGGTTTTCCTCTAGTTTCCAAGTGCGAGCTTTGTGGCCGTTCTTGGTTTTGAGTGAAGTACTTCAGATTAACTTTTTAAACTTGAGAAAAAGAAATCTTTTTCTCTTCTGGGGAATCAAGCATCTCGGTCCGATCATTTGCTAGATCAAGCAAATCGCTTTTTAGTCAAGTTGTTAGCTACTGTTGCTTTTCGCTTTCGTAAGGGTTTCTTCTTCTTTTCGGTTGCATGAAATCATAGATCTTGTAGTCTGTATCTTCAGGATTTGCTTTTATGCTTCTGGTTTTTGAGGACAAATATGAGTTCATGTATTGTTAACATAAAGTTTATCTGCTAGTTTGTGCTCTCTTAACCTGCTGTATGCCTGTTTCTTAAAAGAACTTTATGTTCATGAATCTCGTGATTATTAGAAAAGAGAGCATATTTCCCTTTCCGTTCAGATCTTTGAAGCACGATAATGATTTGCGACGGCGAATCCGCATTTATTAAGTGAAAAAGCATCGCCTGATCTGATTAATTTTAAGGCCTTAGAGGTATCCACGATTATGTGACTAAAAAACATAAGTGATCAGATCAATTATAAGGCCATGGGATATCCATACTTTCGTGGTTTTTCTTTAGCTAGTCTGTGCTTATCACGTAGAGTCTCTCTCTCATACAGTCACTGGCGTAATTGTATTAGGTATTGGACATGTACATGCTTGATATGTGCATGTGCTGTTAATGTTATATCTTCTGTCTCCTTTTCGTTCGCAGAAATTTGACAATCTGCAGTGCAGCAAATTAGAAACTATGAAACTATATTGACGAATTTGTGATCTTGATAGTCCTTCCTATCATCTATAGGGATATATTCAATATCTACGGCCTACCTAATATGGAAAAATTTCAACACAAACATTAGAAATATGATACAGTAGATTAATTTCCGCTTTCAGTTATTCTTTCCTTATTTCATAGTTCGCCGAACTACGACACTCGCCAAGTCGCAGATGTAATGCCCAAGTACAATGATATGGAAATTGGCACTAGCTACGATTAACATTCTGCAAGAGTCACCATCTTATGTGGCTTATCAAACTCTTCAGATACATGAAGATGTATGCATATATGTATGTGTAAACATCTAAACTAATATCTCTGGAAGCTAAAATTATTTCTTAGGTAGGTGTGAAGAAGTACTAATTATTCTTGTCGCCTGCCTATTGTTCATAACGAAAACGTGGCAAGTTCTTTTTCTCATTGGTTGTCTATGTTATTTAGTGCTTATGCAGATATTTGATTACAGTTGTACTTTGACTGATTGAAAGACATTTATAAATGTGAATAGGGTTTACATGTCATGTAATATTGTAGGAGAATAATGCAGGGGAAGAATCCCAGTTCATGATAACCGTGAGAAGAATACAGAGATAGAGATCAGCTAGAATCTTTATCTTTCATTTCAAGTAAAACGGTGACTTTCTTGCAGTATCTCCCTTTTCTCAGCTTAGCACGTAAACTCAGATTGCTGATTCCCTCAACCTTCCTTGAACGCCGTGAATGATATTTGTTTCCTTTTTACATTTCCTAAAGTGGATCTTGAAAAAGCGTATGATACGCTCAATTGGGACTTTATCCGCGACACCCTGTCGGAGATCAGATTGCCAGTTTACCTAATCTCTGTCATCATGAAGTGTGTGACTACGGTGTCTTTGCAAGTCCTATGGCAAGGCATCTCCTCTGAGCCTTTTACCCCCTCTAGGGGAATCCGCCAAGGGAACCCCCTCTCGCCTTATCTTTTTGTGTTGTGTATGGAAAGGCTAGGCCATCTCATTTCCAAGGAGGTGGCTCAGGATCATTGGAAACCGATAAAGCTAAGTTGCACAGGCCCCCCTATATCCCATCTTTTCTTTGCGGATGATCTAGTCCTGTTTGTCGAAGCTGCGGAAGCTCAAACCCAGGTTATCAGGCGAACGATGGAAGCTTTTTGCCAGGCTTCTGGACATCGAGTTAGTACGACTAAAACCAAGGTCTTTTTCTCTACCAATGTCTCGCGGCATGAGAGGGACCGTCTCAGCCAGCTCTTGCAAGTGACTAGTACACCCAATCTGGGGAAGTATCTAGGCGTTCCGCTGCTTCATGAGCGCCCCAATAGGAGCACGTACCAATACATCATTGAGAACGTACGCAACCGGTTGGCAGGGTGGAAAGGACGTTCCCTGTCCCTTGCTGGCAGAGTCACGCTAACTCAGTCCGTCATTGCTTCCCTACCTGTTTACACTATGCAGACTGTGCGTCTCCCCCGTCAACTCTGCGATAAGATCGAACAGATTATGCGGGACTTCATTTGGGGATCGACGGGCGTACAGAGGAAAATGCATCTGGTGAACTGGGAGGCCGTTTGTAGACCTAAAGTTGCCGGGGGCCTCGGGATTAAAAGCTTACGTTCTACAAACGATGCTCTGCTCACCAAACTCGGATGGGAACTGGTTACCAACCATAATGCGTTATGGGTTAGGGTTCTGAGAGCGAAATACCGACTTGAGACACATTCCATTCCTTGCTCGATTGCTCGAGGACGTGCCTCCGCATGCTGGCGGGGCATAGCAGCCGTGTGGCCTATTGTCCGCCGGGGGCTATCATGGACTTTGGGAAATGGCCACCGAATCCGATTTTGGCTAGACAACTGGGTGGCCAACAGGGGACCCCTCATCGACCTCGCGATAGATACTCTTCCGGATAGTGAGCTTTCCAATAATGTAGCGACATACATCAACGCCACTGGCGAATGGCGATGGAGCTCCTTCCACCACTACTTGCCTCATGCCGTATGCATGGACCTTGCGCAAATCCACCCAACCCGGTTCACAGGGGAGGAAGACTCAGTCTTCTGGGGTCCTACCACACATGGAAGATTTACTGTTGAATCCACGTATGGACTTATCGAGGACCAACTCCTGCCCGACAACCCCAGGAATTGGGATCTCATCTGGAAATGGCCCGGGCCCCAACGCATTCGGACATTCCTATAGTTGACGGCAAAGGCGAAATTGCTCACCAATCAACAACGAGTTCTTCGACATATATCGGTGGATGGCAGTTGTCACATCTGCGGCCAGGAGGAGTCTCTCATGCATGTATTAAGGGATTGCCAACGGGTGCAAGCCTTCTGGCGCCAATTCCCCGCTACTGTGGTGAATACGGAAT
>JANIIA010000005.1:42221138-42238406 GCA_027478495.1 Erythroxylum alaternifolium
AATGCATGTACCGTCATGTGCATATACAAAAATTGCCATTCATATATATATAGAGGCCATAACATGCATGCTCGTGCTGAGATGAGTTTACACACTCATAACCCGTTCCAATTTACTATTTTACCCTTCCCATCGGTGATGGGATGTTACACAACGGTTATTGCGATGCTTTATGTTAATAAATGAAATAATGTGAATTGTGTGAGTATTTGAATTGATGTATCAGGTGATATGGGTGAACCATAGAGGATGGTTACTTATGGAGTCCGCAAAACTCATCAAAATTGCAACTTTGATTTTTCACGATTGAGAGAGATGATATAGCTTCTAAGACAGCTTAGAAGAGATCTTATATTGCTTTTAGGATAGAAGACATGGCTTAAAGGTCAGACAACTGGACTAAACGACTTAGACTAAATTTTTTGTATAATTCCTCATATATGTAGCATGTTTTGTAGACAAATTTGTAGACTCTGATAGGTTGTTGATATTGTACATATATGGATGACTTGTAAAGCTACAATGTGCTTATTGTTTATGAAATGAAATGAGGAATTTGAGGTTAAATTATCATGATATTTATTGTTTTAATTTTATGATGCCATGAGTTATATGAAAGTGATGTAATTGGCGCATCGCTTTCGTCAACATATGCTCAAATATCCGAAGGATGTACGAGCATGTGTCGAATGGGAGCGTGGTGCCATGCATAATTATGCCATCAAGGTTTACTTAAGCAAATCTTTTGATACTAATGGTTGGGAATTCATTCTTAACTTGCTTAAGCTGTTTAGTTTTCCTCTTATTTTTAGGAAGTAGATAGCAGTTTGTATCTCCTCTACTTTTTATAGGGTGTTGGTCAACAGGGTGCCTATTAATCTTTTTAAAGGTGCTAGGGCTATTAGATGAGAAGACCCCCTTTCTCCTTATTTATTCATACTTTTCATAAAAGCTTTAACCTTGCTCTTAAATCACAACATCAAAAGGTGCGGCAACTTCAAGTACCATAGCAATTGCAAGAGGATTAAACTAACCAGTTTGTGCTTTGCAGATGATTTGTTGCTCTTCTTTAGGGTTGATATAAAATCTATTCAAATTTTGATGATGAAGTTACTAAAGAAGTTCAATGACATTTTTTCCTTGACCAAAACAGCAACGAAAGTCATATTACTGTTGTTACTAGTGTAATGTAACATTTTAAAAGGCTTAGAGCACTTACTAGAATGGCTATCAAGCTACTGCCTGTATTATACTTAGGTTTACCACTAGTGATAAGAATACTACAATTCAAAGAATGTTTGCCTTTTGTAGAAAACATGCAAAAAAGATTAGGGAGTTAGACCAGCAGAGAGTTATCTTTTGAAGGTAAACTTTAACTTATTAAATTCATCTTGAATTCTGTGCACATTTACTAGAGTACTCATGTATTCCTTCCTAAAGGACTTATTAAGACTATTGAAGGTTTGATGAGGAAGTCCTTGTGGGGTAAAATAAATGTAAACAAAGTTAAGGTTAAAGTTAAGTGGTGAGAGTTATGCAAACCTATAGATGAAGGAGGCTTAAGGATCATTCCTATAAACATTACAAATAAGATGTTGATGGCTAAAAAAGGCTTTGGAGAACCTTTGTTAATAAGGAATCGTTACGGATGAGATGGATGCATAATTATAATTTGAAAAATGATAATATGTGGTTCCTTTTTAGTAAAGATTCTTATTTTTGGTTCATTAATTAATTACTCAAACTAAGGAGCTTAATTGAGACAAATGTATAAATTCCTTAAAATTCTCAATCATTGGAACAATATCATATATAGAGTCCTCCATTTGATGTTTTATAATCATCAAATAACACCAATTTAAATATTCTCAATCATTACAAAGCTTCTTATCATTAACAGAAGCTAAATAGTGGATATAGTATGAGAGTCCTTTCTTAAGGCTATATATAATTTCATATTCATTAAGTTCATCATGAAAGATTAATTTTTAGTCTCATTAAGCTTCAAAATTATAAAGAATTGAGGGTTAGTCAAATTTAAGGAAAAAAATATAAAAGCAACATTAATATGCATATAGTAAAAGATCATGTTATTTGTTTTTGCTTTAACTTCCTTAAATAGATCCACAAAAGTGATAATTGAATGTTAGTATATTAAGCATAAAAAATATACTCCTTCACATATAAAAATAATAGATTAAATATCACAACTAATTGCATCAATCAACCATCTATAGGATAGCACAATTATGTTAGTTCACAGTATTTAGTAAATTCTCGTAACCAATTTAAGCATCCTGCCAAATAATAAACTCGTCGATAAGATAATTTTATTGCCCATATAAATCTTAGTAGAAAAATTGATCAATAGTGGATAAAATATCAATAAATTATATTTGAATGCCTAGCATATAAGAGGTAAGTAGATAAGCTCATAATATTCAATTATATCCATAACATGAAAAAGCTTATATAACCAAATGCTACATTAAACAAATGATAACAATCCACAATAACATATAAAATTATCTAAAACATAGCAAAGTTATTATATAAAAATATTCAATATTCAATATGGGATAAAAACTGTAACAAATAAAACATGTTAAGATGCCTTTTTAAAATAACACAATAATGTGTTAATTTTGATTATTAAATTATTAAAAATTGTAAATATACTAAAGTAGAAAAAAGTTTTTGTTCCCTTCTTATAAATATAGGATATTTGATTTTTTTTTGTTTCAGCAATGAGTTACGAGCTTCTAAAGTTTGAATATAACTCTTTAAAGTTTATTTTTCATCTTCTTTCTTTATGTCATTTGTAGCGTTTTAGTTAATCTTACCCTGCACCTATTAAGATTAGATTTAGCTTCCTGAATAGTATATAATAGGTGATGTTCGTTTGATTTGGATTTGGATTCTTTAATTCTTCTTTCACATCTTTGAGTTTTCTTATGCATTTGTAAGTTTTAAAGCTTTAGATATTATCCTTCGTACCCTTTTTTACAACTTCAAACTCTTTTAGTTTAACCAGGTGATTACTAAAACTCAACGTAATTTCACCTTTTTTTTTCCTTATTTCAAATAATATGGATCTTAGATGGGCGAGTGATAAGATGTGAGATTATTGGTAAATAAGGCCCAACTACTTAGGAATAATAACCAAAATGATTAACCTAAGCCTTATCCGAATTTCCCCTTATTAGCAATTTACCACATTGCATGCTTCTCCAATTTAAAATGTTCCTTCATATCTCATGTCCATAGCACCTATCTAACTAATACAACATCTAAATTCATCACTTTAGTTTCTGAGGTTGAGATTGCCTCCTTTATACTAAAATTGGTCTAAAGTGCTATTAAAGTCTCCTATAATCATTTATGAGGGGTTCAAATTACTGCCATTCTTTATTAATTCATTCTAAAGAGATTTTCTTTGAAATGTCAATTTGCAGCGTAGACAAAAGTGAAACAAATAATAGGGGGTTAGGTGCAAGCTTAACAGACAAATAGATTAATTGATCTATGTTTTTTTAGGAAATATATTATTATTCGATAGTAAAAGTATCAAATTAGTTATAAATGACCAATCCTTACATAAAAAATGTAACCCTTTACTATAAGTATCATATTTTAACTTGGTCTATAGAAAATCTATCAATGCATGCTTATTAGATAATATGTAATTATGAATTACCTATTCTTTTTGGAGATTGACCCCTTTAACATTTCAAGTTATATTCTTACAAGAGACAACTAAAGCTATTATTTTTTCTTTCCTCCCTGATCTTCTTATTTTAAGAGTGAAACAATTCATTAAGGTTTTAGGATCAAAATTAGCTTTAACATTTATACTTAAATAATAATTATTATAAGATTCCATAATTTTTATGAAATTCCCATCCTTGCTATGTATTTGTGAGGTATCTTCCTAAAAATATATTTTCGTATACTCCTACTTATGGGAACTTTAACAAAGTGATCAATTGGTATCAAACCAAAAATTTGAAATTTATATGCTTTTTTTAATCTTATTAAGGTATTTTAGTTGGTCTTCCCTATAATTCTATTGAATCAACATTTGAACTTTAAAGAACACTTTTACTTGTGAATTATCAGCTTCATTCGACCACTCAATATTGGTAGAAACCAATTTGGGCTCTTCAATTCCATAAGCTCATTATAATATCCTCTTTTGAATTGTTTTCTAGTAAATTGCCACTATTTCCTTTACTAAATTAAGGATGGCTTCCATTGATAGTTGGTAGCTACTTTAAATTTTGTCATTTTATCATCCTCATCTAGCTGCAAAATCATGCTAACGTCAAGTAAATCCTAGTCCATTTTAACCTCTATGTATACTTTTGCAAATCTAATAAGTTTTAGTGATGCAATTGCTTCATCTAGACATAAAAGCTTACCAATGAAGCTTGTTAAGTAATTTAATCCCTTTTTTTACCAATGCTCAAATGGGACATTATGAAAATTAACACATATTAGGATATGCATCAGCTTAAGCTTCTCCAAATCAAAAATAGGTCACCATTTTTTAAAAAAATAGCTTATTATTGATATTTAATGGCCCCACTTCAATTAGTTTCTTCATACTTGCATTAAATGTGAACTTAAAGATGAGCATATGTTGTTTAATGATAAGGAACTCCTCTAAACCAACTTTTTTTTTTCATTAATGTTAAGCCCATATGTTCGTAGTTGAGAAAGTGATCTTTTATCCATGAAGAACCCAATAAATGTGGATGAACACTTTAAGGCACTAGCTCTAAGAACTTCTAATGGAGGAGCTATAATGTTTCCAACCTCTATTATAAAAGTAGGTAAGTACCTTAATCTGTCAAAAGGAATTGAGTCCCTTACGATTTACTTATAAGTGGTTCTCACCTCTACAGCTTGGGTTGCACCCTTATTATATGGAAAAGATGTTGGTGCCAATATGGCACTAGGTAGAGAAATATCTAAGGAGGAAGACACAAGAGGAGTAGAACTAATGGCCTCAGGGAGAATAGAGATGGATGTGGTAGTTTAAAGAGTTGACTTGAAGTGTAAAGGAGAAAAGGTCGAGTGGAAGATAACTCAAAAGGCCTCGGAAGCGAAATGGGGAAGCTTGGGGGAGAGGATTTTTCATTATTTTGAGTGTTTATACCTTACATTATAAGAAAATAGTTTATACAATGGATAGGAAACAACTTACCTAAAAGTTCTATTACACAAGTAAAAGGTCACAAAGCATAAACGAATAACTAGAGATTCATTGTGAAGTGGACAACTAATATAGAAAGAAGAACAGATCTTAAGCTAGGACTCTAAAAAAGAGCATACAAGGGATGTGATCTTGTGAATTGTTGAAATAAGCCAACAAACTAGAGAGAAAGAGGAGCTTTTTGTAAATTAGGATGTTTAATGATTTTGTTGAGCTAAAAGTTTAAAATTTTTAATTAAGGAGCTTGTTCAAAGAAAGTGATTTTTAAAAATAGTCATCTAAGTTAATAGATCGAATGTGAGAATAACAGAGACATTATTGACTTATTTAGTATTGCCGATACTTTTAGTTGACAAAAATACTGGTCTATTGAAATTAAAAAGATTAGGGTAAAAACACTAATTTTCTTAAGGTTACATCAATTCCTCAAAAACCTTTATGATATAAAAATATCTTGGAATGTACTTATGTTTTATGAGAAATCTAAAATTAGCCTTAACTCTAGCTGACATGATAATTTCTTAGCATGCAATCACGTTACATGGGATGATTAAAAATTAGTAAATTACAATAATAAAATTATCAAACAAATTGATCTATTTATTTGATTGGTTTGTTATATTTAGTTATTTTAACCCATATTAAAAATAATAATATGTATTATGGATTTATTTTATTTTAAAAATTTATTATTTTTATTGATTTAATGTAATGGTAGATTAAAAATTTCATAGATATTTATTTGTTTTGTAATAATATAATTATTTATTATTTATTTTTATTTAAAACTTATATTTTTATAAATAATCAATAACAAACATTATTATTTTTCCAATAAATATTAATAAATTTTTTATCATATTCACATATATTTACTTATATAAATTTTTAAATAAATATTTAATATGTAATATAAATTTTATTTTATTAATAATTGATAGTTCATTCATTTATCATATTTCATTAATAATTATTGATATATCGGTCAATTTAAAATTATAGTAAATTATGTCGATTATTTAAAAAAATATAAATTTATAACTAATTTATTGGTGGTAATAATTATTTCGTAGTAGCATTCAGACTAGCAATTTAAAGATATATAAGTAATAAATTATAAATATTATAAATTACCAAAATTTGAGAAGTCTTATAATTTTATTCACTAATATCATAAATCAATCATCTTAATTATAAATTATACATAAAATATAAAATATTTATAAATTTAATCATCTTATCTATTATATTTAAATTATTTTAAATTAAATATTTATATATTATAAAAAATAATTATGAATGAACATGTGATGAATAAATTAATATTAATATTTTTATAATATCTCTTGTAATGTAACTGTTCATGTCAAATTTTAGAATTAATGATATACCTCGATGTAAAGAATAAAATTTATTTTTTATATAAAATATGAGTCGATAGAATTTTGAAAATTTGATAAAATAATAAAAGGATTGATTTTTTTATTAAATAAACTAATAAAGTTTTAATATTAGAAAGACCGTCGCCACTCTCATGGACAAACCCTCACGTAGCACTTTTACTGTGAGCGGATAAAAGGTCGATTACTTCGACTTCGGCGTTGATATTGGTGCCAGCAATTCAATTCCACCGGACTAAGAAAAAGGTATTCAGTTCTGAATGATGGGTGGCGGTGAATTAACATATGAATTGTCCCAAAACGCTTATATAAAGCTAGTTCTCCACGCCCTCAAGCACCGGACCACGGCGGTCAACGGCCTTTTATTGGGCCGAGCGAATGGCGATGATGTGTTAGAGATTGCAGAATCAGTGCCTCTCTTCCACAACCACCTCAGCCTACTCCCTCCCCTCGAGATCTCCCTTATCTTGGTAATTGTTCTCTTCTCTCTGATGGGATATATTATACGAACACTTCATTATTGCTGTTTCCAATTTCATTGAATTTGACGTTACAAAACAAATGGGTTCCTTTTCTTAGGGAAAAAAAAATATTTGAGATGTGGGAATTTTTAATTTGGCGGAAAGAGGTTTGTTATTCACTACTTGGCGTGCTTTCGATGGTGATCTAATTGAAGACTAATTGGTATTCTTTTGGTTTGGCTTTGAAATCTATTGAACAGATAGAGGAGTACTGTGCTACTAAAGGGCTTGGCGTAGTTGGATACTTCCACGCGAATGAGAGATTTGATGATTCGGAGCTCGGCAATGTTGCCAAGAATATTGGTGATCACATCTCTCGCTACTTTCCCCAAGCCGTGATTCTTTTGGTATGTATCGGTTTATGTTTGAATGATATTTTCATTGTGTTTCATTTGCAGGGATTTGTCATTTGATTTATATGACTTGTTCTGTAGTTAGACAACAATAAGCTTGATGCTTTACCCAAGGGGAAAGACAGGAGCCCTGTTATGCAGGTTAGTTTTTTTGGTCTACGTAGAAAATATGATGGATACAAATATTCAATTTGCATCGCAGTTTTTAACAATTCATCGAGTCTACAATGAGCGTTAAGAAGTGAATTCTATCTCCCATTGTTGTTTATACCAAGTTGCACTTTGAGACGTCTTTTATCCATCATCTGTGGTTGGGATTTTGTTTGAATTAATAACTTCTTATATGTGTTATTGTATCGACTAGTTTGGATTCCTTAGGAGAGCGAAGGGAGGGATGGGGGATGAGAAGTAACTAATGATTCTGCTAAAGCTGGAAAGAGAACTTGAAATCTGTCCATGTTCCAATGGAATCTCTGGGCTGGTCTGCAACGAAATTAAAGATTCTGGTATTTTTGAGGCACCCGAACAAGTCCATATTCTTGGTTGTATACCAATTAAAAGTAACACAAGTTTCTAAAGCATACAGTGATACACCGTGATTGAAGTGTCATGTTTAAAGAGAAACAAACTAGTGGAAGGAACATTTCCTTTAATGATTTTCTGTCACTGAGTTGGCTACCTGCTATTCTAACTCAAGTTACACTATTTTTTTTAAGCGTCCTTTCAAGTTCTATTTGATTTACCCATGGAGTACTTCCATGAGTTCACACATGTGTAACGCTAAAAGGTTCTTTTTACCATGGGCAATTCATTTATATTGTTTATTTGCTTAATGAAAGAAGTCATATTCCTTGGTTGTTTTCGCTAATGTTTATTGACTAGAACCAAATACATTTTGTTTTTATGTCAATTGACAGAAACATACATACATGGCAAATGGGCCCTCGATGAACCACATGAATGCATTCATATAGTTTAATCCTCATGGTGAATCATTACAGAATATGATATGAGATTTAAAGAAGCAAAAGTTGTGAACCTCCCATGCTACTTGTTTTGTCTCTCTATCATGCTTGTAAGAATGAAGGGCACGTTGCTGACTGCCATTCAGCTACTGTTCTTTTGATCTTATACGTTCAAAATTTCCCAATTTTCGCCAAAATTATGGTTTCCTTAGGCAGTGAGCTTTAATGTACTTTCCTTGCTCCCATAGCTTTATACAAAAGATGCATACAAGAGCTGGAAGTTTGTTGAATCGGATGGAGGCAGCAATTTGATTATAAAGGAGCCAGCAGCAAATACTGTTCTGTTGGATTATATTTCATCTGAGAAGTGGCATGGTTTGGTAGATTTTGAGGATCACCTTGAGGATGTAACCAAGTAAGTTTGGTCTGTTTGTGCGTTTGTATGTCATGTTATGTATTTAAATATACATGTTTCATCGTATATAGAGCTTCATGTTGACGAGTGTAAACCTTGTCTGCAATTTGTTCTTCCTACAGGGACTGGCTGAACCCAGAGCTCTTCAAGTAAAGTCGAGACTGAACTCTGAATTGTGACCATCTGTTCCTCTGGTAGCAGCCGGTTGAGGTTGATTCTTGATAGTCATTCAGGGAAATATAGTTGAAATTGAATGGCTTGCATTGATGGTCACCTTTTAGGCTTTCCATTAATCTGAAAATTACTGAATTCGCATATTAGTTGAATGTTGACCTTTGATTGATATTTAATTCTTACCGGGTAAGAACTGATTTTCTTCTTAATTGATTGAAGCCCTTGTATTGTGTGAAATGACGCACCAGCATTACCAGTTAGTACCGAGCTACTTGACTGACATTTGATCATTGCTGGCAGCTGTATTTGATGTTTCCAACACATCATTCATTTGACATAATGGCAGACGGTACTGCCTGTGGATCGTTTTTAGATTGTGCATAGTATAAAAGCTGTCAGCCATCCAAAACTATTTTAAAGTAGCACTGAGGTTTATTTCAGCTAAACCTGAATACTTTATACTTTTTGAAAATTTTAAAACATCTTGGCACTTCCATTTAGTTTAGCAAAAGGAAATGATCTCCACACGTCCGTGAACCTTTGGTTTTCATCCCGTACGAACTCAAAATCTCCAATTCCAAGTAAAACATAATCAGCAATTAGGGTTATTTAGTAATTGGAAACACGTCAAATTCAGAGGGTGTAAATGTCATGTTGGCAAAGCCAGATAGCACCTCTGGAGATGTATGATTTTTATTTTTTCCGGATGGTATCCTATCAAATAGATTATTACTTTCCAAGTGCAAAATAGTGAAATGTTTTAGATTCTAAAAGTTCCCATTTCCACAACTCTGAAACTCCTCAAATATTGTATTAGAGAAGGTAAAAAAAAGTATTTTAAATTTCAATGTTTTTATATTAGAATACAATTTCGATTATATTGTTTTGAAACGTTATTTTAAATACTATTAAGTGGCTTGATACTGTTTATATTCTACTAATACGTGCCTAGGTGAGATCCACTATGAGAGATGTAGAAGAATCTCATTACTTAATTTGACTATAAGAAATTAAATTAATCCATAATCAGGTTACCTAAAATTTTAAAATTCCTAATTAATATAATTATCCTAATTAACGTATCATAATTAGAGAAGTTTAGAAACTTATAGAAAGATGCAGTGAGCAAGAAAAAATATTGATTAAAGCCCCAAAGAAATAGGGAACAGATGAATTGAAATAGCTAAGAGATTGCTTGGAAGAACTGAGACCCTCGAGAATCACTAGAATGTGGCCAAAAGAAGGCAATTATCAAAGCACAAATGAAAGAATCAGAACGCGAAGAGCGACATCTTGAAAAGCAATGTCAAGACTCTGATTTCAACCACAACTCAAGATCCTAATTAGAAGGGCGGCACTAACATAATCGATGATTCCATTTCGCAGGATAAAAAGGAGAAGTCACATTCCAATGGGAGGCTCAATAGTCCAAGTCAATGATGATAATAACAAACATGCAACCGGCGAGTTTTCTCTGGAAGCAAACTTGGTCGAAGACAGAAACTATGGGTTTGTACCATTCCCTAATGAAATGCCTTCTACAATTATGATCTCTCCTAAAGTTTCCAAATTGTGAGAGAGAAGTGAAAATGCAGCGATGAAAAAATCCAGAGACCTCACAGCGCTGGAGAGAGTGCGAATGAGGGGAAGAACGGTGTTTCAAATAGGGAATTAGACGAATCCTTAATCCCAAATTTTATAAATTATGATGTTAATTGCGATAATTAGGGATTTCACAAATCACAGTCTGCTAATAGTTTGTTTCCAAAAGAGTTATATCTTATAGGCTACAAGAATTAGGAGCTGACAACATTGTCAAACAATACTAGCTAATATATTAAAACAATAACTGCTAGAACCAAACTGGTAATCATAACTTTAGCTAAGCCACCATCAAGTAGTCATTGCAGGCTAAGCAAGATTGATGTGCTTTTGTTTTGGTTTTCATTATGCTTAGTAACTAAAACCCTAGTTAAGGGTATGGATGTAGCTTATGATGAAATCTTTAATTATCAATGCATGAATTAGTATTTGTTGGTTGAATGGATTCTCCCTGATCTTAATTGCTAGATTTATGCCTGATTGTCATACATTCAATCTAAGGGCCTGTATGAATGACTAAAAGGAGAAATATAATTTGTGAATTAGGATAATAAAAGAAATTATCCTATACTAGGACGATAACTAGATAGATAAACTCTACTTTGTGAGTTTTATTAGGTTGAATTAGGCATCGAGAGGCGGTAATTACCTAATTATATACACCTATGTGCTTTAAGAGAGCTTTAAATATATTAAGTTATTCGTCATTTCAATCATGATATTCAATCTTGTAGAATAATTGTCTTGCTTTTATTAGTTTAATAGTTTAACTACTTTCATAAATTATTTTTTTCTTTTGATGTTTGACTAGGATTGATAAGCATAATAGTGTAGTCTTTGTGGCGTCAATACCCTAGAATACTCCCATTTTAGTAACTTGTTGCAATTGACTCTATATACTTGAAGATATGTTATATAATATAGGAATGTCAATGGGTCAGGTCAGATCGGGCTGGGCCAGCCAGACCTAAGCCACTTCTTGTGGAGTGACCCGACCCGGCCTGCCACATGGGCTGGGTGGCCCGACAGGCCCAGACATACCAATTTTGGCCCGTAGTTGACCAACTCGGACCAAAATCAGGCTGAGCTAGGCCAAAATTGACATTCTCATTTTGTTATGTTTTTAGCGATTTTGCTAAAGACTATTTAATTGCTATTTTGTTAGTTTTGTTTTTTGTAATTTTTACCATCTTTTACTTTTATTCTCTTTTATTTGTTTTTTGATAGTTGATGAAACGTTAGCCATATGGAATTCGCATAAGAGACATCTAGATATCAGTGATAAGTGCAAGTTCTTCATGAATCAAAATGAGTTAAAATACACAAAATTATGAGTTAAAGCAAGTTCATCTCCACTTGCTACCTAAGTGCAATGGATCACTTAGTGAAGACACAATTACATTTATTATAGAGTTATATTCGATGACCCAATCTCTTCTATTAAATGGCCTTGCAGAAGGTGGGCATTAGATGAGAAGTTCTCTTTACAACATTAGAGACTAAATAAGGACGTGGGTGATCTCGATTGAGGTAGACTGTTTTGAGGAGTAGGATAAAAAATGATTTTCCCAAGAAAAAGCCTTGGAATGCAATATAGGAGCTACAAACCCAACACAATTTAAATCTTTTACCATGTTTTAGACCTATATTGGCAGTACTTTTACAAAAATTTCTAAATTGGACTTATAGCTCTTGTGGTAAAGTAGGAAAACTATTTGTCCTGCAGACTGCTTGATAATAAACATGGACTATGACACTAAGGTAACCATCATTTGGGGGAGACCATTTATGGCTATTAGAGGGGCACTAATTGATTTGTCCAAAATTAAGTTAAGATTTATTGTAGATATGAGAAAGTAGAGTTCAACTTTTTCAAGGCTTTGACATAGCTTACCTTTGAAGACACTCGTTATAAAATGGAAATGCTTCATTTTGTTGCATATGATAACTTACCTAAGGTTACTTATGTTAATCCTTTTAAAGCATGTTTAGCTTTAGGACTTAATGAAAAAGGGAGGATTTCAACTCTGTTTAGTGTGTTAGAATGAGTGATTTAAGGCTCACAACTTTCTTAAGTTTCTGAGCACTGAAGCCTAAACCTTTACTTCATAGAAAAGAGGCACTTAGACTTGATGTGAAGTAGTTGCCTTCCTACTTGAGTTATGCACATTCAAGAGACAATATCACTTATCCTATTAATATGTCTTCTCCTTTAAGTTTTAAGCAAGAAAATAAGCTACTTATAAAAGCTAATAAGCCTTTAACTAATGTGAAGAATTTTAGGGAGTCACTAGGGTGAAGGACTTATTGACTATTTCCCGTTAAAAGACTTTTAAAGAAGCACTTTGTAAAGTCAATCCAATGATTTAAATGTTTTTATTTTAATTTGGTAAATTTAGGATCTTTAGTAGTAGTTTTACTTTTTTTCCCCACATGACGTTGAAGGTTATTGCATGTGTTTTGAGTTTAAATAAGTTTTAAAGTCATTGACTTTGGATCATGATGACCTTATTTGAGTTAAAAATTTATGGAATTTTGTAAGTTATATAGGAAATATTACCTTGAGTTGTAAAGCATTCCTACACTCTAGATTAGAGATTATTTTACATGTCCAAGATAAATATTAATGGCATTGGATAAGGTCTATAATTCTTTCATTTTCAGGAAAGTACTAGTTATCCTTACCTCATTTACTTATTTTCTATATTTTCATTATTTTAACATATATATACATTGAGGACATTGTACAACTTCAGTAGGAATGGAGCGACCCAGACCTAACCCAAACCCCTCTCGACCCTACCTGACCTTATATTTAAAAATAAAAATAAATAAATGATGTCATTTTGTAGCTTCTCATCAGGCCACTAGCTTGGACCAGTCAGGCCAAGTAGTTGTGGCCAGTGGATCGGTTAACCAGGGACAAAGTGGGTTTGGGTTTGGTCAATTTTTCCATTCCTAAACTTAAGTGTAGGGGAGTGAATTAAACATTATGCTTATCATTTTTATTCGAAATGATCTCATATGTTATTATAAAGTTAATATATATTTTTTCATTTAGTAAGGGATATAAAAATATTTGAAAGATAAAGTATCTTTCTCATATATTTTTATTTTACATATTAGTTTGAATTTTGTAGATTAAATTAAAATTTAAGGATTATGTTATGAATTAGATTGATTTATAACCTAGCCTAAGTAGCTAAATACCTAACAAACTGATCAACTTTATAATTGATTGAATGACAGAGAATCTTGATTGATCATATTGATTTATTAAATTCTTTGCTCGAGTTATTAATTTGCTTAAGGATAAGAAAATGCTTAAGTGTGGGAGAATTTTATAAGTCTTGGTTATTTTATGTTTTTAGTATGAATTGGCGAGTATTTTGCTTGCCTATTTCTATGGGATTTGGTAAGCAATATGATTTGTATTTTACTTTTAAGCCTTATTCTAACCCTTTAAAGTAGAAGGAACAAATTCAGGTAAACTAAAGCTATAATGGAGAATTAATGGCATGATTTTCGGGAGAACATGGCACCAATATAGGCTAATGTCCAATAATATGGCAATATTATGATTACATGCCTAATCTGTGTTCTATCCTAAACCATTATGTTTCTTTAATATGATTAAATATGCTTGAAATAAAGATATGTGCTTTTCAATAAGGTTTATATATGGACTCATGTTCATAGCTTTAAGACGTGTTCCTAATTGAAATATATCACATCCTAGGTTATATCTACCTAAATATCGATATCCTAGTTAGTTTATAGTAGCTTAGAGAATGTCAACATAAAAGTAATAAAGAAAAAAGATAAAGAAATCATATTCTTGAATCTTAAAATCTCTAAAGAATTGTTGAAGTCCTCTTCTACCTACAAATAATGGAGAATTCTTATTCAATTCCAATGCAAAACACCTCTAAAGTGTCTCTAAATTGTTCCTTGGCTAAAAATTTTCCTTTCTTGACTCCTTTTATCAAAAACATGAAACACTATCTTTTAATGAGCTATATGGCCCCTAACATGAGTTCGTGTAGCTAGACGTACACTTAATAAAATTGTCTAAAAATTAATAATGGCAACACAAAGATATACACGTAATAGTGTATGACACCGTGTTAACAAAAGGCGTGTAAGGTGTGTTAGAGAAATAGAAGTAACTACTTTTATATACAACCCTCAATATGAGATAGTGTAAATTGCCATCTTATGTGGTTCTTCTTTGGATCTTCCAAAATTGCTCTATTTCACTCTAATTCTTTTCTAACTTTGCTTCTTTTCTTTATCTAGGGATAAATATGAACTAGAATGATTAAATTTCTTAAATGAATTATTTTTTGAGCAAATAGTAATGAATTAATCCATTAAAGGCAATTAATGAGTTCGCTAGATAAATAAAATCATATAGGGTAATCCTAGGTTTAACCTTCTTTGGACATTGGGATGGTTAGATTACACATTCCACATTCTAGTACAACAATTATCATTCTTAAATGAATTATTAAATCCTTCAAATTCATAAAAAAGTAATATGTTATGAAAATAATGCTAAAAATAATGTTGTACTAGGAGAAGGTTTAATTGCCATCTTAGACCAAGAAGAAATGGATCCCATTATGTATACTCAGGCTATTAATGATGTTGATGCAGAAAAATGGCTCAAGGCGATGGAATCGGAAATAAATTCCATGTACACTAATGAAGTTTGGGTCTTTGTAGATCTACCACCAGGTATAAAAGCCACAGGGTGTAAATGGATCTACAAAAGAAAAAGAGGATCGGATGGAAAGGTAGAGACCTTTAAAGCTAGATTGGTAGCTAAAGGCTGTACTCAAAAAGAGGGTATAGACTATGAGGAGACTTTTTCTCTGGTTGCCATGCTTAAGTCCATCAAGATTCTTTTGGCCATAGCAGCTTATTTTGATTATGAAATATAGCAAATGGATGTCAAGACCGAATTTCTTAATGGGGATCTTGAGGACACCATTTATATAGCCCAATCAGAAGGTTTTATTGAGCTAGGAAATGAGCATAAGGTATGCAAGTTGCAAAGGTCCATTTATGGACTTAAACAAGCATCTAGGTCTTGGAACATTAGGTTTGATAAGTCTATCAAAACCTATGGGTTCGTACAAAACCTAGATGAGCCTTGTGTTTATAAAAGAATACAAAAAGGTAAGGTTACTTTCCTAATCCTATATGCTGATGACATTCTGCTCATTGGGAATGATGTGGGAATGTTATTTACAATTAAAGGATGACTGAATGAACAGTTTCAATGAAGGATTTGGGAGAGACTAACTATGTTCTAGGGATAAAACTTATAAGGGATCGTAAGGACAAAAAGATAGCCTTGTCTCAATTAACCTATATTGAGAATATGCTTAATAAGTTCGCCATTTAAGATTCCAAGAGGGTTTCACACCTACTAAACATGGAATCAAACTTTCAAAGGAACAAGAACCTAAAACCCAAGAGGAGGTTGAACGCATACATAACATTCCATATACTTCATGTTAGGACCCCGCCCTTGTGAGTCACTTACCCAACGTCCTAAGTGACATCTGAACGTGCATCCCACAAGAGTGGAGTGCCCACACCAGTCAATCATAAAAAAGAACTCACTTTTCCTATTTCTGAACAGATTTTGGGAAAACTAAAATTGGAATTTCAATTGGACTTCTTCATAACATTTGTTTCCCATTGTCTTAAATCTCTAATGACACAAAAATCATTCAATTTGGTTCAAAAATATGAAAGTTATAGTCCAAACATTTTCGGACTATTTCTACACTGAAACAATACACTATTCCCAACTTTACTCCAGAAATTGAAAGTCTTAGGGACTGAATTAAAATTCTATTCTTAGATAATTTGTAGCTCTATGTCTCTAGATTATTTAGAAACAATAATAAACTCATTTTGAGCTCCATATATCCCGATATCATCAAAATTCTGAAGCATGTTCAGTAAAAATATCCAACTCACACTCTTCCAATCGTTTCACTTACTTTGATTCAATCAATCTTTTCCAAATTAATACTAAAAGCTATAAATGTTTGTGGAGAGATATAAGAAAGTGTTAGGAATCCAATGCTTTAAAAATCAGGTCATTTGGAGGTCGGACAACAAAGTTATGATCAAAAGAGTGAAACATGTTCAGGTTAGGGGAAAAGACCTGCAGGTTGCGATCGCGACCTGGCGAAAGAACCTGTAGTCGTGATCGTGACCTGGAGCGCACGCTCGCAATGTCATGATCGTGACTTTTCTCTTCTCTCTTTTCTTTCTATGACCTATCTTGGAAAAACAAGGCATAACTTTCACTATAAGTATCGGATTAAGGTCATTCAAAGACCATTTTAAAGAAGACTTCTACAACTTCCATGAAGACCTCAAAAACAAAATTCGCTTCTAAATGGGTCAAAATTTCAAAATACTGTAGGTGTTCCGAAAGTCCATCCTGTGCAACATCCCAAACGTCTAATAATCATATCTCTCAACTCCAATGTCCAAAAATTTCATACTATATATCATGGAAAGCTGGAAAAATAATCTACAATTTTCAAGAAGGCAACTTCATCCAATTCAGCCTAAATCAATACAGTATTTCT
>JANIIA010000005.1:42248475-42261374 GCA_027478495.1 Erythroxylum alaternifolium
GTTCCATTCGGGATTCTCATAATTGGGTCAGTTCAGTGAACTTATTCTCTAATAAGCACCCACATGTTTGTTTAAGTATCTCCATATTTTAATCTATGAGATCGATTGCTTTCTTCATAAGAAAGAAACAAATATGTGCTAGTCTAATCATTTCATCAATACCCCGTCTTGATGAAACTATGACTAGGAACATTTTAGGAATAATATGAAAATGCAATTTGAATCTCATAATTATAATCGCATTATAATTTCTAATTGCATAAAAATTATTCTAGGGATTTTATCTTTATGATTAATAATTAAATAATTAAAATACACAAAAATAAAGAATGCCTTTTTATTGAATAAAACAAATTTTATACAATAAAATGTACAATTAAAATTGACTGCAAGGGCATAAACCAACATCAACATCATCCGGATCAGATAAAATACTAACCGAGAACTGATCTATTTGTTAGTTTAAGCACCTTTGTTTGCTAATACTTCCCTTTCCTTTTCAATCCAAAACTTTGAAAATGTCAAAAAGGAACAAGTTGATACGCAAGTAGGGAGGATAACGATTACTAGTTGATGTCCCAAAGAAAACGCTGTGCTTGCGAAGTCAGTCAACTTGTCCGCGCTCTGTACCAGAAGAGCAATGTAGCGATGGAATTCTGAAAATCCACAGTATCCATGACCGATCAGTTTCCTTTTATCAGAAATATCACCTTAAAACAGCCTTTATCGTACTAATCATTTTAGCAGGGATCTGTTTCCAACTACAAACATTTTAGAGTGATGGTTTCGTGATCTTGTTCCAAGATACGTGATCATTTAGTCTGTCAAAAGTGTTTAGCCGGTAGATGAGGGTTGTCATACATATGTGTATACATGTATGTGTTTGCTTTCCATAAATGATAAAATTCCCAAATGTTATTAGCTTATGCTGTGTGTATCTACTAAATCCTTCGACGTGAACTAGACGTGATCCACGTCAGGTTTTAGTCGGGTTTTGTTAAATCCCAAATATAAAATATACGTACTCAAACCTAATCCTATTTGTTTTAAAACCTTTAGCGGTTTAAAACTAAATCATAAAACTTGAATCAAAGTTAGGTTCGATCAAATTTGACATGAGCACGTTAGTGTTTTGTCGGATCATGTTTAGTTTGAATACGTTAGCTTATAATTTTTTCATGAACTTAGAACATGATAAGGCTTAAAGTTGCAAAAGCCTTTCCAAGACCACCTATTTTTCACGCAGGCCATCACACCGTCTAACTTGAATGACTAATTTCGTTTCTGATGACACTCTTCATGGGATTCTATAACCACCACACATGTAAAAATATATGCATGTGTGATTTAATTTCTATGAAAGGAAGATATGGTAATAGATTGGGACCACGTCACTTGGAAATTTATATAGAATTTGTAGATGCTAAAGAATTGTAGGAAGTGGGAATTTGAGCAAAATTAATTCAATTGTTATGTAGCCCTTTGCGCGGGTCTATGTATCCTGCGCTGGGCTTTTCCAACTTTGTGTAGGATTTCTGTATTGTAACGTGATTTGTCCTCAGTTACTTCCTTTTGGATTTCCCCAACATCACATGCTAGTTTGTTTTCTTTCTCGGTGTTTTGTTGACGGATTGTTAGTTTCTTTGTGTTCGTATATGATGGTATATCAATTTCATTCGGGTTTAGGCCACTCGGCAGAAAATAAAAAATGGAATAATAGGCAGTTCCATTTTCTCATGCAGAGCACCGAAAATAAGGGCATAGTTGCGTAGTTTATGTCCCAGGTTCACATGCTATGTAGACCTTTTTAGTCCTGTTAACACTCCTGAAACGGCAGTGTCATGTGCGCAAGTGTATGTTACTTCACTAGTTATCGTACGAGTTCCGAGAGTCACAGATGGTCTCTTATCCAAGATTTGCACTGTTCAACTACTGATTAGTTTGATTCCTTTTCTAGTCACTCCGAACCAAAAACTTTTGCAGCATCAATTAACCAATTACTTCAGTTGTTATCGTCCGAGTTCCGACAGTCACAAATGGTCTCTTATCCAAGATTTGCACTGTTCAACTACTGATTAGTTCGATTCCTTTTCCAGTCTCTCCGAACCAAAAACTTTTGCGACAGCAATTAACCAGTTACTTCAGTTGTTATCGTCCGAGTTCCGACAGTCATAGATGGTCTCTTATCCAAGATTTGCACTATTCAAGTACTGATTATTTCGATTCCTTTTCTAGTCACTCGGAACCAAAAACTCTCGCGACAGCAATTAACCAATTACTAATTTTTTATTTGTTGGCCCAGATATCACGCAGAGCACACAAAGATAATATTACCAAGGTACGTAACATTGTTACTAACAAAGCAAATACACGCAAGAGATGTCAATTGTGTGTAAAAAAATTTGTAATTTAATTCAATTCGTATAATAAATAGATCCTAGTTAACAAATAAAAACAGTAAAATCCTGTCAAATGATAAAAGCCTGCTAGGCGATAGAAGGCTTTAGTGGGAGAGGATCCTGCTTAAACGAAAGGAGTTCACTGCATGATAACTCCTGTTAAAATAATTAAAATAAAAGGCGCATGTTAAAACTAAAAGGACCTTTTGCAAGTTGAAAACAAAAGGAATCTCTTATAAAAGTGAAGGATCTTGCTAAAAAGAGAACACACATACAATATTTGAAACTTAAGAAAAGAGAGAAAAGGACGCAATCGATTTATACTAGTTCGAATTACAACCCAAGCCTACGTCTAGTCCCCAAGTATCTAACTTGAGTGTTTCACTATAAACACCAAGTAATAATTTAACGAGTCTCTTCAAGCTCATGAGTATATATTTTTCAAGATTCTCCATCCTTCCACACTCAAAGTGTACAACAAGCTTATAAAAACTCACAGAAGAATAAAATGTAAAATTGAAAGTAAGTTCTTAAATAATAATTTCTCTCTTAATAAAGTGATTTCACTTTCTAGGACACAATAAAAATGAAATGACTCTCAAAAAGATAAATGTTGCTCAAATGTTTTGAAAGCCTGTGTATACTTATTGCTTCACAAATGTTATTACTCTTCTATAAATAGTCAATTTCTTCAACTAGCTACTACTTCATCTTAATTCTGAGTTGACTTTGGATTTTTAATATCATCTCTGCTGAAACAAAAATTTCTAGAGCTAATTGTTCGAAAAGGTAAGATCTTCCCTAATGTTGATAACGAAAGTTTACTAAGAAGGTTCCTGCAAGAAAGAAAGTAATTTTCTTATGATTTTATTTCCATTTAAAAAGAAATATCATTATCAATACAAAGAAGTAAATCTAATTTAAATTTTGAAATATTATATAGTTATCATCAAATTCGTTAAATATAAGCCTTAAGCTAACAATCTCCACCTTTTTAATGATGACAAGCAATAATAGATATATTTTTCAAAATTCAAAGAGATAAAGATGATTTTGAAAAATACATGTGACTTTTAAATGTTCAGATATAATTAAATGGAGCATGTCTCTTAAAAAAAGAACCTATCGTTTATATATCACAGATTTTCATAAGTTCAATAGCAAAATTAATCACATATATAATTAAAGGCAGCATTGAGAAATATATCATCATATGTGCATAAATATGCAAAAAATATATATCAATATAACCTCTCCCCCTTTGTCATTATCAAAAATAATTAAAAAGTATAGGGAGGAAGTGAAATAAAACAAGTTGGAATAAGCCAAGTAGAGAAGGATAACAAAATAGTTAATGAAGGGATTCAAAGATTTTTCTAGCAAGATTTGCATGTTAAGAAGCTGATTTTGCGTGCTATCTATTTGTTCTCGCATCTGTGCTTGATTCTCTTAAATGTTTTACAATTGTTGATGGAGTTTTGCACTATTTTCATCTTGAGGAAGAACAAGAGTTTATTGGTCTAAAGTAGGATCTAAGTTTTTTGCTACTCTTTCAGATCTTTATTCTACCCAAACATTGTTTTACAATTTGTATCCAAATTGATAGGGAATGGAAGGGTGAAACTTATCCGGAGCATACCAATTCAGATTGCAAAAGGGATTCCATAATGGTTGAAAATCTTGATGAGCAACATCCCATAAAGTAGGCAACCGATGGTATTCTTATGATTTCCCTTCTCTAACATGAATCTTAAGATTATAGATGGAAGATTCATTATGTTCCTTTTTAACAAATTATACACCACATAAGTGTCCAACAGGTTACACCTTTCAACTGAGCTACTCCCGAGAAAGTTTGAAGTAGTTGAAAGCGATGCAAGGCATCGTGGTATTAAGTGTAATTTCCTATTTCAAGTTTCTCATCTTGGGTGCTCTCAGCATGAAGGCAGATAGATTTGACAACTTCGATTAACTCCAGATTATCAACATCCCACTTATGACAGGGAAAATTAGTTCTCCATATAGGAGCTACTTCTAGTATATCTCCTAAGATTTCTTCAAAAATTAAAATTTCACATTCGTGCACCTATGAGACATTGGCTAGCTTTCTATTAATTTCTTCCTTCTTTATGTGTGTGTAAAATATCTTAACTAACTCATTGCATACTATCTCATCTAATTTCAAAAAATTTTCCCAACCAATGGCAACAAAGTAAGAAGAGATGGGTATACCTATGTCATCAAACATCATAAGAGGTAAAATCTACCCAAAAACTACCTTTCTTTTCTTGTACTGTGTTTTATAACGGACTTTAGCTTCCACTAATTCAAATATTTTTTGTGGTATTTATTTCTTTCTTTGCTTGTGTGCAGCTATCTTTATTTTCTTTGCTTTTTTTTCTTTGGGACAAATCTCTTCTTAAGGAAACTCTTTTATATCATTAGTATCTTTAGTTACAAGTGCTTTTCCTTTCTTTATTTCTGCCCTTTTTCTAGCTTCTTTTTCCTTTTTCTTTTCAATATCTGTGGTTTTTTTTTGTTCAAAACTTTTCTTGGCTTATTTTGTAAGATTTCCTCTATTCTGTGATCGTCTAACCAACCGAGCAGATTTTTAATTTGAATCATTTCCAATTGTAATCCAATGCATTTCAGGCACTTTCTTCCCTTGAGGTTTAGAAGAGAGAGGTTCATAAGAAGTTGGGGTTTTCTTTTGTCCTTATAATTTTTTTCTTGTCATTGTAGGAGAGCTTAGTGAAATTTGAGATAGAAAAACAAGAGGTAATAAGAATGTAGAGAATTAAGGTGCAGAGAGAATAAGTGGTTCAAATGAGAATGACAAAGACAAGAGAAGTTTGCATATGGTATACTAAGTGATTCCTGAGCATTGATATCGTGAGAGGATGAGTATACATACAGGCCAGAAGAGGTAGCATAATCAGTTGTGTATCTTCTAATAGAAGCATACATATAGTTGTCAGGCTACGTACGCTTTTTTCAAAAAGCTGAAAGGACACCATTAATGACTCCCTATTTTTATGATAGTGCCACTTAGAATTTCAACCCGAGAGAAGTCTTCTACAAAGAAGAGGAGGCTTCTAATTTAGAAGAAACCTACTATTCTAAGAGGAGGCTTCTAAACTACGAGAGGCCTTTTAAACTTTAAAGAGCCTACTAAACTAAGAGAGAGTTTCTAGGGAATCATAATAGAAAGAGCTTGCTAAGCAAAATGCAAAGACAAGTAGTAGAGAATATCCATGTAGAAATAATATCAAAGAGTTTGCACAAACCAAGTTCTTTTCTTAACACTCAAAATCTATCTTCAGAGAGTGGCTTGATGAAAATGAGAGCTACTTGATTCTCAATATTAACATACAAAAGATCAATGGTTCCTTCTAAAATATGATCTCTAAAAAAATGATGTTTGATTTCTATACGCTTATTCTTAGAATGATGCACAAGATGTTTAGAAAGATTTATAGCCTAGCGTTATCACATAATATAGGAATATGCAAAAAATTTAGAGAAAAATCTTGTAGTTGATGCTTCATCCATAAGATTTGAGCACAACAGTTGGCAACTGCTATGTATTCTACTTCAGTCGTTAAAAGCACTGTGCAATTTTGCTTCTTGCAGGTCCAAGATACTAGACATCCTCCAAAAAATTAACCGTGACTATTTATGTTTTTTTGATTGACTTTATCACCTGCATAATCTGCATCATAATAGCCCACTATGTCAAATGAATCAGTTTTTGGATATCATAGTCCAAAATCTATAGTTCCGTGGAGATATCGAAAGGCTTTTTTGATAGTTTGATGGTGGCTTTCTTTTGGATTTGATTGAAAGCATGCGCAAAGACACGCACTAAGCATAATGTCTAGTCTTGATCTTGTAAGATATGGTAGTGATCCAATCATTCTTCTATACTTTGTATCTTTTGTAGCTTTGCCTGCTTCATTTTTAACAAGTTTAGTTCCAGTGTACAGGGGAGTACCCATTGGTTTGGCATTCTCAAAATGATATTTCTTGATGAGTTCCTTTGAGTATTTGTCTTAGCTAATGAAGACTCCTTTTCTATTTGTTTGACCGAGAAAGAATGATAATTCTCCCATCATGCTCATTTCAAACTCCCCTTGCATTAATGCTAATAATTCTTAGCACCAAATATTATGTCATCAATATATATTTGCATTATAAGTAAATCATTCTTCTTTCTCTTAATAAATAAGGTTTTATCGACCTTTCCTCTTTCAAAGTTATTGTCAAGCAGAAAGTTACTTAACCTCTCATACCATGCTCGAGGAGCCTGCTTTAAACCATATAGAGTTTTGGTTCACTTCATTAACTAATCCGGATTTTCATCTTCAAAACCTAGGGGTTGGTTAACAAATACTTCTTCGTTAATGTAACCTTTTAAGAATGCATTTTTAACTTCCATTTGGGACAACTTGAAGTTTCTACAGCGTACAAAGCCAAGTAAGAAGCAACATACAAAGGTAACAGTCTAATTGATTCCAATCTAGCAACAAGTGCATAAGTTTCATCAAAATCAATACCTTTCTATTAATTGTAACGTTGAGCTACAAGTCTAGCTTTGTTTTTTACCACCTTACCATTTTCGTCAAGTTTCTTTCGAATTGCCCACCAAATCCCAATGATTGACTTATTTTGAGGATGAGGTACTAGATTCCAGACTTTGTTTTTGTCAAATTAATTCAGTTCATCTTTCATGGCTAAAACCTAGTTTTCATTAGTAAGGACCTCTTCAATAGTCTTTGAATCTATCTGTGAGATGAGAGCAATAAAGTTTTTCTTGAACGATGATCTTGTTCTTAGACTTTCAAAGGGATCTCCTATAATATACTGATGTGTATCAAGACCTCTCCATTCTTTTGGTGTTTTTTGTTACATAGGCTCCTACTGAGATGAAGGAGCCTACTCTAAAGCTTCGGGGCCTTCTTGATTTTGTAATTCTAAAGGTATTATAGGTGTAGTTTAATTCTCTAATGTATTTTTAGGTACCAATGGATGCTCTTTATTATTTAAGTCAGTTGCCATTATCGAAGGTAGTGTTTTATCAAATACCGCATGTATTGATTCTTCTATCTTCTTTGTTCTTTTATTATATTCTCTGAATCCTTTACTAGTGGTATTGTCGCCCAAAAAGATAGATTCGTTTGATCTCGCATCGAACTTTTTAAGGTTGTCTTTTTCATTGATTAGAACGAAATACTTGTAGTCAAATGCTTAAAAATTAGCAACATTTAGTTTTCTTCCTTTCCACAACTCATAGGGGGTCTTTTCAAAATAGGTTATATGAGACATCTTTTAAGTACATAACATATTGTGGATACTGTTTTTGCCCAGTATCCATGAGGACCATTTTCACACAGCATAGCATAGCCATATCAATCAAAGTTCTATTCTTTCTCTCTACAACTTTATTTTACTCAGACGTCTTTGGACAATAAAAGTTGTGAGTTATACCATTGATGTCACAAAATTCTTCAAACTTTCTATTATCAAATTCTCCTCTATGATCACTTTGAATTGAAGTGATGCAGTACCCTTTTTCTATTTAAATTTTTCTGTAAAACTTCTCAAACACTTCAAAAGCATCATCCTTATTTGATAACCGTTGTAAATCTAGAGTAATCATCTCCTAGAACAAAATTGTAATGTTTACCATCAAAACTTTGATTCCTAGTGGGACAGAATAAATCCATGTGCACATGATCAAGAGGTTGGCTAGTAGACACAATATTTTTAGGAGGAAAGTTGTTGCTGACTTGTTTACTTTTTAAACAAGCCTTACAAACCTGATTGCTTTCAAACTTTAAGGTCGGTAGTCCTCTTACTAACTCGTTTTTGGACAATTTTGATAGAATGCTCATATTGGCATGTCCAAATCTTCTATGCTAGATAAATTAATCCTTTTATAGAGAAACAAAACACTTAACACTTTGTGAGGACATGTCTTCTAGTTAAGTACAATAATATTCTAATTTTTAGGACCAAAAAACACAATATTATCATTATGAATATCGACAATTTCACAATGAGATGCATAAAAAATGACTTTGTAACCCTTGTCACATAGTTGAGTCACACTCAACATGTTATGTTTTAAACCATCAATAAAGAGGATGTTATCAATAAAGGAAGAGTCAGAATAACCAATTTTACCAATTTTAGTGACCTTTGCTTTATTTTTGTCTGCAAAGACAACATTACCTTCGTCCTTTCTTTCAATGTAGTTGAAGTGTGATATTTCACCTATCATGTGTCTCAAATAACCACTATCAACTATCCATTGATTCTCTCTTGTCTCCGTTTTAAAACATATCTGTAGAAAGCATTATCTCATTTTTGATACCAAAATTTTTCTGGGTCCTTTCAGGTTAGTAGTTTAACCTTTCAGTCTCCAAACATACATCTAAGATAATTTCTTTTTACGAAAATTACAAGAATGACTAATGTGACCATCTTTACCACAGTAATCGTATAGAACAAATAAATAATAGTTGTTATGATTTTTACCACTCATCAGGTTCCTGCTGTTTTGGCTATAGCTACTGCTGGATTTAACAGAGCAGTTTTTGTATGGTCGGATATTGTTATTTTCATTGTATCATATTCTAGTCTTATCAAAAATGCATTTACCACTACCAAGCAATGCATTAAGATTCTTCCTTCCATCAACAAAATTTTCCAGATCTTTTTCTAGAGATAAGATCTTTCCAGCGCATTTCTCCTTTTCAAGTTCTGAGGCGGAGACTTTTTCTTCTAACCACCTTACCTTATCATAATCATTTTTAGCAGCATATTTTCCAATTTAGCTACTCTTACTTCTAGAACTTCCTTCTCAGAAACCTTTTACTTATAGTCAACCTCAAAAGACATATTCATGGTTGCCAAATTCTTATTCGCAGATTCCAATTATTTAATCTTACCCTTCAGAGATTCACATTGCTCTTGAACTTCTCAACTTCTTTGAAATACTTCATTGTCAACCTTTAGTACTGATCATATAATTTGTGATATGTATTTTGTAATTCTTCAACTTCAATATCAGAGTTAGAATAATATACCTCATCGTCTCTTGATTCAGCCATGAAGCAAACATTGCTGACTTCTTATAGCTCTTCTTCTTCAAAGTTTGGAAAATCCTCGTCTAACCAGGTTGTAGTCATCACTTGCTTTCTGGATTTTTTATTCTCTGACTTTTTTTGAAGAAGAGGACATTCTTGTCTTGTATGTCCAAGCTTCTTGCAGTGATAGCATATGATTTGATTGTTTTGTGTATTGCGATTGCTGCTGTTGCCTTTTGATAGGGACCTGTTGCTTCTAGTTTTCTTGTTTCCTTCTCTTTTCTTCTTTAACTTCTTTTATAAAAGCAGGCATATTTTCTGACCTTAAAGTTAAACTTGTCATCTCCATCTATTTATAACTTAGTGTCATTTTCATCACCATTTGATTCGTCAGTTGCTTTTAGTGTCAATCCTTTTCTATAGGAGGATCTTTCATCTTGCCTAAACTTGGTTTCATAAATCATCATATTTTCTTATAGCCAATCGAGTGAAATAGTGTTTAGATCCTTTGTCGTTTCTAGAGATGTCACCTTAGGTCTTCATTCTTTTGGTAGTGACCTTAAAATCTTCATTACGAGCTCATCATTGGGATATATCTTTCCTATGTTCTTTAAGGCTGTGATGATATTGTTTAAGCATCCAAAGAATTAGTCTATAGTTTCTCCCTGTTTCATGCCAATAGTTTCATATTAATGCACTAAAAGAATTATTCTAGGATTCTTTACCTTATTTGTTCATTCAAACGTGACTTGTTGTTTGTCCCACATTTCCTTTACTATAGAACAGTAAGATATTTTCTTATATTCTTTTGGAGATAATGCACAGTTCAGATGATGTTTCGTTTTAGCGTTTAGTTATTCATTTCTTTTATCAGCATCAGTCCATACCTCTACGTTATCTGAATTGGGAAACGTGGCTCCAACTCTGATGGCTTGCCAAATAGATTGGAGATAGATTGCCATTCTCTCTTTCAAATAGGAATAGTTGTTTCTATTGAAGTAAGGAGGCTTTAAGATGGATTGTCCTTCAAGACTTCTTAAGTTGTTTGCCATGATCTATCATGAATTGTAAAATGCAATAAATGTGAAACCTCGCTCTAATACCAAATGATAAAGCAAACACATGTAAGAGGGGGTAAATTGTATGTAAAAAAATTTCAAAAGTTAATTCAATTCGTTGACATGTGTTTAATTGATTGCATAATTATTCCATAATAGTTACAGATTAATGACATGAAATTGCTTAAGATACTTACTTTGACTTATATATGATTTTAGGCATAAATTCAGAAGCAAAGAAGTTAAAGTTAGTCAGAAGCATGATATTTGGTTCATTTTCTGAAATTAATACTCCCTTATCTTCATAAAGTAAGAACAAGAAAATTAGAGCATGAAGAAAACAAATTTAGTTCAAAAGAAGACAACCAAGAAGTTGCTGGGAGGAGCAATGAAACGACAGCAAAGTGAGAGAAAAATGCATAAAAAGCAATGCAGTAGGTGAGCAAAATGGCAGCTCAGGCTGGAAGCATAAGGAGGTAATGACACGCAACAACAGATGAAGAAGCAACGCAACAGCCAAGATAGAAACAACATCATATAAGGAGGAAACCAATAGCCCAAAGCGTAGCACAGATGGGGAGCAAGGAAGACTAAAATGCCAGTGCAGCAGACGGGAAGCACAACCAAAACGAAGTGCAGATGTTGGAAGCAAGGAGAAGCAAAACGACAATGCAGCAGGTGGAAAAAAAGGAGCAAATGATGACGCACAACAAACTAAAACGTAGACATTGGGTAAATGTTAAAACGTAGACATAGAGAGGAGTAAAGGAGGTTCTTGCATATTTTGGTTTTAAAATAGAAGAGATAGAGATTTTAAATGTTTTTCGGTTTTTTTTTTAAAAGCACAAGGTGTTTTTCGTAAGGGACTTTCAACTGGGGGCTGAAGCAATTTTGAGATCTCTTGTTTTTAATGAAGATGAGGGGTAAAGCTCTCAATTAGTAGAGACCCATAGAGGGGTAGACGTTTCGATGCTGGTTCGAAGGCGACATCGACGTCGATGACCCGATTAAGCATTCCTTCATTTTTTTTTGTTTCTTTCTCTCTTTAGAAATTAATTATGTTATCCTATTTGTATGGATTTGGGTATTGTGAAAAGATGATTTTAATGTGTTCATTGGATCATTTTATTACAAACCCAATGTTAGAATATTCAATATAATCCATAATTGCTATGTTGAAATTCATTTGTAGCAACTAATGGTTTATAATCATTAGGGATAACTTAACCTAAGTTAAATGAAGCATCATATATGGTCATTACCTTGATTACTTGGTTTTTCTAATTCGTGAAGCTACTACCCAATTAAATCTAGAGATCGTATCCTAGGTTATTCGGTAGTTAGGTTTAATTAACGATCGTATCTTAATTAAATAATACCTGAGGTAAAACTCGGGTTAATTATTAACCCACGATTAACAGTTTTTAGGAGAGATTTGAGAACAACAAATCATTAAAATATGTTTAATTAGGGTGTAGGCTGAAATTGAACCAAGAAGCAAGTCCCTACCTAATTGCCCACTTTCATCATTTTTTACATGTTTTTTTAATTTGCTTTTGTTGGTTTAGCTTCATTTTATTTTCTTGTTTGATAAACCAAAACCCCCTAAACCTAAATATCGATTAATTTCATTTCAATAACTTTACATACAGTCTCTGTGGGATCAACCTAGACTCACCACTGTTATAGTAATAGTCTTGTTTATTTTGAGTAGTGTTATGGCGCACTGTCATTCCTATAATAAACAAAACATAGTTAACGAATAAAAATAGTAGGAGCCTCTTAGACAATAAAGCCCTTTAAACGACAGGAGCGTGTTAAGTGATAGGAGCCTTTTCTAAGGTAGGACCCTGCTTAAACAAAAGGAGCCTATTGAATGATAACTCATGTTAAAATAATTTAAAATAGAAGACACCCGTTAAAACTGAAAGGAACCTCTTACAAATTAAAAATAGAAGAAGCCTCTTATAAAAATGAAGAAGCCTCTTGCTAAAACGAACACATACACAATATAATGTGAAAATTTAAAAGTTAAGAGAAGAGAGAGAAGGACGTAGTAGATTTATACTCGTTTGGCTTACAACCCAAGCCTAGTAATTTGACGAGCCTCTTCAAGCTCACGAGTACATATTTTTTAATGTTCTCCAGCCTTCCATACTCAATGTAACACCCCAACTCCTGCTGAACCCGAACCCGATATTGATAGTGATATCCGAATCCGTGCCCCGCGAGGGTGGTGTGCCACATCACTTAACAGTTACAAGTCGGTATAATTTTTTTTTATAAACATAAATTACAATAACACAAACCATCCATTTTGTTTTATAATCATCTGATACAATCACAAAGAA
>JANIIA010000005.1:42346066-42367910 GCA_027478495.1 Erythroxylum alaternifolium
GACGATGTATAAACTGTTGATTTTGAGTAATGAAAAGAGGAAGAGTTTGGTTTTAAAAATCTTGTGGTTTACAATTATTGCTTTATTATTTCAATTCATATGATGCCATGTGGAGTATTGTAGTGAATGCACGTAGCGCTCCCTTATCATAGGATATGTATTGGAATGACCTACGGGCATCCCGGTGCGTATACCCTACGGTGAGGGAGTGTTACATGAAGGAAGAAGGAGATAAAGGAGAAGGACAAGTAACTATGGAATTCTTTCCAAGTGAGCTCGTAATTAAGCCAATTAAGGAACCTCATTCTGAAATTCCATACCCTATTCTAGCTCAGCGTAAGTCAATTGTGAGTAAGGAAACGAGGAATTTTAGAGAGGTTGAATCAAACAAGGTTGAGGACTTAATGGAACAAATACAAATGAGGCTCACACTAGAGGAATCAGTTAAGAAGAAAGTTAAGGAGCACATATCAAGAGAAAACCCGAACATAGACCCAGGGGATTTTTACATTCCTTGCAGTATCAATGGAGTCAATATAGACAGGGAATTCATAGATTTAGGAGCAAGTATCAATATGATTCCCTATACCTTTAGTTATAAGTTAGGGTTAAGAGAGTTAGAACCCACCAAAATGTTAGAAAAAAGATCGACAGAACAGTTCATCAATCGAGGGGGATTATTAAGGACATGCAAGTACAAATTGATAAATTTATCGTTCCCACAAATTTCTACATATTGGATATTGGAGAAGATGTGGAATCTCCTATTGTCCTTGGATTATCGCTCCTCGTCACTACTCAAGGGGCGAACTAAATCTTAGGGTAGGAAAGCAGCAAATAACCTTCAAAGTGTCAAAGAAAGACTATAGTTCTCCTCTACCTCCAACTAATATCAAGGAAACTAAACTTCAGGGACAATGGGAAGATATTGAGGATCTTGAGAATGCATTTAGAAAAAAACTATCTTGTAGAAGAAGGCAAAGGAAGGAAAATCACAAGATGGAATCCATAGCAAGGTAGCTCATGTGCAAATTGTGAGATCAGTGATTGCGCTACCATTGCACTAATCATTTGAATCATTGTGAGCAAAAGAAGAGCATCAAGCTACCAACGTTAAAAGAAGCGTTGCATGGGAGGCAACCTATGGAAATTTATTTCCTTTGATTGTTTTTAGAAGGTTTGAATTTTGTAGTTAGGATTATTTTTTTCCAAATAAAATCGGGAAGGCATAAGATTTCGCCAATAATTAGATGATCAAGGAAGTAAGTAAGGAAAGGTGAAAGGGCTATAAATAGTTAAGAAGTGATTTCAGAGAAGTGGAGAAGAACAAAAGAAAAAAATTAAAAAAAATTTGTGGGAGGTCACGATCGTGGCCTAAGGCAGGGCAAAAAAGGGGACACATTTTTAATGTCAAAATCTACCATTTAGCCTCCAATCACCTTTATATTTATTTTTAACTTTACTTTTTCACTCACTTTTATTTTTATTTTATCTCTCTAAGATTTAAATCTCCAAGCACTCTCTCTTCTCTCTACGAAATTTCAAAATTCTAAATTTCTTCCAACTTCTACCTATTTACACACTAGTATGACACACATTAAGCAATCAGTCAGGCGTGATCCAATTATTAGGATGAAACCAAGTCTCGGGACAAGGGAGAAGGAACATAGCAGTAGAACTCGGAGAACTCTTCCCAATCTGCACAGAGTAGGAAGGTATTTGTTTTAAATCCCTCAATGCTCAACAAATTGTAATCCCTAAATATTTGGATTTTGATACAGTTAATAGGCTAGAATTGCATGATAGGGTAGAGAACTTAGCTGAAAGAATTTAGTGGGAAAAATTCATGTACTTCCAATTTCTTATTTACTAGGAGTTCACTTTAGAATTCTTTACTTCTCTTTCCTATGAACCTAGGAACCCTAAAGAAATGTGGTTTAGGTTACGGGGATGAGCTTATGAAATAAATATCGAAATCATGTATAACATGTGTGGGTTACCTGAACCTTCCATTGTCGATCAGTACGATGATTTTATGCTTCTCGCTATTGGAATGAGTTCACTGGGTTAGAGCAATTCGATGCCAAAATGCCTACAACAATATCATAAGAACCCATGAGCACTTGTTATTGCACAAATTCATGTGTCAACTAGTTTTTGATAAATTAGAAACTAATAAGTGTTCAACAAAGGAACTCTTTCTAATGTGCACTTCCACACATGTGCTAAAAGCTATTACTACGAATTTGAACAAGAGGAGTAACAACTTAGGTATGAGGTACTTAGTGTCCGCCATTGTTGAGTATTATGGTGTAGACTGTAGTGGTTTAATTATCCATCTCCCAAACTTCCTAAATCATCATCATCAATGGCGTGCTGAAATCCTTGAGTCCTATAACATGAAACTCCAGGATATTAGTCAAAAGACGCATATTATGATTAGAGCTAGTGAGGTGAGTCCAAGTACAATGCCACCTCAGTAGGACAAAGAGGACTCAACTAGTGAAAAGTCCAAAAAGGAAGAAGAAACAAAAGAACCGAGGTAGAAGAAAGTCCTGGATACATACAATCTCCGCAAACAACAAGGTAATTACAGATACACTTGCAGAGAATTTCAGAAGGATGAAGGAGATGACCCAAATTCAACAACGTTAGAACCAGGATATGCATTGTATCGATACCATCTTCTCCTCTATCACCATTTTCTTTTTCAATTTAGTCTTCATTTTTGTTTTTTTTGTTTTTGTTTTTGTTTTTTTTTACTTTAATTTATGTTTCTTCTTCTCTTATGTGTTTGTTTGTCCCCTTCTCACATCGAGGACAATGTGTTATTCAAGTTTGGGGAGGGTTATGTGTTTTGCTTTGAATGTGATTTCGCATATTGTATGATAGTTGTTAGGTTGCATTTTATGAACTATATGGATGTGTCAATGACTTAGATGGACTGAAATTGATTTAATTTTGAACATAGTCTATTAGGTTGTGAAGAATCATTAGCTCAAAAAATTAGTGAACTGGGGTCTTTGGCTAAATATGCAGCTTAATTAAGATTTAGTATGATTTGTCACCCTCTAAATTCTCACATTCATTCATAATTTGAGAGCTTTCGACTTAAGTAGCTTTACTTCTATTTTTCATGGAAACGAATAGCTAAAACAATAAGGTAGGCAATAAAAAATGTTGCTAAATAAATAACTATTCCGCTGACCTTCAAGTTATAAATAGAGCTACTAACTAGTTGAGAACGTGATATAACTAAGTAACCAGATTGACATGTATCACAACTATGTGGCTTTGCGTCAAATAACTACAACGATGTTTCAACTAACCAATTGAATAAAAATGACTTAGCCGAGTAACCAGATCAACATTCATCACTAGTGTTTACCTCTAAGTAAAAGACTAGGTCCTTGTTTAAATAAATAAATAATAATAATGAAAAAATATGTTTCTAATAAAAACCTACCAAACTTGTAATAGCTTGACTTTCCATGAAAACATACTAAGGAATAGTTACAAAGTCTGAATGACCAAAGAATTACTAATATGTGTGCGCAATTGAAAAGGGTAAATAAATTAACACTTGGATCTGGATTAATTTGTATATTTAGCTCAAAGCCCCTAGATGCAAATTTAGCATGTTAATGATTTGATATAACTTGAATGACTAAAAGTTAAATTTATTTCATGAAGTTAAAGCCATTTTCTAATTACTACATTGAGTGTTGTGTGTTTGTTTTTTGTTTGCTTAACGACAAGCAAACGTTTAAGTATGGAGATGTTGATAAGTGTGAATTGCATCATACTTTAAGGCTTAGTTTGTTAGTATTTAAGTGTTAACTTAGTTGTTTAGTATATGTTTAGGTTATAATTGTGTTAGTTTATTAATTAATTCTGTTTAAGTGTTTTTTATGGGTTAGTACAAGTCTTTAAGCTTAAATATTATGTTTTTGAAGTACCTTGATGTGTTTTTTAGTGTTTTAGGGTCAATATCGAAGACTGGAGAAGTTTCAGAGACGCTCAGGATAAAACAATGGCCTACAATCGTGGCACAATAGGCCATGATAGTGACAGAAGCATTAGAGTCAGCCTACAATTGCGGCATATGGGCCAAGATCGTGAAGAAAACCCATGACACAGCCCACGATCGTGGCCTGATTGCCACGATTATGATAAAAGGTCCAGATCTAGCCCATGATTGTGGCATGCAGGGCTACAATTGTCACCTGTGTCGGGCAGACGCATAAATAAGTAAAAACATCAAGTTTTGAGGGATATTTAGAACCTTTTCAACCATAGAAAAACCCTAAGACTGCCTAGAACACAAAAGGCATATAAAGAACAAGACAAAGGAGACGAAGGAGCTTTTGCATCAGCTTTCATTAAGAACCCTACAGAGAGTTCATCGAGAGATTGAGAAAGAGAAGAAGGAAGAGAGAAGTGGAGAAGAACCTTACGTGAAGTACTTCCCGAAATAGGAGGTTTCTCGATGTTGCTGCCTCCGTCATCCATTCCAATCTTATTTTTGGTTTTATTTTCAATTTTATTAATATATAGAAATGGGATAGCTATTGATGATAAGATCGTGTAAATTATGAGGAGGTCTAAACTCACCTTTGGGTTGTTTTATCTTTGATTTAGTAAAATTTTATTGTTTATGTTTTACTGGATTGTTTGGGATTTAATTTCTGCACTTGCATAATTAGGTGATAAACTGAGAGGGTGAACCGAGTGAAAAATTATTAAATTGGGCTGACAAGAGTTAGGTAATTTAATAGAACAAGAATAAAATCAAGTCGGTAAATTGTGTAAAGAGAGATTTTGTATAAGTTTTCGATAGTTTTTGGACAACTTCAGATGTAATTAGGGTTTTAGATAAATTGTTATTCAAGACATTGCAATTCCCATAATCTGATTAGGGTCTATTAAGTTTGGTTAATGGTTATAACTCGAGAGAGAGTAATCAACCCTAGGACCGTCTAGATTCAGTAATCCAATAGTTCATAATCGATTAGGTTGGCATTGAAGATATATAAAATTCCCTTTTCTCTCAATTGGTAGTTCTTTAGGTTGATTCTTGATTGGGTGTTATGATTGCTATCTTGTTAATATTTTCATAATTGAAACTTGAAATTGAGTGATTGAAATAAATTCTTGCCTTATTTTGTTCATTTTGAATTATTGCGAATTGTTTTTGGCCATAGATTTTAGGATTAGATTAACCCTCCTCATGGGATCGACACCTTAGGTACTACGAGAACGGCCCGTGTGCTTACAGAATATCAAGGTTAAACATTAAAACTTACACATATCAGAAAACTACGATCACTCATATAGATATGAATCATACTCCAATTCCAACTCAAAATTATTTAATTGATAGCTAGGAAATCATGGTCTTTCATGCATCAAAAATCAAACCAGAAACTATCATACATTATCATGCATATGGTCCTAATTCTTTCTCAATTCAAGAACACTATATTTACATCTTCCTTTATCATACATTAACCTTTATTATACTTCAAATCCAGATCTAATTTATCCTTGAATCAACCTCATACCTACCATTTTAACACACTAAGAACAAACAGAAAACATCTAAGTTTATCCAACATATGCCAGCACATATCATCATAAACACCATATTCATTTCATTCCAATTCAAGCATCATTCTCATTTTATTAATCATGACATAAAGATCATATTTCTACTTACTTATTAGGCTTCCAACTCAGCTTAAAATTCTAAATTATACTAGCCCTCTAAGCAAGCAAGATCAATACAACGTCATGGTGAAAATGAGCTAGTTTCAGCAGCAAGATGATGGTAACAATAGGCTGGTTTCTTGCCTATTTTGTGAAGGATTAAAGTGTGGATTTCATTTTACAATTTAGCTAGTGTTTAAACAAATTGTAGAGAGAAGATGGGTTCAATTTCAGTGAAGGAAGGGAAAAAGAAGCAGCTGAAACTCTGCTGCAGAATCTTACGTTATCAACATGCTAAGTGTCTTCAATTTACCTAAACATGTGTCATTTGGCATGTAAGCCATGTATCCTCATAAAATGCTATCATTAGTCTCCTATTAATCAGTTCATATGTGTCTTAGTTATTAATCCACTTGTCCCTCCATAATTGGTCCATTTGTCAATTAATTACTAGTCTATTTGTCACACATTTAACTATGCCAAATGTCACTTAATTATAAGCTTAGTCATCCTAAGTTTCATGTATCAATTTATCTTACCACTTGAAAAATTTCCTAGTCCAAACGTAAATATTAATTCATTAATTTTCCAACTAATAACAATTAATTCCAAAGTACTAATGGGAATGTAATCAAACTAAATTTCAAGACGCAACAATTCACATCATATTCATTTTAAATCTTTCATACCCTGGGATATGTCAATTGAGTGCATATGCTATCTTTGTAATGTGTATAACTTATAATTCATACGTGTATACGAATGACATGCATGTAAATGAAATGCTCTCAATGTTATTACTCATTCATAATGATTTAGTCTAACTCTAAGCATGATCCAGAAGTCAGATATTAGACAAAATCAGAGGACTTGCATGAGTTTGATTATGTATGCTTCGGTAATAGGATCAATTATGTATGTTATGCTATAGACAAGACTAGATATATCATATGCTTTAAATGTTACTAGTAGATATGAATTAGATCCTGGTGAATGTCACTGGGTGGCTATAAAAAATATCCTAAAGTCATTGAGAAGGACTAAGGATGTATTTTTGGTATATGGAGATGGAGATCTTGTAGTGAGCGGGCATATGGATGCTAATTTTTAATATGACCATGATGACTCTAAATCCAGTCAGGTTACATGTTCACAATAAATGGTGGAGCTGTTAGTTAGAAGAGTTCCAAATAGGAGATGGCTATAGATTTAACGATTAGGTCAGATTACATTATAGCTGCGAAAGCGGTAGAAAAAGCTATTTATAGTAAGAAGTTCATAATGGAACTTAGAGTGGTTTTGGGCATTATAGACCTGATACTGTTGTACTGTAACAATAATGAGGCTATTGCTCAAGCCAAGGAATTAAGGTCTCATAAGAGTTCCAAGCACATACTCAGGAGATATCACTTGATTAGGGAGATCATTGATAGAGGTGATGTGAAGATAGAGAGAGTGCCTACATATAAGAACATCACTGATCCTTTGACTAAGCTACTTCCTCAAATGAGGTTTGATTCTAGTGTACTTGTCTATAGTATTAGATACAAAGGCGGTTGGCTTTAGTACAAGTAGGAGATTGTTAGAGTAGTGCTCTAAAGGCAATCACCTTTAGCACTTTTGTACAAACATTATTTTGATTAATAAAGCGAAAGATAATTTTTATTAATCTTATGTTCATTTATTTATGAATTGATTTCAATCTTAATTCAAATTAATGAAATCCATGATATAAAACATAGCATGAAGGAAATCATAAAGAGATCATGATAATGAGATTCCTATCATGTGCAATTGTATTAGTATCTAAATTATCCCTAGTCATAGGATTAATGAGACAGAACATTGTTAATCCAGATAGACTAGCACATGTTATACTCCTTCATTTGATCAAGCAGAGGTTCTCATAAATTGTAAGTATGAGGTGTTTAGAGTTAACATGTACTTACTAAGAGTAGTAAGTACAACGGATGACCTGATATGAGATTATCATATGGATGATCTATCAAATGTCAGTGATTGATCTCATCATAGAAATGGTGAAAATATCTTTAGATTTGAGGTACTTAAGTATATCTTGGATACTGATCCTGTGCTTTGACACCATTCTTTGTTGCCTCAAGACGAGATCGCTCATAGGGTAGTGATTGGGTATAACTATTTGTCTTTGAAGGTAATTGAGTATCCAATAAAAGATTCACCACTCCTGATAGAAGGAGATGATACCCATAACCTCTTATACTCGGGATTCTCTGACCAGAGCAGTTAAGTGTGATGAAGAGAGTCTTCAATGAAGCATAGAGTAATGGGATCCCCAGAATAAGAACTAACATCATTTGCACTAGAAGTGACATAGTCAGTTTAGTGGGAGTTGACATTTAGCCTATACTTCGAACCAAGTGGGTATAGGATGGTGAAGGGACGAATTGCACAGTAAATGTCTATGGAAAGGTTAGTAAGTTGGATAATTAACTATCGAAGAGTTCGTGTTAATTCACTTACGTTTCGGTAAATTGACATCATGAAACCCTCTTAATGATTTTCTTAGGTTAAGAGTTAATTGAAGTGCCTAAAATAACTAGAAACCTAAGAGTCATATGCATAAAAGATCAAATGAAATATAAAGTGTGCATGGTTGTCATTTTAAGCAAGTCACGATCGTGACTCATAGGTCACCATTGTGACCCACTTTATGAAAAGTGGTACATAAGTGAGTTCTTCACTTATGTACACATGAAATTAAGCTAAAACACATTCAATTAAGAGGCTAAGGGTCCAGAAGAGTTCTGGAGGTTGAGACGAGTGATCTTGAGGTTTGTTCATGCAATTTTATGCAATTATTGCATGAGTTTAATTGCATGTAACTTGTTTATAATCTAACTCTAAATTGAGCATCTATTTGAATTCATCTTGTTTGGTGATAGTTGTGCATTAGTGTGTGTTTTTTCTAGGTATTTGACATGTGTGTCTTGCATAATAGGTTATTATTATTGTATTTTAGGATTTATTTTGTATGTTTTTGTTTAGTTTAATCTTTCTGGTTATTCTTTTATGTTTAATGTTGATTTAGGGTAAGAATTGATCATTTTGATGTAGGAATTGAGGGTGGCCACCTTTGCAATTGAGCTAGAGACTAAGAGAAGAGAATAAAAGTGGAGGATTTATAACGCAAGAACCCACGATCGTGGGATTCATGCTAATTCCCACGACCGTAGGATGCCTAGCCCAAAGATACATACGGGTTTGATTTATTTTTAGGTTTTTGTGACTATTAAAAGACATAAACCCCAAAACACTTCCAATATATTCCCATATATCAAACTCCTTAGACTGTTATTGGAAGTGTTCTGATTGCACATGAATCTGAAAGACATCTAAATACTCAACATAAGTGTTGAATGCCAGACTTAGGTCTGATGAACATGAGACTCTGACTGTGAATTATGAATAAATGTTGTTGATGGCATATTTTGTGATTTGATGCATCACACTGATATGCATGATCAAATAAAGGCATTATAACTAGAGTGGTTAGTCTGAAAGAGCTAAAAGCTTATAAATCTACACTAGAGCCTAGCTCCGTGATTAATGAGCCCGGTATCAACAATAGGTATGGAACAGTATCTGAAAAGATCCCAATATCCATTAGGGATATGGGACAGTCAAAGACGCTCGGTCACAACAAATAAAAACAAATGTGGAGTCTCATATGCACCATATTTGTAAATATATATATATATATGTCGATAATGTGACTGGCTGGGATATACATGATCAAATTATGCCTAAAAGGAATATATGGAATGTGTGACATTTATTGTGTCTTATTGAGATGAGGACTGTTGTGAATTTGATTATATGTAAGATACATATGTATTTGACATAAGTGAGCTCATCAATGATGTTTCATTTACTGAGTTCGCAAAACTCATCAAAATTGCAACGTAGTTTTTTAGGTACAAGAGAGGAGATCTAGTTCCTAAGATAGTCTAGAAGAAAATTTTGGATTAAGAAATGACCCAAAGGTCTAGCAGCTGACATCTGAGGAGTAGTAGACTATTTTTATGTAGTTTTCTTTTGTCATGTAGAACTTTTGTACAAAGAATGGTTAACTCTCAATTGTTTGGTAATGTAAATATTTGTCATATCTTAGTGAATGAAATGGAAGAGTTGCTTTTAAATGAGCAATTGAGTTTTTAAGTATTCTATTATTCTGTATGATGCCATTAAGTGGAAGTAATTGCTATAACATGCCATTGTCATAGGGCTGGAACATCCTTTGGATGTTCAGGTATATACTTTATGGTAATGTGGGGTTACAGAGAGTCATCGAGAGATTGAGGAAGAGAAAAAGGAAGAGAGACATAGAAAAGAAACCTACGCGAAGTACTTCTCAAAGCATAAGTTTTCTCTCCATTGCTACCTCCGTCATCCATTTCGATCTTGATTTCGGTTAATTTTCCATTTTATTATTGTATAGAATTGGGATAGCCATTGATGATAGGATTGTATGAATGTTGGGGATATATAAATTCACCTTTGGGTTGTTTTATCTTTGATTTATTGAAATTTAATTGTTTGTGCTTTACTAGATTTATTGTGATTTAATTTATGCACTTGCATGATCCAGTGATAAACTGAGAGGGTGAAACAAGTGAAAATTATTAAATTGGGCTAATGAGAGTTAGGTAATTTAATAGAACGAGAATTAAATCAAGTCGGTTAATTGTGTGAAGAGAGATCTTGCATAGGTTCTCGAAAGTTTTTGGACAACTTCAAATCTAAAAGGGTTTTGGAGAAATTGTTAATTAAGAGATTATAATTTCCATAATTCGATTAGGGTTTATAAATTAAGTTTAATGGTTATAACTCGAGAGAGAGTAATCAACCCTAGGATTATCTAAAACCGATAATCTAGTAAGTCATAATCGATTAGGATAGCATTAAAGATAACTAAAATTTTCCTTTCTCTCAATTGGTAGTTCCTTAGGTTGATTCTTGAATTTGTGCATTGCAACTACTATTTTGTTAATATTTTCGTGATTGATTCTTGGAATTAAGTTGCGTAATTAAAATTAATTCTTGCCTTAGTTTTGTTTATTTTAAATTATTGCGCTTGTTTAATGTCGTTACCTTAATGTACCCTTCATAGTTACCATCAACCTAGGTCTATAATTAATGGCTTGCTTCCACCATTTCTTCGCGTAGTGGTTTAGTAGCCTATAAATAACGCACATGTTGTAAGATAATGATAAGGGTATACTGTACTAAAATAATATATCCAACTAACTCCATTAATGCCCTTTTATATAACAAACTGTTAATAAAATAAGGAATAATAAAACTTATTGAATCTTTAGTTGACTCAAACAGTTTGTCTTGTGGAAAAAGGGAACCGTCCCTACTTAAGGTGACTACCAATAATTCGTCAATAGTTTCCTTATTTGACTCCTCCCTTCGTTCTTTTTCAATCACCTTCGTCCACTATTCTACTTTCTCTTCCTAAACAAGGGCTTCCTTCTCTTCTTCTTCCTCAATCATCTTTTCCCACTCTTCTACTTCCTCCTCTTAGATAAGAGTTTCCTTTTCTTCTTAAACCTCTACTTTCTCTATATTTAGTTCTTTTCATTCTTCAAAAACAACAGTTACCTCCTTGTCCTCTTAAAATATAACTTCATTCATGAAGTCCACCTTTGTCTCCTCTTCACTCTGAGGTATTAATAAGCTCAAATAATATGATCTATTCAACTCAACGTATTCTAGTGAAAAAATCTCACTTTGAATTTCCAATGGCTAGCTTTAATTTTGGCAAGGCATTATGTTATTTTATCTATATGATGTTCTTCTTGCTATTGTTATTATACTGATTCAAATTAAACATAATCATTCCGTCCATTAGGATAAAAGTTGCTCCACTCTTAATTATAGGTATTCTTATATGGTTCATTTTGAGGCTAGTTTCGTATGCAATATGAATGCTCAACATATAGTTCATTGCCAGACGATCATGATTTTAATGGTTACTCTTAACAATGTCCCAACCTAACATAGATATCAGTTGAGCTTTTGAATACAGGTCACCATTGCTTTCATTACAAATTTTTGATGTTGTTATACACGATGACGTATTGTAAATTCCATAAGAAAAATATCCTCTCCATCCGTCCATTGTGGTTTGTAGCTGTAGTGATGAATCTTAAATCTTAACATTAAATCACAAGCACAAAATCAAAAAAGAGAGGTTCAAAAGATAGATAAATGAATAAGTCAATAATAATAATAATAAAATAAATAAATAAAATAATGGATAGATTAATAAAAACTAGGATTTCCTAATATTACAATCCCTGACAATGGTGCTAAAAACTTAACTGAATTACTTTACTTATAAAGATATAAATTTTTAACAATAAGGGCACGATGTAGTTGTAGCTAGCACTAATAGGTAAGGGTGTTATCCATGAGGACTATAAGTACTAGTATTCCCTTTTTCTATTATCTAACTACATAATCAGACTATGAATTTACTTGAAAATTAAAGAAAATGAATTAAACAAAAGTCGACACAATAATGAACTCATACAAAAAACAAAATTAGTCAATATCAAAAAAATAATACCTAGGTGATGAATTCTCCTAAAATATCTTAAACAATAACCCTTTATCATGCAATTAGATCATTGATTATTGGACCTTGAAAATTCCTATCTTATGTTAATAACTTTCTTAAGACTATTAACAGCTAACCCTCAGTTGATTAATTGAAATCTCTTTCTTGTCAAAACCCCTAAGATTGCATTATTGATTTGTGAATTTCAACATTAAGTTTGAAACCAATTTAGAGGATTTATGTCAACCTATCTCTATGTTTGCATGCAATGATCTGTTCACACAAAAGAATTTCTCAATATCAATCGTATGAAATCAAATATTGGACTAATATTATCGATATATTAGTTCAACAATATAACGCATAATTGAATTGGAATAAATCGATGTATAAAACTTCATTAAACAAAAGCCTATATCATCACAACTTAGGATTCATGACACCTAGGCACTAAACAATTTAGTACCTACATATAGAAAACAAGGCCAATAATAAACATTCAAAAGAATAAATGGAAATAAATAATTCATATTCTAAATTACCCTTTTGTCTATAAAGAATGTTTTTTTCAATTTGGATTAAACGATGCTCTCTATCAGATCTTGTGACGTAATGTCTTTTTTTTTTGCTGTAATTGTACATATAAGAATTTAAAAAATATCAGTTTTAAGTAATTAAAAATAAAAATTTCCTGAATTAAAATATAAAAATTTAAATACTTGTATTATCTATAAAAACCTTTTCTACAACGCATCTTAAAGCAAGCATTTCTTCATGTATGCTTTCTCACTGCACGCCATCTGCAAGTGAAATTTCTGTTTAACCTGGGAAGAACTTGTGTCTGCTATCAACTATTAATTTTGCAAGTATGACTTGTATCTGATAAAATTGATGAGCTGTATAATTACTAGAGCAACCAATAGAGCTTATAGATGAAGGTCCAGATCAAGTTCCAGGAAGTTTCATGCCTAGTTATGTTAACGGTCGTTCAAAGTATCAAATGAATATTTATAGCAATCACCTGAGAAATTGCACATCCATGCTTCTCCTGTAGATGGTATTTCAATGATAATTCTATGCAAGATCGAGCTTACGTGTTATCTGCAAGGTTTCTTGCGATAGTTACCAACGAAGGTAGCAACACCATTTGTCATCGTAACCCGCTAACAAATTTGCTAAAGCAGTCGGTAGCTAACGACATTCACAATCTGCGACTGAAAATCTAATTACGTCTTATTTGGATATTCTTTAAACACATACAGATTAGGTTGTGATGATGAGAGGTGAATTTACAGAGAAATTTATATATGAAACTTCATTTCATTTCGTACAGTCTATGTTTCTACTCATTAAAAAGCTTTTAGCTTCCAATCAAAATATCATTATGAATTCAGAATAGCAACAAAGAAGGCAAGGAAATGGTGCTAATGAAGTACCAAGGCTGATCCCAAACAGAGGTGATGTATTGAAGAGTAGCATAAAGAAGGTGGTTAATTCGGTTGTTGGGGAAAACTATAAAACCTCTTCAACTGCTCACCCTTCTTAATTAACCTCTATATATTCTCCTAGTTCCATACCTATCGCCTGGGCTCTTGTTTCTATTGTTATTTCATTTTCCGAAAAATTTGTATTATTAATGTATGATATAGAATGATTAGGCTTTGGGGTTCATCCTTATCAAAGTTTATTCTTTAATAATTTTCCCGTGCTTTTCATTTTTTCCATCACAGTCTTGTACTTGTATTATTCAATTAGCCTTCAAAATTTTATTGGAATAACTTTTTTTTTTAATTTTTTCTATCATATGTCACAAGCTTATATAGCTATGTTTTAAGAAATCTCAAGAAATGTGGTCATTTGAATGTAAATTTATCACCTAAAAAAGAGAATACAAATATCTTATTGTAATTAATCTATAATATTAGTTTTTTATTTTAATAACTTCAAAATCCATTTGCTTCTTCACTCGTATAAAATATTTTAAAAGTTGATTTAACATATGTGTTATGTGATGGTGATTTGAAAATTGTAAGGAGTTATATGCTTATATATTAGTTATAGTTTCTCTCTTGGAATTATAATATCCCAAATTATTTTAAACGTAATTTAAAATAATAAAAGTTTGTTTTATATTAAATAAAAATACAAGAGAGATCTAAGTATTTATTTTATGATTTATTTATATTTCAAAAAAATGAAGAATACAATGAATGAAATTCTTAACTCAACTTTTTCCTTAAAATTAAAGAAAATGCGTTAGCAGAAAGAAATTGGGACCACTACAAGGAAAATGTCATTTATTGACAAAAAACTAAGACAAAGGCGTCGTTAAAACGACTGTAGGTAATAATTTTCGACGAATTACAGAATATCCGTCAGTAAATTTACCGATAGAAAATTTATGTAAGTGGCGGTGAATAAACTAACGATTGTTTGTGCGGTCGACCATCGGTACATTTCCGACGGTCAATACTTTTCTGTCGGTAGATTTACAGAAGTTATTGTTTATTTCTTCTTTAAGTTTATTACAACATTACCGACGGTTATGCTTCTTCCGTCTGTGATTACACAGATGGTTATTCGCATAATCCCTGTCTGTAAATTTGGCGACAAAATTAATTATTCCTTCAACAAATTAATGTCAATATTATCGACATTTTTGTTGTTTTTTATCAGTAAATAGACTTGATTTTACTGGCACACATTTGTTATTCCATCGTTAAATTAACAATTTTTTTTAAAAAAATATATACTGTCATTAAATTTTATTTGAGGATCTTATGGTTGATGCACAATTTAAATAATTATGAATTATCTGTGCATAATAATTTGATTTGTTTATACATTTGATTTGTTTAAGGAGATTGTTGATTAATGATGTAAAGTTAAAATAATCTTAATTGATAATAAAACACTAAATTGTACATAATAAGTATTTGTAATTCAAATGAAATGACTACAAGTACACTATTGATTTGGTGAGTGTGGATGGTCTGATTACTGCGATGAGGTGTTACCCTTCCCCTTCAACTCATCCATCTCATTACGAAGCTGAGCTATGTACTCCATCGACTGTTATAACTAAGTTTCCAACGTCTATACTATGCTCTGAAGCTCTTGGACTTCATTGGTTGTGAACCGCCTACTAGATACTGCTGTACTGGACGTGGAGGATTGCGAATAACATGTGTTCACAAATGAACCTAAACAAAATATCCTTCCACGACGGTCCCTATTACCCATTGCATCAGGATATGTTTAAGTCTCATCGACATCTTCAGACTGTTGAGACTGTCGTTGAATGCTTTCTTGTATTTGATCATATCAGAAGGTAATGTTTATATTAGTAAGTGATAATTATTAAACATTAATATTAAACTATAAATTTCACATACATTTATTTCTCTATATTAGGTGTTGACGAATGTCACATCGTCATGCTTCTTAGTGTGAGTGTGCAAAAAGAGCTGACGGTGTGTAGGTCTCATGCCCATAGACTTTTCCTGCATAAGATTAAAATGTTATAAGTGAACTAGAATTTATAAAAATTTTAGCAGAGTTCCTTTAGTTTTATAATATTTACCCTCTATTGAACAAAGAAATTAACTCAACAACACAACCATATATGACACCAGACATTTATAACATTATCATTCTCCGTAATACACATTTTCATTTCGAAATTCACAGATCAAAGTAAATTGAAATACAAGAAAGTAAAACAATCAGAATATAAATGTAAAGTGTAGATACTTACAAGTCTCTCTGCATGCTCGTGGTGGGTAATAGATCTTCCCGTATATATGGGAAGACTCTCTTCCCTCGGTCTTCCACGTCTGTTAGTAGAATTACGCTTTAAAATAGACATTGCCTCAGATGATGTCCAATACTACTACCAATGACTCCATATTTGTTTAGAAATATAAAGCAGTTCTATACCAGCCTTAGTATCGCACCAACAAAGTCCCAATAACGTTTACGTACTCATCTCACCCATACTTTATAAATGATCATGTCATATTTAGAATCCCAAAAAAAACTTTTTGAAGCAAAAGAAAAAAATTCGATAAATACTTATAATGTAATGATGTTTATCAAATTAATATAAAAATTAATTAAAAAAGAAAACAATTTGTACCTCAAACTCTTGATAGTAAAATTCCTTTATAACTTGAGAGATATTCTTCCATATATAACCCTCAAGATCAATCTTCTCCTTAAATTTGTATGTCATATTTCTTGAGCACAGTCCAAACAAAATCAACCTAATATAAAAAGAAGTAATTTTATACCATTTTTAAAATTTAAACTTATAACTTAATTATAAGCATATAGTGTTTCATATATCTTTACTTACAAATTATTGACAATTATACTGTAAGTTCTTACATCATGTTCCTCAACTCCAGGCTGGCGACTGCCTCCTTAATCCGTATTGTTTATCCCTGATATCTTTGTTAGTGTAGGGGTAGTGGTTGATGTAGGGGTAAGGGATGGTGTAGCAGTCGGTACGGAAGGTGATGCCTCATTTGCAAGTGTAGTAGTTGGAGGGAGAGGAGGTTATTCAGTTCTAATTACAGAATGTGATGCTTCACTAGACAATAAGTATCTCCGAATCATTGTCTGAACTTTGGTCACATTATATCATGTTTTCTATTTGGTAGCATATTTCAACCTGAAATTAACATTTGACTGAATTTTCTAGAAATATAACAAATTGAATTCAATATTTACTATAACATATTAAAAAGGAAACAATTTACTTGTTGAATACAATATTCAATTACAAACACAAATTAACCACTATCATCACTTAATTATAAATCAAAATTATCTTTTTTTCTGAAGAATTAGAATCAAACTCAGGTTCCTCTTTAAATATTTGGCCCTCCTCATCCTCTCTAGATAAAATTGAACTAAATCCCTTCATGTTTGGTGTTAATTTAGGTGATGATTGTATTTTTGTCCTTTTTAATTCTTCAAATATCAATGTCTATAACATTGCATATGTTATTGGCTAGGGTATGAGGTTCTTTAGCCTCTAGGTTTCAGATATACATACTATTATTGTTTGCATATGGATCCAACCTATGTATCTTAATTAGAATAACTAACTAGAATAGAGAAAGAAACTTAGTAATTAAAATAAAGTTTGTACAAAAGTGCTAAAGGTGATTGCCTTTAGAGTACTACTCTAACAATCTCTCACTTGCACTAAAGTCAACGCCTTTGTTTCTAATAACATAGGCGAGTGCACAAGAATGAAATTTTTCTTGAGGAAGTGTCTTAGTCTGTGAATAATGCACATGTTGTAAGATAATGATAAAGATATAACGTATTAAAATAATAAATCCAACTAACTACATTAGTGCCTTTTTATGTAACAAACTCTTAACAAAATAAGGAATAATAAAACTTGTTGAATATTTGGGCGACTCAAATAGTTTGTCTTTTGGGAAGTGGGAATCGTTCGTACTTAAGGTGACTACCAATAATTCATCAATAGTTTTTGACTCCTCCCTTTATTCTTTCTCAATCACCTTTGTCCACTATTCTACTTTCTCTTCCTAAACAGGGGCTTCCTTCTCTTCTTCTTCCTCAATCATGTTTTACCACTCTTTTACTTCCTCCTCTTGGATAAGGGTCCTTCTCTTCTTGAACCTCTACTTTCTCTATCTTTAGTTCTTCTCATTCTTTAAAAACAACAGTTACCTCCTCATCCTCTTAAAATGTAACTTTAGTCATGAAGTCCACCTTTGTCTCCTCTTCACTCTGAGGCATTAATAAGCTCAAATAATATGATGTATTCAACTTAATGTATTCTAGTGAAAAAAATCTGCCTTTGCATTTCTAGTAGGTAGCTTCAATTTTAGCAAGGAATTTTATTATTATATCTATAAGATGTTCTTCTCGTTGTTGTTATTGTAAAGATTCAATGGAAACGTAATCATTCCATCCGTTAGCATAAAAGTTGCTCCACTCTTCATTATAGGTATTCTTATATGGTGCACTTTGTGGCTAGTTTCGCATGCAATATGGCTACTCAATCATATAGCTCAGTGCCAGGTGTTCATGATTTTAATGGTTACTTGTAACAATGTCCCAACCTAGCACAGATATCAATTAATCTTCTGAATACATGTCACCATTACTTTCATTCGAAGTTTGCGATCTTGCTATTTGCGATGGCATATTATAGCTTCCATAATAATACTATCCTCTCCATCCTTCTGTTGTGGTTTGTGGCTATAGTGATGAATCTTAAATATTAACACTAAATCACAAACACAAGGTCAAAATAGAGATGTTCAAAAGAAAGATAAATTAATAAGTCAATATCAATAATAAAGTAAATAAATAAAATAATGACTAGATTAATAAAATCTTGGCTTTCCTAATATTACAATTCCTAAGAATGGTGCTAAAAACTTGACTGAATTGCTTTACTTATAAAGATATAAAGTTTTAGCCGCAAGGGCACGATGTAGCTGTAGCTAGCATAAATAGGCAAAGGTGTTTCCCATAAGGACTATAAGTACTTGTATTCCCCTTTTCTATTATCTAACTATCGAATCAAACTATGAATTTACTTGAAAGTTAAGGAAATGAATTAAACTAAAGTTGACACAGTAATGAACTCATATAAGGAAATACTACAATTAGTCATTATCAAATAAATAGTACCTAGGTGATGAATTCTCCTAAGATATCTTAAACAATAACCCTTTATCATACAATTAGATTATTGATTATTGAACCTTGAAAATTCCTATCTTATGTTAATATCTTTCTTAAGACTATTAAAAGCTAACCCTTGGTTAATTAACTGAAATCTCTTTCTAGTTAAAACCTCTAAGATTGAATTACTGATTTGTGAATTTCACCATTAAGTTTGACACTAATTTTGAGGATTTATATCGACCTATCTCTATGTTTGCATGCAATGATCTTTTCACATGAAAGGATTTCTCAATCTCAATCGCATGAAATGAAATATTGGACTAATATTCTCTATATATTAGTTCAACAATATAACGCATAATTAAATTGGAATAAATCAATCTATGAAACTTCATTAAACAAAAGCCTATATCATCTTATCATCACAACTTAGGATTCATGACACCGAAGCACCAAACAATTTAGTTCCTAAATATAGAAAACAAGGTCAATAATAAATATTTAAAAGAATAAATGGAAATAAATAATTTATATTCTAAATCTCTCTTTTGTCTATAAATTTTTTTTTTTGCAATTTGGATTAAACGATGTTCTCTATCAGATCTTGTGACATAATGTTTGTATTTTCCTCATCCTCTATTCAGAACAATAATCTTAGAATATTTTAGTTTTATAAACGTTTAATTTTAGTTAAATGATCAATCCTTTCCAATAAACTTATATCTACCATAATATAAGTATTGTAGAATAATACTCGTCGGACCTAAAATATAATTGATCATATAATCATTTTTAGTGAATAATTTTAAATTATATAACATTTCTGGCGGTCAATAATTTTCTGTCCGTAGATTTACAGATGGTATTGTTTATCCCGTCGGTAGTTTATTACAACATTACCAACATTTATGTTTGTTCCGACGATGGGTATATCGATGGTTATTCGCACAAACCCTGTCGGTAAATTTGGCAAAAGAATTGGTTATTCCGTCGAAAAATTAATGCCAATATTACTGACAATTTTGTTGTTTTTTGTCAATAAATAGACTTGATTTTACCGAAACACATTTGTTATTCCATCAATAAATTAACCAAAAATTTTTTAAAAAAAATATACTGTCATTAAATTTTATTTGATGATCTTATAGTTGATGCATAATTTAAATAGTTATGAATTATCTGTGCATAATAATTTGATTTGTTTAAAGAGAAAGTTGATTAATGTTATAAAGTTAAAATTATCTTATCTGATAATGGAATACTAAATTGTACATAATCAGTATTTGTAATTCAAATGAAATGACTACAAGTACACTATTGATTTGGTGAGTGCGGCTGGTCTGATTGCTACGATGAGGTGTACCCCTCCCCTTCAACTCATCCATCTCATTACGGAGCTGAGCTATGTACTCCATCGACTATTGCAACCGAGTTGTCAATGCCTGCTCTATGCTTCGAAGCTTTTGGACTTCATTGGTTGTGGATTGCCTACTAGATGTTATTGTACTGGATGTGGAGGATTGCGAATAACATGTGTTCACAAATGAACCTAAACTGAGTTCCACGACGGTCCCTACCACCTGCTGCATGAAGATATGTTTGAGTCTCATCAACATTTTCAGACTGCTGAGACTGTCGTTAAATACTTTCTTATATTTGGTCCTATCAGAAGGTAATGTTTATATTAGTGAGTGATAATTATTAGGCATTTGTATTAAACAATAAATTTCACATACATTTAGTTCTCTACATCGAGTGTTGACAAATGTTACATTGTCAAACTTCTTAGTTTGAGTATGCAAAAAGAGCTGACGAGGTGTAGACCTCACGCCCATAGACTTTTCCTGCATAAGAATAAAATGTTATAAGTGAACTATAATTTACAAAATTTTCGACAGAGTTCCTCTATTTTTATGATATTTACCCTCTATTGAACAAAGAAAATAACTCAACAACACAACCCTATATGGCACCAGACATTTATAACATTATCATTCTCCATAATACACATATTTTCACTTCGAAATTCATAGATCAAATTAAAGTGAAATACATCTAAATAAAAAAATCAGAATATAAACATAAAGTATAGATACTTACAAGTCTCTTTGCATGCTCGTGGTGGGTAATAGATCTTCTCGTAAGTACGGGAAGGCTCTCTCCCCCAGTCTTCCACCATTGTTGGTAGAATTATGCTCTGAAATAGATATTGCCTCAGATGATGTCCAATACCACTACCATTGACTCCATATTTGCTCATAAATATAAAGCGGTTGTATACCAGCTTTGTGTATAGCACCAACAAAGTCCCGATAATGTGTAAGTGCTAGTCTCACCCATACTTTATAAATGACTACATCAAATTCAGAATCCCAAAAAAATTCATTCTGAAACAAAAGTAAAAACATTCGATAAATACTTAGAATTTAATAATATTTATCTAATTAATGTAAAAAATAATTAAAAAAGATTTTTTTTGGTGCCTCAAACTTCTGATAGTAAAATTTCTCTATGGCCTGAGAAATATTCTTCCATATATAACCCTCAAGATCAATCTTCTCCTTGAATTTGGATGTCATGTTTCATGAGTACCATTCAAACAAAATCAACCTAATATAAAAAAAATAATTTTATTCCATTTTTAAAATTTAAACTTACAACTTAATTATAAACATATAGTGTTCATGTATTTTCACTTACAAATTATTGACAATTGTAATGTAAGTTCTTCCCTCATGTCCCTCAGCTCGAGGCTAGCGACTGCCTCCTTCATCTGTATTATTTATCCCTGATATCTCTATCGGTGTAGGCGTAGTGGTTGATGAAGGGGTGGTGGATGGTGTA
>JANIIA010000005.1:42451431-42466322 GCA_027478495.1 Erythroxylum alaternifolium
AAGGTGGGTTTCATGTTTATAATTGAGTAATGAGCCATTAATGTTTTCTTTCAAATCAAGAAAATAAAATGATTTCACTTACTTCATAAATGTTGCTTTTATTGCTTTTGAATGATTTGCAAAAATCGCTACATATTTCAGTATATGAATTTTGTTGATGAATTTCAAAATAAAGATTAAAATGCATCGAAACATTTTATGTTATACCTTGAAAATGTCATGGCATTCTGTACATTGGGAAAAACATAAGAAGCACGAGAATATGAAAATGAATGGAAATGAATATGTGCTTTGTTTGGGCTAGAGTGGAACCATTCTGTTCGTCACGTGCACATTGACAAGAGCCTTCTCCCGGCTGCCCGCTTGTGGCATATGAGCTCCAAAAAAGGACTCATTCTATTCATGGTGTAAACTTCGGTTTCTCCATTCTATTTCTATGGAACCCTCGAGCCATTTGTTATGCATTTGCATTTTGATATGTTTGATATGATGAATGCATACATGATTTACAGTATTGTGAATTTTGACAAGAATTTTGAGAAACGTTTGTTTTATGAACTCAGTAAAAGTTTTCCATGGCAAGTAAAATAGTTTAAAAAGTTTTTTTACAGAGACAATAGACAATAATAGAGCATCACAATGATTGTGAATCATATGGACCATATATAACCAAGAGTATTCCAACATTCTCCCATTTGGTCCATATAATTCAACATTGACCTTATGGAGAAACAAAATATATGAATCATAGCGATAAGTTCTCTTATAACGAGTAATATCTTCCATATATTACATTACATTACATCTCTGCACATAGTCCGTCAATTTAATGAATAAACCATATGTTTATAATGAAGATTCTCAAAATAAAAAGTTGAATATATATAGGTACACAAACCATATGAGAAAGATCACATTGAATAGGATTTTTATTGAAAACAATGTACATTCAGTGACATTATCTTACAAAACCTAGTCCCATTTATACTATGTTACCTTAAACTGCATAGGTGGTATGTGTTTAGTCAAGAGATCGGCAATCATTAACTAAGTGAGAATGCACTCAATGACCACTTTCTATTCCTTAACACATTCTCTTATGGCTAAATACTTAATGTCATTATGCTTGCTTTGACTTCCACTCTTATTATTTTTAACCATAAAAACCATAGTTGAGTTGTCATAATATAATTGTAACAACTTAGAAATAGAGTCCATAATTTTCAGCCCAGATATAAAACTCTTTAACCATACACCATGCGAGGTGACCTCAAAACACGATACCAACTCATCTTCCATAAACACTTCTCCAAGATATAGCTTCACCAGTTAACATGAAAATATAACCTGAGGTTGATTTTCTTGAATCAATGCAGACAACAAAATCTTAATCAGAGTACCTAACTACTTATAGATTTTCAGTCCGTTTGTATATAAGCATGTAAACCTTCGTTCCTTAAAGATATCTCATCTCTTTCTTTGCAACCTTCTAGTGATCAATACCTGGATTACTCTGATACCATCCTAACATTCCAACCACGAATGCAATGTCTGGTCTTATATATACCTGAGCATACATTAATATTCCAACAATTGAAGCATATGGGAAGTTCTTCACATATTCCCATTCAAACACATTTTTTGAGCATTAACCCAAGTTGAATCTATCACCCTTTAGTATGATTGCTACACTTGGTGCATAATCTTTCATCTGAAATCTCTCTAATACTTTATTGATATAGGTCTCTTGAGACAATCCCAAAATGCCTCGAGCTCTTTGTCTATGGATCTTAATGCCAATGATATAAGATGCCTCACTCATCTCTTTCATATCAAAATTCTTTGAGAGAAATTGTTTCACCTCATATAGTAAACCCTTATCATTAGTTGCAAGTAAAATATCATCTGCATATAGCATAAGATAAAAAATCTTGCTCCCACTAACCTTCTGGTATATACACTGATCCATGGGGTTCTCTCCAAAACCAAATGAAGTGATAACTTCATGAAATTTTGAATACCATTGACAAGATAGTTGTTTTAAGCCATATATAGATTTATTAAGCTTTTAGATCAAATGCTCACCATTACTATAGGAGAATCATTCTGATTGTTTCATATAAACCTAATAAGTGTAAATTGCATCATATTTTAGGGCTTATTTTCATATGTATTTAATTGTTAATTCAATTATTTAGTATATGTTTAGGCTAGAATTGTGTTAGTTTGTTAATTATTGATGTTTAAGTGTTTTTATATGTTAGTACAAGTCTTTGAGCTTAAATATTATATTTTCAAGGTACCTTCATGTGTTTGTTAATGTTTCGAGGTCAACATTGAAGAACAGAGAAGTTTCAGAGACATTTAGGCTGAACAATGGCCCACGACTATGAAACAATAGGCCATGATCATGATAGAAACATTGGATTTGGCCCACGATCGTGGCTTTCATGCCACGATCATGAAAAAAGGCTCAAATATGGCCTATGATCATGACCTGCATCGGGCAAATGCACAGACACTGAAAAACGTCAAGTTTTAAGGGATTTTTCAAACCTTTCGAACCCTAAAAAAACCCTAAGGTTGCTTAGAACACAAAGGATATTTAAAGAACAAGATAAAATGGAAGAAAGAGCTTTACATTTAGCCACTCTTGGAAACCATAAAGAGGGAGAAAAGGAAGAGAGGGAGAGAAAAAGAAGAGGAAGAAGAATTGGATCCTAACGCTGCTGCTCCCTGAATTCGATGGTATCCCAATGCCTTTGCCATCCCAGTTTGTCCAACTTAAGTTCCATTTTCTCTTCATTACCTTTTTCATTTAAATGTATAAAGTTAAGATGGCTTGTACGAAAATGAATTTCGTGTTATTGATAATGTTCTAAACTCTTCTTTAAGATTTTACTTTTAATTAAAGTTGATTTAGCTATTTTTGTGTTCATTGGTTTGGGCGCTGTGATTGATTAATGTATATGCATGTTTTGGTAACAAACTGAGAGAGTGAGCCAGATAAAAATGATTAGATCGAATTTCTTTTTATTCTTTTCCCTGAGCTTTAGAAGACTTAAGATTAGGCTAGTACCCTTCCTATGGGATCGATCCTTCAATACTACAAAGTATGATCCGTGCACTTGCAGATTATTGAAGGTTTTATAAATTGTAAAACTTGCTCAACAAAACTTCTTCCTCTAGTTTACCATTGAGGAATGCAATTTTTACATCCATTTGATGTAACTTAAAGTCAAAATCGGCTACTATTGCTATATTTATTCGAACAGAATCTTTCTTTGATACTGATAGGTGGCATTTGTACATACTTTTCTTAGGATAATTTGTTAGTTAATCATGATAAATTGATTGTTGTTAACATGTTTAGCTTATCTTTTGTCTTAGTTTCATATAATTGCATGATTATGTATGAATGTATGTGAATATGCATGAATGTGTTTGAATTAGGTATTTAAGATTAGGTTTTGTGTGAATTTTACATGGCATTATTGCACATCTTTTTCTTATATTAATGTTGGTATTAATTGCATATGTTTTAGGCATGATTAGTGATTAGTTATTTTGTTAATCAATAGGTTTGAAGGTGGTTTTGAGGGATGGAAGGATAGAAGAACCAAAGAGAAAGCAAGTCATGTGACCAAAAGGAAAGTTGGAATTTTTTTGGACTGACCCATCACCAATGTTAAGCTTTTTCAAGATACAATTATTATTCGATGTTTTTAATTTTCATCCAAAATAAATAGGAGAAATTCAGTTTCAAATTGGTGAAATAATGGTCCAATTTGGATAAGAAATCAGTAAGATATCACAAATTGAATTCAAGACAGAAAATCGAGTTTTCTAGAAAATTCCAGCTGGAAACTTCCTCCTTCCTACGTCGTTTTATGCATTAAATAGGGTATAAAAACTCAATTTTAAACCCTAGAAAGGAGGAGGTCGTGAAACATATCCAAGGGAGAGAGAATAACACATTTTGAGAGAAAAAAACAAGAGAATTCAAGGTGGAATCAAAGGATTTTAAGGAGACACAAAGCTGCCACCATAGAATTCCGGCTTTGCTCTTCAACATATAAGCATTACTTCGTCTCTTTTCTTGCTTCTTTGCTGTATTTTGTTGATTCATAAGGATGTATGGATATGTTATAAACATGTTGGATGAGATTTTGATGGATTTCTAAGTAGTCATTAGGTTTGTTAAGACTAAACTATGTAGTACCTCACTTTATTCAATGTTATGGATGTGGTTAATGTTTATAGTATACAGGTGTCCATACTTAACTCACATAGAGATATGGAGTTAAGAAATATGTTAGTAAGTGCCATGAGAGTGGGATTACACCAAGAATACTCTATATATTAAGTTACCTTTCCATTTGGAGAGAGATCTTAAATGGAAAAGTGGCTGTCTAAAAAATTGTTCATATCCTTTTAATGGTTAAGTGAAAAATGGGAAGTGAGAGCTTACATAATTCATTTACTTCATTAAACGTGGCTTCTTTGGTTCAAGTAATGAGAGTGAAAGAACTAGGACATTAGGAAATTTTGGACTAAATAAATTGAACATTGTTAAAGTGAGAGAATACATAGTTAGGTAATGACAATCCTAAGTTGTTAAATTGATACTTTGATTCACCATTTTCTAAATTTTTGTTCTTACTTTTATGAAAACCCTAAAGTGTGTATGTATAACTATTAATTTTTATATTTAGGATCTTTCAAATCTAATTAATTGAGTTTCCTGAACAAAACAAAATTTGAATCATTTTGGTGACTAACCAATCCCTGTGGGGCGATACCAATCTATACTACAATTTTTGATATGTATACATACAGGATAAGAGACTTTAATTTGAAATTTGGAAAATTACCTATCAAGTTTTTGGCAATATTGCCAGGGATTGAGCCTAGCATCAATTTTGGTTTGAATTGTTTTGATTTGGATTTTCTTTTCATTTTTATTTTGATATTCTTTTCTGATGTGTAATAGGGGTATGCACACGAGGAGTGCAGGAGTTGTGAAGAAATTAAACATGACATCACTAAAGTAGAAAAGGAATTGAGAAAGGCAAGGAGACAAGATCAAATTAAGCAAGTAATGGCTTAACAGAGGGAACAAGGTGGTGAAGAAAGAACTTTGATGGACTTTATGCAGCCAAGGTTTAATCCGAACCAACAAGGAATTGATAAACCACCAGTGAATACGAACAATTTCAAAATCAAGCCTACTTTACTTAATATTTTGCAAAGCAATTTGCAATTTTATGGTTTGCCACATAAGGATCCTAATACTCACATTGCCAATTTATTGGAAATTTGTGATACTTTTAGGCAAAATGGTTGTCGAAAGATGCAGTGAAGATGAGATTGTTTCCCTTCACACTAAAGGATCGAGCAAAGGCATGGATGAACTCCCTTACTCCAGAACAAGTTAGAATATAGGACCAATTGGTGCAAGCCTTTTTGTCCAAATATTTCCTAATGACAAAGACAATAAGGATCATTAAGGAAACTACCAACTTTCAATAATACAAGGGAGAATCATTGTACGAAGCATAGGAGTGTTTCAAAGAGTTGTAGAGGAGCTACCCCATCATAATCTTCCTAGGGAATTTTTGCTACAAAAATTTTATAATAGGGTCAATTTAACAATCAAAAGCACCATTGATGCAGCTACAGAAGGTTCATTGATGTAGAAGACCATAGATGTTACATATGACCTGGTTAAAGACATAGCTACTAACATTTGGCTTTGGTACCATGAAATGAGTAAACCACTACAGATGAAGGAACAGAAAGGGGTTATGTGAGCAGATTCAACAATTGCTTTATTTGCAAAAATTGCATCATTAAGGAAACAGGTAAGTGATCTTCAACCTTCATCTAGTTCTTTGGAATATATGCATCAAAATTGTGAGATTTGTGGAGCAGACAATTATAATTCATCGGAATATTATTTAATAAGCACTGAAGGCATAGAACAAGCTCATTATTTAAGGTTCCAACAAAGGTTAGATAATAAACCATATTCTGGTACTTATAATGCTGGATGGAAAAACCATCCAAATTTTTCTTGGGCTAACCTTATAGGAACCAATTGGAGACCTCAAAAACTCCCATGATTTTAGGAAAATTGTAAGTAACTCACATATTACTTTAGAGTCAAAGTTTGGAGGTATTGAATCAAGGCTAGAGGCAAAAATTGAAGCCCAAGATGCAAGCACAGATTCTCAACTTCCATAGTTGAGCTCCCAATTTTCAAAGCTGATGGAAGTGATGGGTACAATTGGATCAAAGGTTGACAATATCGAGGAGGCATAGGCACGGATTGATCAGGTGCTAAAAAGTTATCAAATGAAGACTGATCAGTTGATTAAAAATCAAGTATCATCAATCTATAACCTAGAGGTGCAGATGGGTCAGCTGGCAACTGCAGTATCAACTAAACCCCCAAGTAACCTTCCTAACACTTCAGAACCTTATCAAAAAGACCATTTAAAGACGATTCAGTTGAGAAGTGGAAAGGAGTTACCAGAGCCAGTTTTGAAGGAAGTTATTGATCCAGTGAAGAAAGGTCAGGAAAAAGGTAAGGAGAAAGTCACTGAGGAGGTGGAACCCCCATATTTCCACCATTACCATAAGTTCCAAAATTACCATTTCCTAGGAGAGTGAGTCAGAATCCAGTGGAGACCCAATTCAACAAACTTTTGGAAAAATTGAAGAAGTTGAATATGAGTTTTTGTTTGCCAAAAGTTTTGCAGCACATGCCCAAGTATGCTAAGTTCTTAAAGGAATTACTTTCTCACAAGCAAACTTAGGATTCAAATCAGACAGTAGCATTGATAGCCAGTTGTAGCTCTGTGATCATAAACACTTTGCCATTGAAACTAAAGGATTCGTGGAGTTCTACTATTCTTTATATTGTTAATGGTGTTGAATTTTCTAAATGTTTATGTGATTTGGGAACTAGTATTAATCTGATGCCATTTTCTATTTTCAAGAAGCTGAACTTGGATGACATAAAGCCAACATCAATAACAATTCAGTTAGCTGATCAGTCCATAAAAAAGCCTTTTGGAGTATTCGAAGATGTTTTGGTAAAAGTAGGTAAGTTTGTGATTTCTGTTGACTTTGTCATTCTTGATGTTGCTGAGGACAGAAATTGTCCATTAAGTTTAGGACACACATTTACGAATACTAGTCGGGCATTGATTGATGTAAATAATGGTGTTTTGATTTTGCGTATTGGTGGTGAAAATTTGAGTTCAATATGAATAGGAGTTTGAAAAGTAGGGAGGAGCTGGATTGTTGTATAACAATGGATGTGATGGATGAGTATGTAGAGAACATAATTGGTAGAATGATAAAAACAAAGAATGAGAGGGAATTCGAATTGAGTGAAGAAGATGAGATTGGAAAAAGAGAGAAGGATGGAGGGGAAGAAGAGAAAAGTGAGAAGGAACCTTTGGTGAGGACCAAGCCACCCATACCACCTTCCAATGAGAGAGCACCCATCCTAAAGTTAAAACCTTTACCTTCGCACCTGAGGTATACATTTTTGGGCAAAAATCAAACATCACCTTTGATTATTTCAAACCAGTTGAGTGATGAACAGGAGAGGAATGTGGTAGAAGTTATAAGGAGGAGGATGAAAGCGATGAGGTGGCAGATATCAAACATCTGAGGGATAAGTCTGAGTGTTGTGATGCATAGAATAAATCTCAAGGATGGATGTAAACTAGTGAGGGATAGGTAAAGGCGTTTGAACACTAATATGTAGGAAGTTTTAAAATAGGAGTTGATTAAGTTATTGGATGCAGGAATTATATACCCAATCTCAGATAATGAATGGGTAAGTCTAATTCAGTATGTACCAAAGAAACGCGGAACAATAGTGGTGGAAAAAGAAAAGGGTGAGTTGATTTCCACACGGATGGTCATTGGTTGGAGAGTTTGTATTGATTACAAGAAGCTCAATGCAATGACAAAAAGGGACCACTTCCCACTGCCTTTTGTGGACCAAAAAATTAAGAGAGTTACAGGATATGCATTCTATTATTTCTCTGATGTGTATTCCGACTATAATTAGACATTCATTTATCCAAAGGATCAAGCCAAGAAAACTTTCACATGTCTATATGGTACTTTTGCATCCAGACGGATGTCGTTTAGACTTTGCAATGCATCAGCTACATTTCAGCAATATATGATGGCCATTTTTACCAACATTGTTGAGGATTTTTAGAGGTATTTATGGATGACTTTTCAGTGTATAAAGATTCCTTTGAGCAGTGTTTGAAAAATTTGGATAAGGTTTTCCAGCAATGTGAAGAGGCCCATTTACTATTAAATTTAGAAAAATGCCACTTTATGGTTTAGGATGGAATAGTCTTTGGGACACAAGATATCTTGTAGAGGTATTGAAGTGGACAAGGCAAAAACTAAAGTCATTTATAAACTTCCTCTGCCAAGTAATGTTTGAGGGGTCTGAGCATTTTTAGAGCATGCCGGGTTCTGTCGCCGATTCTTAAAGGATTTTTCTTTAATAACTAAACCCCTTGATCATTTGTTAGTTAAAGATGATCCTTTCATTTTTGATAATGATTGTTTAGTTTCTTTTGACAGTTTGAAGAAGGTGTTGACGTCAGCATTAGTGTTACAACCAACAGATTGGAGCTTGCCATTCGAGTTGATGTATGATGCTAGCAATTATGCAATTTAGTGTGTTCTAGGGTAGCGTAAGGACAAGAAGTTACATACTATTCACTAAGCCAGCAAGACTTTGACGAATTCTCAGATTAATTATAACATGATGAAAAAAGAACTGTTAACCATATTTTTTGCTCGAAAAATTTCGTTCTTACTTAATTGGTTTAAAAGTGATTATGTATAAAAATCATGCATCCCTAAAGTACCTTTTTTTCGTAAAGGATGCCAAGCCTCGGTTGATTAGGTGGATCCTACTTGAATTTCATGATCAAGGATAAAAAAGGAGCAGAAAATTTTGTTGTTGATCACCTGTCAAGATTGGAAGGAGGGGAATCAAGTTTACAGGAAGAAATTAATGAGCAATTCCCTAATGAGATGCTACTCTTGGCATAAGAATCAGACCATCCCTAGTATGCCGACATTGCAAATTACATTACAAGTGGTATCCTTACCCCTAATTTAACTTACCAGTAGCATAAAAAGTTTAAACATGAATGTAAGCAATACATATGGAAAGATCCACTTCTTTACAGAAATTGAACAGACGGATTGATTCAGAGATGTATTCTTGATAATGAAATTATTGCTATTTTAACTCACTGTTATAATTTTCCTTATGCAGGACATTATGGAGCCAATAGGATAGTCACAAGGGTATTAGAGTGTGGATTTTATTGTCTAACATTGTTTAAGGACGCACAACATTAGGTGAAGAAGTGTGATAGGTGCCAAAGAATTGGGAACATATCGAAAAGGGTTGAGATTCCAATGTCTTTGATGCTAGAGGTTGAAGTCATTGATATTTGGGGTCTGGATTTCATGGGACCATTTTTGTTCTCTTACGGAAGCAAATATATTTTGGTAATTGTTATTTATGTATTGAAGTGGGTTAAGGTGATGGTGACACTAACAAATGATAGAAGAGTGGTGCAGATATTTCTAAAAAGGACTATCAATAGATTTGGTATGTAGTAGGTGATTATCATTGATGAAGGTACTCATTTTTGCAACAATCCACTTGAAGCATTATTGAAAACAATATGGAGTACAACATAGGATAACAACACCTCACCACCCCTAAATCTGCGAACAAGTAGAGGTTGTGAATAAAGAATTAAAGAAAATCTCACAAAAGACTATCGACAGTGCTAGGAAGGATTAGGTAATCAAAATAGATGATGTAGTATGGGCTTATAAGACAACTTTCAAGACTAGTATTGAGACAACGCCTTACAGGCTGATTTATGGGAAAGCTTGTCATTTTCTTGTGAAACTTGAGCATAAGGCCTACTGGGCTATCAAGGCCATAAATTGGGATCAGAAGGCAGGTGGAGAAAAGTGGAAATTGTAGTTAAATAAGTTGGATGAATTAAGGCTGCAAGCTTATGATAATGCCAAGTTCTACAAGGAAAAGTTAAAGAGGTGGCATGATGCACACATCAGGAAAAAAGGAGTTCTATGCAGGTGATATGGTTTTATTCTTCAACTTTAGACTCCGGTTATTTCCTGGAAAGTTAAAATCTAGATGGAGTGAACGTTTCATAGTAATTAATGCATTCCCATCTAGAGTTGCAAAACGAGCATGGACAAACTTTCAGGGTGAATGGCCACCGTTGCAAACCCTACTATGGAGGACAAATGCCCACTGAGCGAGAAAGAATATTTATTGAACCCCGCCCATAACCAGAGTGTGATCAAAGTCTTACTAGTGACTTTAAAAACTAGCATGGGTTTTTTTTTGTTTATGTTTGTTAGATGTTTATGTTTATATTTTGTTTATTTTAGTTTTTGTTTTCTTTGATACAGGAAAAGAAGAAGTAAAGTGTGAGCTTTGAGGAATACGTGAGCCACCACTAACATGATCCTCAACACTAATACCAACATACCTCTTTATTTATTCATTTATGATTTTTTTATATATTATGTGTGGTTATTGTTTATTATGTATCACTTTCACACATTGTGGATAATGTGTTGTTCAAGTGTAGGGGAGTGGTATGCATTGTTTTGCATATTTTGCATGATTTTTCATGTTTTTGTGTTAATGTGCCAATTTTTTTCAATTTTTGTTTGAAATTGTATGACTGTGTAGATGTTTAGTGGCTAGAATTTTATGTGAATTAGCTTAATTTTGAGCAATGTTGTTAAACTAGTGATATGTGCTTACTTAGGAAGTTAGATTATAAGTAGCTTTAACATAAACATGTGTGTTGATTAGGGTATGATACTTAGTTTTACACTTAATACTGTTATTTCACTTGTAGTTACTGTTAGAATTCATTAAATCGGCAGACAATCTTAGTTTCCCTTTTATGAAAATAATAAGATAAAAGAAATGAAATGAAAAGAGTATGTGTTAATAACTATTCCGTTGACCTAAAAAGGGTTAAAAATAGAGCCAGTTGCCAATTATGAGCTGTAATTTAGTTGAGTAACTAGGGACATTCATAACAAATGTTTGTCTTCACGTCAAAAGGCTAGAATGACGCTCCAACTAAGCCAGCTTAATAAATAAAAGACGTGGCCTAGTTGGGTAACCAGGGGTATTCATCACCAATATTTGTCATCGCGTAAAAAGACTAAGTTAACATTACAAAAATGAGAAAAAGTGTGTGTGTAATAAAATCCCTACTAATATGATAAATTAGCTAAAAATTTTCATGAAAGGATAACTTGGGTAGTTAACCATTTAAATGATCAATAATTGTAAGTACATATCTATAAGTGACATAGGTTTAAAATTTAGTTGTTTATATCTTGATCGATGTGTATGTTTATATTAAAGTACTTAGGCATAATGGAATAAGTCAATAAATTGAACTTGTGATATAACTATTGTCTACGATTAAGTTGATTGTAGGAAGTTCTGAGTTAGTAGCTATCAATTTTGACATTGTATGCCTGTCTGTTTTTGTGTATTTGTGTTTTTTAGATTATTTTTGTATTTGATTTTGCTTGAGGACAAGCAAAAGTTTAAGTGTGAGGGAGTTAGTAGGTGGCATTTATACATACTTTTCTTAGGATAAATTGTTAGCTAATTGTAATAAATTGATTTTTGTTAACTTTTTTAGCTTATTTTTTGTCTTAGTTTCATATAATTGCATGATTATGTATGAATGTGTGTGAATTAGGTCTTTAAGATTAGGTTTTACATGAATTTTGCGTGGCATTGTTTTGAGTCTTTTTCTTACATTATGTTGGTATTAATTGCATATGTTTTAGGCATGATTAAGTGATTAATTTTGTTGTTAATCAATAGGTTTGAAGGTGGTCGTGAGGAATGGAAGGATAAAAGAACTAAAGAGAAAGCAAGTTACGTGACCCGAAGGAAAACTAGAATTTTCCTAGGCCGACCATCACCAATGTTAAGTTTCGCAAGATACAATTCTTATTGGATGTTTTTTATTTTCATCCAAAAGAAAGAGGAGAAATTTAGTTTCAAATTGGTGAAATAACAGCCCAATTTGGATAAGAAATCAATAAGATATCACAAATTGAAGTCAAGATAGAAAATAATGTTTTCTAGAAAATTCCGGCTGGTAACTTACTCCTTCCTACGTCGTTTTAAACATTAAATGGGGTATAAAAACTCAAATTTTAAACCCTAGAAAGGATGAGGTCGTGCAAGATATCCAAGAGAGAGAGAATACTACATTTTGGGAGAAAAAACAAGACAATTCAAGGTGGAATCAAAAGATTTCAAGGAGACACAAAGCTGCCACCATAGAATTCTACCTTTGCTCTTCAACATATAGGCCTTACTTCTTCTCTTTTCTTAATTCTTTGCTGTAATTTTTTGATTGATAAGGATGTATGGATATGTTATGAACATGTTGGATGAGATTTTTATGGATTTCTAAGTAGTTGTTAGGGTTATTATTGCCTAAATTATATAGTACCTCACTTTATTCAATGTTATCGATGTGGTTGATGTTTATAGTATAAGGCCGTCCATACTTAGCTCACATAGAGATATGGAGTTAAGAAATATGTTAGTAAGTTCCATGAGAGTTGGATTACACCAAGAATACTCTATATATCAAGTGATCTTGCCATTAGGAGAGAGATCTTAAATGGAAAAGTGGCTGTCTAAAAATGTGTTCATATCCTTTCATTGGTTAAGTGAAAAATGGGAAGTGAGAGCTTATATAATTCATTTACTTCATTAAACGTGGCTTACTTGGTTCAAGTAATGAGAGTGAAAGAACCAGGAAATTAGGAAATTTTGGACTAAACATAATGAACATTGCTAAAGTGAGAGAATATATAGTTAGGTAATGACAATCCTAAGTTGTTAAATTGATACTTTGAATCACCATTTTCTAAATTTGTATTCTTACTTTTGTGATGACCTTAAAGTGTATATGTATGACACTTAATTTTTATATTTGGGATCTTTCAAATCTAATTATTTGAGTTTCCTGAACAAAACAAAATTTGGATCATTTTGGTGACTAACCAATCCCTGTGGGACAATACCTATCTATACTGCGATTTTTGATCTATATTCTTGCAGGATAAGAGGTTTTAATTTAAAATTTGGAAAATTACCTATCAATTTTTTAGCACCGTTGCCAGGAATTGTGCCTAGCATCAAGTTTGGTTTGAATTGTTTTGATTTTTTTCATTTTTATTTTGATATTCTTTTCTGGTGTGTAATAGGTGTATACATACGAGAAGTGCAGGAGTTGCAGAGAAATTGAACATGACATCACCAAAGTAGAAAAGGAATTGAGAAAGGCAAGGAGTCAAGATCAAATTTAGTAGGTAATGGCTTAACAGAGGGAATAAGGTGGTGAAGAAAGAACTTTGAAGGACTTTATGCAGCCAAGGTTTAACCTGAACCAGCAATGAATTGCTAAACTACTAGTAAATGCGAACAATTTCGAAATCCAACCTACTTTACTCAATATTTTGCAAAGCAATGCTCAATTTTATGGTTTGCCACATAAGAATCCTAATACTCACATTGCCAACTTTTTAGAAATTTATGATACTTTAAGGCAAAACGGTTGTCAGAAGATGCAGTGAAGTTGAGATTGTTTCCCTTCACACTAAAGGATTAAGCAAAGGCATGGATGAACTCCCTTACTCCAGAATAAGTCAGAATATGGGACCAATTGGTGCAAGCCCTTTTGTCCAAATATTTCCCATTGACAAAGACTACAAGGATCATCAAGGAAATCACCAACTTTTAACAATATGAGGGAGAATCATTACACGAGGCATGAGAGCATTTTAAGGAGTTACAGAGGAGCTACTCCCATCAATAATCTACCTAGGGAATTTTTTCGACAAACATTTTATAATGGTTCAATTCAGCAACCAAAAGTACCATTGCTGCAGCTGCAAGAGGTTCATTGATGAAGAATATCATAATTGTTGCATATAACCTTATTGAAGATATGGCTACTAACAACTGCCTTTGGTATAATGAAAAGAGTAAACCACTACAGATGAAGGAACAGAAAATGGTTATATTAGCAGATTCAACAACTGCTTTATTTGTAAAAATTGCATCATTAAGGAAACAGGTAAGTGATCTTCAACCTTCATCTAGTTCTTTGAAGTATATGCATCAAAATCGTGAGATTTGTATAGTGGAAAGTCATAATTCATCGGAATGTTATTTGATAAGCACTGAAGGCACAAAACAAGCTCATTATTTAAGGTTCCAATAAAGGTTAGGTAATAACCCATATTCTGGTACTTATAATGTTGGATAGAAAAACCATCCCAAATTTTCTTGGGCTAACCCTATAAGAACCAATTGGAGACCTCAGAGACTCCCAAGATTTCAGGAAATGGTACGTAACTCACATGTTACCTTATATTCAAAGCTTGGAGGTATTGAATCAAGGCTGGAGGCAAAAATGGAAGCCCAAAATGCAAGCATAAATTCTCAACTTCCACAACTAAGCTCCCAATTTTCAAAGATGATGAAAGTGATGGGTATAATTGGATCGAAGGTTAACAACCTTGAGGAGGCATAGGCACGAAGTGATTAGGCATTGAAAAGTTATCAAGTGAAGACTAATCAGTTGATTAAAAATTAAGCATAATCAATCTACAACCTAAAGGTGCATGTAACACCCCACTCCTGCCGAACCCGAACCCGATATCGATCGTGATACCCGAATTCGTGCCCCGCGAGGGTGGCGTGTCACATCACTTAACAC
>JANIIA010000005.1:42567230-42593492 GCA_027478495.1 Erythroxylum alaternifolium
CGAGTTTGTGAGCCTTTGGTCAGAGTGCTTCGGTTGGCTGATAGTGAAGAAAAGCCAATAATGGGTTATATTTTTGATACTATAGAGAGAGCGACGGAAGCAATCAAGGCCAATTTGAAAAATAGGCCTTCTTTGTACACACCCTATCTCTCACTCATTAATGAGAGAAGGGAAAGACAACTGTCTTCTCCACTGTTACAGCTGGGGCATTTTTGAATCCTAGTGTGTATTTTAGACCGGATCCTACAAAGTAAGCTGAAGTTAATAGAGGAATGCTTTTCACAATTATAACAATTGTTCCTCATGACGTGATGCAAGATCTTCTAAGCTCACAAATGGAGCTTTACAAGTTGTCTTTTGGGGATTTTAGTTTGTTGATTGCTATTTGACCAAGAGGAAAACTTTCTCCACGTATTGGGTTTCTGCAGAACCCAATTTGGTTGATGTCGATGATTAAGATTTGGAAGATAATCTTGGATGGAAGAGTATTGATATGTCATTTGGAGCATTAAATTTGAATGATAATGATGATGAAGCTCCTCTCATTGATGAGGATTTTGTACCAAATGATCATTGGGGTCAGTACAGTTCTAGCAGGTATCCTCCCATTGACAATTGAATTCCAGGTTTTTATTTTTCCTCTTCTTTTAATTTTACTTGTGTTTGATATTTATGTTAAATTATATATATGTAATGTAATTGTAATGTTTTTGTTTCAAGTTTAACTTCTACTTGATTGTTTCTTTGTCATAAACTCTTTTTGTAGTATTTATTGTTTTTTTATTAGATGTTTTGAATCTTTTGATGTAATATTATTTATTAAAATGATGAAATTGTATTATTGTAATATTTTAATACTTTGTATTATTCTTAATTTTATAATTGCTGATGACGATTGTCTTTGTTTATATTAATTTTGGTTATTATTTATATGTAAAATATTTAAAAATTATTGCTATTTCATATTAATTGTCATTATTATTTATTATTCAGTTTTTTGAAAGCATGGTTGATGTAAACAGTAAACTAGTAAAGTATACAGTACAACTGTACAATACATCACTATGAATTATTTTGCAAATTTTAAAAATTTTAGGGACTACTTTATAAATTTAAAAAATTACCCGAAACGGTATCCGGCACTGGTACAGTTCTATTCCAGAACTCAATCCAGTACCGAACCCGGTACGGTATTTATAACTTTGCCTTCTATCGCATGAGCTAGCACATAAGCAAGACCAGACCATTTTCCTCTAATAATTATGAATTATATATATATTTTGCTTAAAATTTCGAATAATATCATTTAAGGTCTGATCTGCACAATTAACCAAAAAGATACCACAAATAATTAAAATAAGATAATTTAGCATTAGATATCAAGCAAGAAAATATGTGAATATTTCGTGCCAAAATTATAAAATTTAGGAACATTTAAAAATGTTTTCTAAATATAAATTTACAAAAACTAATTTCTATTAAAGGTTTATTAATTATTCTTAACAACTATACAAAATTTATTGCCAAAATTATAGTTGATAATTTTTAAAAGAGATAACATCTTAGCATAGTTAAGTACAAATATGTATCTTCCATCTAATGTTAAAAATTGGAAGCTCTGATATATTTATATTTTAGTTATAATTCAGGATATTTAAAATAAGTTTCTTAATTTTTAATAGAAATATAATCTATTTTTAAGATTAAAAATAACACATTTTATTTTTGTTTTAGTTTCAATCAAATAAAAGAATATCAAAAAACTTATTTTATTTTGATTTTTAGTTTTTTTTACAAACCAAAAAGTTAAAATATTAAGGATACTCTATTGTTGTTGTTGTTGTAGATTATTAAATAATTTAATCAGTTTCCTTCTTTTTCTTCAACTAATTTTTATTAAATTTTCGATAAAAAGTAGAAAATATATTTATGATATTCTTATTCACTTAACATTTTCTAATACTAACACAAAAATAATATTTAACATTAGAAGATTAAATTACATTTATTTTAGCCTTTTGATCTCATTATATAATTCTTTTTATTAAAATAAATTTAATAAGAAGTATTGACTATTCTTATATCTGAAAATTTTCATGTTTATTAGTTTATAAAATCATATGAATTGATTTTAGGCTAAAGAAACCATTTATAAATTCACTTGACTTATAATTTTAATAAAACCAACTCGCATTATTCACCCTAGGTTTTAGATTTAGAGGGTAGCCAAGTCCAAACACATCTATGATCTATCCTCCACAGCCTGTGACCTTGCATGTCCGGGCGAGAGATAAGCTACCAGTTATCTCCCTTGTAGCATATTAGTAACAAACATAGAATGGCGATGAGAATAGCTTCCACCAACCTCATTGTTCCTAGCTCGTCACTGATATCGTATGTGTCCCAATTCTCAGGTTTTATGGTTATTAGAAACAGGAGATTTTCATTCTCAGCTTCCAAGATAAGCATGAGCTTGAAAGCCGGCTTCGTTGGGCTTCCTAATGTTGGCAAATCCACTCTCTTCAATGCTGTTGTAACCTTCTTTTCTTTTCCTCCTCCTATTGTTATTCCAATAAAGCAAATGTTTGCGTCGTTGATATTTTATCTGCTGGGAAAGAAGGAATTTTTGGTTTCTCATTTGGTGATACTTCCTGGCATCAGTTTCGCATGAACCTCTTGTAGCATTTGATAAGGCTTAGTTTGTGCAAACATAAAGGGGCAGTACAACCTCGTGCATTAGTCATTATGTTTGCTAGTTGCAGGATCTGATCATCATATCGTCTATTCGCTGCTGAGTTTGCCCTTTACTTCTTTTATGTATGTCAACTAAATAATGGCCATAATCCTCTACTTTAATGAGACTGTTAGATTCATATAGTTTCATGAATTTGGACGAATCTTCCGTCGTTTAAATTGCATTTTTCTTTTGATTGATTGACATGGTTACTGTCGCTTATAGGTAGAGAATGGAAAAGCTCAAGCTGCCAATTTCCCCTTTTGTACCATAGAACCAAATGTAGGGATTGTTGCAGTTCCAGATCCACGACTCCATGTCCTTTCTGATCTCAGCAAATCTCAACGCGCAGTCCCAGCATCCATAGAATTTGTGGATATTGCAGGGCTTGTTAAGGGTGCCAGTCAAGGCGAGGTTGCTTCAGTTCTTTACTGATGTTACTTTGTTTTTTTACCAGTGAACTTGGATATTTCTTGCTTAGTTTCCCTTTTTCACTTGTAGCTGGACTTTCTCTTTTTAATTCTGTAAATGTTTTTTCTTTTGAATAATCTTGTAGGGATTGGGTAATAAGTTCTTGACACATATCCGTCAAGTTGACTCCATTCTTCAGGTTTTTGTCTGTGCTTGCTCATATTTATGTTCTGTTGCAGCTAAAATAATTTCTTTTCATGAATTGTGATATCAATAGTAGTATGATCCAGAATAGTTTCATTAAATCCAAACCTTCATAAGACAGGCATTGATATATATTAAGTTATGCCTGGCATAGCAGTCCAAGGAATTCAAACGCGCTAAGGGCTAGGACATATTACTTGTGTCTTGGGAACAAAAAAGGTGGTCATCTCAGTTAAGCAAGATATCTTTAATAAAAAATAAATTTGTGCAAAATTCAAATTAATATTGCACATGTTTATTATTCCTGCATTATGTATGCTAATAATTCTTGATCTTTGTATACCACATCAAAAATTATTTATATTTTGGGTGGACTTGCAAGTATGGAACTAGTTAGAGATATAACAGCCATGTTTCTTTTCTGAACTTTTATTTCTAATGCTGACCAACTCTTTTGTTGCGATGACTGAGTAATTGTTGAATATGGTCAGTAAAATGTTATTATCAGCATTCATATCATGATGAGAGTAAAACATTCAATAGCATCATATGTGACGTTGCTCTTGCTGTATACCATGAATGAGAATTGAAAGTGAAATTTTTGAATTCAGAACTTAACAGGACCTGGTACACAATAATTCTTACCAGCCAATGTGTTGTATTCGAATCGCTACTTCGGATGCAAGCAAGGAAGCGCTAACCTATACTTGTACGACTGCTATTCTTATTGATATTGATCAATGAGGGCTAAGGACAGTCCTTTTGGTTTACCAAGTGGTATAGGAGGAAAAACAGGAAAATCAGAATTAGTTAGCTAGAGTTATAAAGAAATAGGCTCATCAAGGACCTGCAAAGTCAGAAACTGCACTAGATCCAATCTTAGTCGATTCCATCCATTAGATAGACTAGCCTCGGGAAAGATAAGACGAATGAATCCCATAATAGTCAAGTAAGAAAAGAAAGCGCCTATTTTCTTAACCTTTTGCCATAGGAGTTAAATATGGTGAGAGAAAATGATGTCACAAGAGAGAGTAACAAGAAACCACAAGTAAATAGTAATCACATATTAATTCGCTACCGTTGTGTAAGCCTTGATGATAGCATTGCATTAGGTTCATATTACCTTGTATCTTTGGCCTTTTCTTTTTTCTGGTCCCAAATAAAATCGATTGTTGCAATCTTTATCGTTGTTATATCTTTACCAGGTTTCCGCATATCATTGCTGGACATAAAGTGACACTGTTACTGATTAGGCAGATACATAGTGATTGATTGTCATTTCAGGTTGTACGCTGCTTTGAAGATAATGACATTGTCCATGTGAATGGAATAATTGATCCCAAATCTGATATAGATGTCATCAACTTGGAGCTTGTTTTCTCAGATTTGGAACAGGTACGGAGGACTGAACTTGTCTTATATGGTAGTGTGTGTGTGTTTGAGAGAGAGAGAGAGATGATTTTCCTCATTCATAACCTTATTGCTTTCTGAACCATTGATTTCACTTTTCTAGACTTCATTATTTTGGGCTATTACATTCATTATTGCACTGAGGTTTTATGAATTGATTGTTTTAAGAAAATTTGTTATATATCTTAATAGGTCATCTTACAGTGAATTTTATTAAAGTTTCTTCAACTTGAATAGTTCCTCTATGATGAAATAAACCATTATGAGGTAAGCTAATGAAACTAAATTTGCATCATTTACAAGAAATGCAGATTGAGAAAAGATTGGAGAAACTCAAAAAGGGAAAGGCAAAGGATTCACAGTCCAAACTGAAGGTAAAGCCAATTTTTATTAAATTTAAATATGTGCGTCTCTGCACTGCCTACTGAATGTGGAAGCAACCTATAGGATGGTCAAAAAGAGTACCACACGATAAAAATGGTGGGAGATGAAAATGATGGACTTAGGACCTAAAATCTTTGTTTCCCTCAGTTTTGGAGGGATAAGAAGCTTTTCTTTAAAAATGGTGGGCTAAGGACCTAACAATTTGGGAGGTATGCAATCAAGAGACTCTTCAACTCTATGAAACAAAGAGTGACAAGTTTAATGTATGGGCCGGCTTGGAAAAGCTATCATACATAGGCCACCATTAGTGGCTTGGGGATAGCCTGATGGAAACAGGGAACCTGTGAACAAATTTGAACTGGTTACTACTAAAAGATGTATTTGAAATTGAAATATGGATGGTGTATTGCTTTTTCCGGTTGGTGGGGATAAAGATGATTTGAAACTTTATCCAGATGGTACTTGGGACCTCAGTATTTGCATGGCCTTCTGACATGATGTCAACAACATTATCTCCATGTCTTTATATGGATAAAAAGATAGAAATTCTGGAAAGAAAGTAGATGGATAAGTAAAAGGCATTCTCTTACCGAATTAATATGTGTAACTTTCAGGAGGAAGCAGAAAAAAAAGCCTTGGAAAGTATTCATTCAGCACTCATGGATGGAAGACCAGCACGATCTATTTCATTATCGGATTTTGAAAAGGATTCTATTAAGCATCTTTCCTTGCTAACAATGAAACCCGTCATATATGTGGCAAATGTTGCAGAATCTGACTTAGCTGCACCTGAAGAAAATCCTCATGTCAACGAAGTGATAAAACTTGCATCTGACTTGCAATCAGGACTAGTCACAATTTCTGCTCAGGTTATTTTTTAAAATCATTTTTTTGGATATGTCGCTTACTTTTTCTATATAAAAAGCTTCTGGCTTTTGGTTTTTGTGCTTATATGATGCAAATAATAGGGTGAAGTTTACTGTTGCAGGTTGAATCGGAGCTTACTGAGCTTCCCCATGAAGAAAGAACTGAGTATTTGAAATCTCTTGGCGTCAGTGAAAGTGGTCTTGGGAAACTCATAAGAGCAACATATAGGCTTCTAGGTCTTCGTACGTACTTCACTTCTGGTGAAAAGGTGAGGAAGAATATTTAACAAACCATGAAAAACATTGAATAAACTTTTGAACGGTACTTAATTGTTTTCTGCAGGAAACAAAGGCATGGACCATTCTTGCAGGTTAGCCTAACTTGCTGGTTGCTTTTGTCTGCCTTAATAAATTGCTTGTAAATGGTCTAGTTATTCTTTGAAAAACTTGGTTATTGAGTATCTCAGCTGATAACTGTGTGCTGGAGGACCATGAACTTATTTCATTCTTTATGTGGCACACAGAGTTCAGTTGCGCATTTGATGTTGTTGAAAACTTCCTGTGTGATGGATTCCCATACAATCCTTCTTGATCTTAAGATGATTATTTTCTAAAATTTTTTTCTTTCTGATTCAGGAATGACAGCACCTCAAGCTGCCGGAGTCATCCACTCTGACTTTGAGAAAGGTTTTATTCGGGCCGAGACAGTAAGTATCACAGTTTAGTTCTAAGTAATCATATTAAGATTCTTGAGAATGCTGCTTTCCAATCTAAATGTTTAATTTGTGTCCAAGCACTTGTTTTAAAGTTCCGAATGCATCTTTGGAGTTCTACCAGAATTATCTAAATGCAGCATCTATCACAGAAGCAGACTTGCAATGTTAATTGGATATTCATGGGCTTTTTGGAAAGAGTTCCATATTTTGTGAATTAACAAAATAACTTAGTGAGTTCTATTTTATCATTTGTAATTTTTATTAATTTTATCGTTGGAGTAATATTCTCTGCGGACCTTCAAGTTTTCTTGTGTAGTGTTCTTGCTTTAGTTTACTTCATTGAAGTTTTTACTAATCGAAATATAGCAATCAGGTCCTTTATGACAACTGCATTAAAAATTTTCTTGTATCTTTCAGTTCTCACTTTATTATGTATTTTTACAGTAATATATTCTACTAGAAAAAGCATTAAGAAGGCTGGGATAGTAAAGTACGACTAGTGGACTGACATTATATTTTTCACCATATCCCTGAATATTCATGCCAAGGATTTGATAAACATTTTCTTAATAATACTCGGACTGAAATGAATGAAAAATTAGAAGTATCGAATTAGAAACATGTGATAACTGGGTTAAAAAGAAACATGGGTTAATACTGGATGTTTCTTCTCAGTGCTCATAGAATGTACCATATGGCTACTTATGTTTTCCTGTTAAGTTTCCTCCAGATCTCACTCATAACTGCAAGATATCTTCTTACTTAAAGGATTAAAAAAACAGCTTTAGTTTGACAGCCATGTACGATGAAATGGAAACAGCCTGCACCCATAAACAACTGCTCAATATCGCAGATGGATGCATGTTGAAACTTCTAGTTATGAATTCTCAAAAAACTGCTAAAGCATTATAGTTATGATTAATATGTACAATCAATATTTTATTTTTTGTTAACAATTAATTTATATATTAATCATGTTTGCCCTATACTAAATGTTATCAGCACAATTGAATAACAACTTGCTCCATTTTCCTTTTAAGGTGTCATATGATGATTTTGTTGCTGCTGGTTCACTTGCGGCAGCAAGGGAAAAAGGACTTGTAAGTTTCACCTTTTCTGTTTCAGCTTTTACGAGGCATGACTTTGCTTCCTTTAAAGATTCATACTTTTCCTCCCGACATTGGTTGTGGGACTTTTGCTCTTTGCCTGGACTTAGTTTTTACTTGAACCTGCTCAGAATATTAGGTCCCTGAGGCAGAATTTAAAACATGGGTTAGCTTGACCTAACTTGCTAACTGAAGTTTAACATGTCTCTTACTTACAATGCTCAAGTAATTTCATACATGTATAGTTTTTGAACGGTGGGGTTGGCTTGCAAGAGGCTGAGCAGTGTTAACTTAGTTTTATCTTTCTATACCTCAAATGGAGTCACATTGGCAGTGTCATGCGTAAACCCTACAATTAGCTAACTGAAAGAAAAACAAATCTTCTCGCTGTCTATTGAGTGTGAGTGTGTATGTGGCTCATGCATACAGGAACATATACGGATTGGGAAGAATACGCTCTAAAGTGCCTTTTATTTTTTCTGTATCCCGAAAAGTGATTGTGAATGGTTTTTTACTCGCTGCAGTTGAGGTCTGAGGGAAAAGATTATGTTGTTCAAGAAGGAGATGTTATGCTGTTTCGCTTCAATGTTTAAACTAAAGTATCATCTTATAGAAAACAGCGGTATGCTCTTCCAGGCAATTCAAAGCTGATGGATGATTCATTATCTAGTCTAATGGGAAGTGATGTTAGCATTAAGATCAGCTCTTCAACAGATTGCAAAAAGGAAATTTATGACGAAACATTCTTTCATTATTTCTGTGAGAAAACTCATATTATACTTGTTCACTAAGTTATTTTGGAGGCGTTTTGTGGTGCCAAAGGTGGGGATATTAGTGCTGCAGTATTACCTGACTTTTGATCCTCCAATTATTCGAATGTCATTACTTAGCTTATAATTTAGGCAGCAGCTGTAATGTTGTGATAAAATTGCTTAGTATATGTGAAGGTGCACGGGTGCACTTTTTCCGTAAGTGGTAATTATTCTGCATATTGAACAAGCTTCAGAGTCATATCTTTAAGGTTTCAGTATCAAATTCAACATTCTTGAAGGCTTGGCTTGTTGGTTTCTTTCGCACACTGTTCTGCTGATACCAAAAAGTATGTTTATTTCATATTTTAGCTTTTCTTTAGGATCACATCTGTATGGGCGGTTTGTTTCTTCTGTTAGGCTAAGTCTCTTGTTCGTTTCTTTATCATATGTTTATTTTCATCACTCAAAATGAAAATTTTAGATTTTTTGTTGTTTTTAATTATATAAATTAAAATATCTTATTAAAAATAAAAAAGGTTAAATATGCTAGGCCCGCATGTGATTTCATTGTTTTATATTTCTTCTCAAATTTGACTCAAAACCTTCTAATTTGCCATGCGGTCTCTACCTTACTGTTATTCAGGCAATAAATTTACTAATGAATATGCTATAATTTGGCTTTAAGAAGCTGTCGATTGCTTGCCAAAACCACGACACTTTACGTGGTGTTTTTCTTGCCCTGAAGATGTTGGGAGCCATCGTTCTGGTCTCTCAGTTCGTTAACTTATTCTTCACAAAGTTCCTAAACTTTTCTTCTAAAAGCCTGGGGCATTTTATTTTACGGGAAGAAATTGAAGGTCATTCTATGTCATAGAAAGAAATTGCTTGCAAGAACATACGAAATTAGTGGCCAATTTTGTCTACGATTTGAATTTCAAATGTCATTATAGGTTAACTAAATGAAAAATTGATTGAGAAAATTTGAATTTCGAATGTCATTAAGTTAATCAAATATTAGGTCACATCAACCAAATTAGTTTGCTAGCTTACATGTTTTTTTTATTATTAAGGATTCAAGCTTTCATTATGTTCATATTGGTTTGATCGTTATCCTGATCAGTATTGTTTTAAAAGCATTCCTTCTTTCATTCTAATGGCTATTAAAAAAATAATTAGGTATAAACAGCTTAGTTTTTGGTTGGTAAAGAACTTAATGCTTCTTAATTGAGTTCTATAAACCTTCAAGATATTTTTTAGTGCACTGATTATATTTGAGCATTTTCATTAAGTCATAGTAAATGGATTGAGCTGAAAGAGTAGGAATTCACTTGTAATTCATTCCCTTATTAGCAATCGACTTTAATTGCTAAGCCATCTAATTGGACTTTAACTTCAGTATTTAGCTCACAGAACATATACTGGGTTTCTCACTCAGTATTTCATTGCTTGATCATTAAATCAATTGATAAAATCCTGACCGAGATTTTATGAAATGGAAGAAAAGGACATGGCAACAAAGAAAAGGTCAATTGGAAGGAGGTATGCAACCCCCAAGAATCATGGAGGGCTTGGATTCAGTCCCTTAAAGGATTCATTGGAAGGAGCTATGCACACCCCAAGAATCATGGAGGGCTTGGATTCAGTCCCCTAAAGGTCATAAATATTACAATGATAGCTAAGAGAAAATGGAGGCTTATCAAAGACGAAAATTGAGTTTGCGTCAAGTGGGTGCTTAGCTTTTATATCAAGGATTCGAAATTTTGGAGCATGAACAATAATAAAAATGCCTCATCAATTATGCAGTTCATTCTTAAAATGAGAGAAAGGATCAAACAAACAATTCATTATAAGATTGGGGATGGAGGAAACACATCATATTGGAATGATAAATGGTTGCATTATGGCATCTTAAATACTCAAATAACTCTTCTAGCGAATACAAAAATGAATCAGCAAGGAAATTATTGTGGAGAGCAAAATCAGCTGTTGTATGGCACAATTTGGTATAAGTGCAATATGCATATCCACGTGCGTCTCACATAATATGGTTGGTAGTAAAGGGAAGACTCCCACAATTGGCAGACTAACTATGTTGGACCCCACACCTCACTCGTAGGTGTTTGCAGGTGATACTGCGGCGTGTGTTTGCGGGTGATACCGCGGCATCCAACCTTAATCAGAATTGTCGGCTTTGGCTGCGACTCGACCTCGCAACCTCGCGGTTTTGTTCTGCTTTCGCGGACAATTCTGATTAAGTTTAAGTAGTTAATTGAAGTCATAACTTAAAGAAGGGATTGTTTTTATATGTTGAGTTCAAATCTAGAAATTTTGATTTGTTAAAGGAATCAGTGAGTTCTTTTAATGCAAATATGATCTTTAGGACATGACTAATATGTATACGGTATAGATGAATGAGTATTGAAGAACATAGGGTATTTACGAACGAGAATTAGGTGAATGTATGAGTATATATTAGTGGAAAAAGTTTAGCAAATGTATAGATTTATCTTGTTAAAATTTCAGAAGTAAAGTACCAATTGTGTGTATATTATAAGAAGCTTTTTTATCACAGAAATGTTCAAAGACAAGTGTAAACTATGATTGATGAATTTGGATTAAATCAAGGTAATTTAAAGGTATTAACCTGATTACAAAATGGTAGTATACAAAGTATGATGTTGAATGGTTGAGAAAGTAGAGGGTCGTGGACTTCTATGGAAGTACAGACCCTATTGAGGTAGAAGGGTGGTTAGAGAGAACTGAAATAGTATTCGATCAGATGGACTGTGAGGTAAATGAAAGATTTGATTATTTGGTCTCACTACTGCAAGGTTCAGTATACTAGTGGTGGAAGACTGTTCCATATAGTACCATCAAATCTTTTTGTTCGACCTGGGAAGATTTTCTAAAGGTGTTTAGAGAAAATTATATGCCTAAGATTTATCTGGACAAAAAGATGAAAGAATTTCTGGATTTGATGCAAGGTAGGTTCACAGTGGCAGAGTATGAGATAACATTCAATGTGTTAATGAGGTATGCAAATGCATTGATCCTCACTGAGGAAGACAAATGTAAACAATTTGAGGATGGGTTGAACATGGAGATTAGAACGAGGCTAGCCATTTTTAATTTGGGTAGTTTCATAGAAGTACGAGTGGCCTCGATTAAAATTAAGCAGTTGCTAAAAGGTGATCAGGGAGAGTACATATAGGAGTTTAAAGGGAAGAGGTAGGTTGAATCTTAGGTTGATTCTAGAGTAAACGCCAAAACAAATCATCTCAATTCCAGACTAGATCGAGACAATAAGGGTTTAGACTAAGAGGTGGATTTATTCAGACTGGTAGGGTAGAGGATTAGTGTCAAGAGGGCAATCATAACAGATGCCTGATTATGAACATTGTGGTAAGAAGCATGGTGGTGAGTGTTAGAGATTATCGGGAGCTTATTTCCGTTATGGCTCCGTAGAGTATCAGATCAGGGATTGTCGCAAGACTTTGGGACCACAGTCTGGAGTGAGAGGAGGAACAGTAACAGAGAGTACTGTACAACAGGGTAGAGTTGTTGGATCTGTACAGAGAGGTAGAGGTTAAGGAAGAACTCAGTCAGCAGGGCCTAGTGTCAAGTTTGAGGTGCGAAGTAACTAGCTACGATCTCAGCCTAGGGTTTATTTCGTTACCAAATAGGAGGCACAAAACTTCCCAGATATGGTAGTAGGTGTGTTGAATGTTTTTAATTTTGAAGCATATGCATTAATAGATCCAGGATCTACACATTCATTTATCACACCGTATCTGGCATCTAGACTGCATTATGAGAGAGAGATATTGAACTGTGGATTAGAGGTGAGTACTCTAGAGGTGTGTAAAAAGTGCATAGTTCGAATTTATCAGACAAAGTTAGAAGCTGATTTGATTGTATTGCTGTTGAGAGAGATAGACCTTATCTTAGGCATGGATTGGCTAACTACTCATAGGGTGGTGATGAACTGTTATACTAAGGAGGTAGTTCTTATATCTCCTAATCAGCTGAGAGTGATGTTTCAAGGAGTTAGTTATGCAGTGCCAGCCTAACTAATTTCATTTATAAGTGCTTTGAGATTGATCCGAGGTGGATGCGAGTCTTATCTGGCCTACATAGCTGATACACAAATGAACTAACCATTCAGGATATTCCTATTGTTAAGAATTTCTTGGATGTGTTTCCTGCTGAATTATCGGGTTTACCCCCAAAAAGGGAGACGTTGTTTACCATTGATTTTATTTCAGGTACCACTCCTATATCAATTCCTCCATATAAGATGGCACCTGTAGTATTGAAGGAACTGAAAACCCGCTTACAAGAGTTGTTGGAAAATATTAGACCCAGTGTGTCATCTTGGGGAGCTCCAGTATTGTTTGTAAAGAAGAAAAATGGAACTCTAAGATTGTGTATCGATTATTAGCAGTTGAATCATGTAATAGTTAAAAATAAGAACCTATTGTCAAGGATTGATGATTTGTGTTCGCTTAAGGTTACATGCACTAAGTTTTGCTATTTATAACCTTGGTAATTACCGCAAGCACACGGGTCATTTGCGTAGTACCTAAGTTGTTAATCCCACGAGGAAGGGAACTAGTCCTAAAATCTAAGGCAGCTATGTTCACAATAAACCTAGCTAACCAACTAACGCAGAAATTAAATCAAACAATAATCAAATATGAGAAATGAAAGTGCCAAAGAGTAAACAAAATAACAATATCACAGCCCAACCTTAAATCGACCCAGAAATTACCAAGGGAGAGAAAGGAGATTTTAATTCGAAATTAAGAAAACCTAACCAATTATGCAATTATTGAATTAACAGGTTTAAGCGGTCCCAAGGTGAATTACTCTCTCTCGAGTTATAATTCTTAACCCTAATTAGTAATCCCTAATTCAAATTATGGGAATTGCGATCTTTCGATCTGCAATTGGTCCAAAACCTAAATTAATTATAAAATTTCCTATTAACTTACCAGGAATCTATACTCGTTCTCTCATTACACGACTCTACCTGTTTGATTCAATTCTCTACCTACCGATTCACCAAACTCTAATTATCCCAAATCGATGATTTTTACCGAACTCACCTCTCAGTTTATTGCAAAATTGTTAAGAATAGAATTGAAATCACAATCAACTCAATAAAAAACACAATTGAATAAATTTTATTAATCTTAAAATTCAAAATTTGAAGGCGAGTATAAACATAAACTTAACATTCAACACAACGAATCTAAACACCTATTTCAATTCTATAAATAAATAAAAATGAAATAAATGGAAATACTATAGGGAATGGAATCTCGGAAGCAACAACGATGGGAAACCACTTATTTTGGGAAGTACTTCGTGTCCAGCATGTCTCTGTATCCCTCTTCCTTCGTCTCCTTCCTCAATCTCTTGATCTCTCTACGTATCTCTCGGATTTGACAAAATTTTAGTGTTTTGCACAATTCTCTAAGCTCTCTTTAGACTCTTGGTGGTTGTAACATTATGTTCTATTTATTCTGAGGAAGCCCTAGGTCAAAGTCGTGGTCAAAATAGTCCACAAAATCTAACAAAAATTGAATTTTTCCGTTAACCCGATGCAGGGCATGATCGTGGCCTGCTTTCCATGATCGTGACCTACTGTTTAACATTTCTGTCATAATCGCGGGCCAATGTGCATGATCGTGGCTTGACTTGACGCTCTCTGTCTCGATTATGACCTATTGTGCACGATCGTAGCCTATAGCTTTGGGCTGAAATTCCTCGAATCTTCATTGTTCTTTCCCGTCTACCTTAAAACACTAATAAATGCATCACGACACCTCAAAAATATAACATTTAACTTTAAAGACTTAATCTAACCCATAAAAACACTAAAACACACAAACTAACATAATTACACCCAAAATGCACACACACCACTTAAATTCACACTAAGTAAATAATTTCAACCCTAAAACACATGCAATTACACAACTATCAATTTTCTTGATCAGTTATAGGGATCTCAGGTGTTCACAAAGTTAGACTTGAGATCAGGATATTGTTAGTTGAAAATGGCTGAGGCTAATGTACCAAAGAGTGCATTTAGAACAAGATATGGGCACTTCGAGTTTTTTTTCCCCAGTAGCTTTTATGCCCTTGATGAATAAGATATTTCAACCTTATTTAGATTGCTTTGTGATTGTGTTTACTGATGATATTTTGGTTTACTCGAAGTGTAGAGAGGAACATACAGAACATCCGAGATTGGTTCAACAGATGATGAGGGAGAAACAATTATATGCCAAGTTCAGTAAATGTGAATTTTGACTTGATCAAGTAGTATTCTTAGGTCATATTGTGTCTGGACAAGGCATACAGGTAAACCCAAAGAAAATAGAAGCAGTGATGAAGTAAGAAGCTCCGAGAAATGTGACTAAGATTTGGAGTTTCCTTAGACTAGTTGGTTATTATAGAAGGTTTGTTGAGGATTTTTCACTTATCTCAACCCCCTTGACAAAAATTCTAAGGAAGAATGTGCCTTTCACATGGAATGATGATTGTTACAGGAGCTTTGAGGAGCTAAAGCATCGATGAACTACAACATCAGTGCTAGCTATTCCATCTAGATCTAGAGGACATGTTGGTTACAATGATGTTTCACACCAGGGCTTAGGATATGTACTAATGCAGTATGGCAGGATAATAGCATATGCATCGAGATAATTGAGGTCTCATGAGATTAATTATCCAGTACAAAATTTAGAGCTTGCTGCAATAGTATTTGCTTTGAAGATTTGGAGGCATTATTTGTATGGAGAAACTTTTTAGGTATTCACTGATCATAAGAGTTTGAAATATTTGCTGAGCCAAAAAGAATTAAATATGAGACATAGGAGATGGATAGAATTGTTGAAAGATTATAATTGTACAATTGAATACCATCCTGGTAAAGCTAATGTGGTAGCTGATGCATTGAGTAGAAAATCCAATAGTAGTTGTGCTTAAGTACAGTTATCGAGGTTACCTAACCTAGTTTAATTAAAAGTAGTGAATGTTGAGTTAAATTTAGGGCAGACTGAAGCATTGATAGCTACATTGAAACTAAGAACTGTGTTATATAATAAAATTAGAAAAGCTCAAGATAAGATCTTGAGTTAGTCAAGTTAATTAAGAAGATGAAAGTGCATTTGGATTTTGAATTTGAAATGAGAGATGAGACATTGTGGCTGAAACAAAGGTTGTGTGTACCTGATATTAAGGATTTAAGGAAAGAGATTCTGGAGGAAGCATATATAGCAGCTTATGCCATGCATCCTAGTACTACCAAGATGTACAACACGCTAAAGTAACTTTTTTGGTGACCAGGGATGAAAAAGCAAGTGGTTGAATATGTGGCTAAGTGTTTGACTTGCCAACAGATAAAAACTAAGCATCAGGCTTCGGTTGCTAAGTTACAGTCCTTGCCTATTCTGGAGTGGAAATAAGAGAGAATCATGACAGATTTTTTATGGGTTTGACGAGGACTCCGAGGTAACATGAAGCCATTTAGGTCATAGTTGATAGATTGTCCAAGTCAATTTATTTCTTGCTAGTAAGAGAGAACAGCTCACTAGATTAGTTAGCTTAGAGATATGTGAGTAAAGTTGCGAGATTATATAGGATTCTAGTATCCAATGTATCGGACAGGGATCCTAGAATTACCTTGAGATTTTGGGGTAGCTTAGACACAGCTTTGGGTATAAAACTAAATTTCAGTACTTCATTTCATCCTTAGACAGATGATCAGAGTGAGAGGACAATTAAGACTGTTGAAGATATGCTTAGAGCTTGTGTGTTGGAGTTTTAAAGAGCATAGGAATAGTATATAGCTCTGATTGAATTTGCTTATAACAATCAGTACCACAGTAGTATTGATATGGCTCCATATGAGGCATTGTACGATAGGAAGTGTCGTTCGCCTTTATACTGGGATGAAGAGGGTTTAAGGATTGTCGAAGGCCCATAACTGATTCAGGACACTATTGATAAAGTCAAATTGATATGAAGTAGAATAAAAGCAACATAAGATAGACGAAAGATTTATGTAGATCAACATAGAAGATATATGAAGTATCAGGTAGAAGATAGAGTATTTCTGAGAGTATCACCATGGCGAGGTGTGTTGAGGTGCAGTACAAAGTGTAAGTTAAGCCTAAAGTATATTGGTCCATATGAGATAATAGAAAGAATTGAGCCATTGGCTTATAAATTAGCCTTACCTTCTAGAATGGTATAGATACATAAAGTGTTTTATGTGAACATACTTAGGAGATATCAGTCAGATCTAACTTATATGATAACGACTCAGGAGATTCAAGTTTCTAGTAATCTAAGTTATGTCGAAGAACCAGTTAAGATAATTGGCTATCAGAATAAACAATTGAAAATTCGAGTAATCCCATTGGTGAAAATACTTTGGAGATATCATTCAAGTGAAGAAGTCATATAGGAAATGAAAGAAAACTTGAAAAGACACTAATACTATCTATTTGATTATTCAAGCAAGAATTTCGAGGATAAAATTTCTTAAGGGGGGAGAATTTCGAGGATGAAATTTCTTAAGGGGGAGAAAGAAAACTTGAAATGACACTACTACTCTCAGTATATGCTTAGGGTCAACCCTAGATTAAGCATTGCATATATATTCATAACGTTAGCATTCATACACGAAATTGATATTTGTACATATTACAAGTAAGCATATGCACTCATTTGACATGTCCTAGGGTATGAAAAATGTTAACATGATGTGAATTGTGATTTGGTATGTCTTGAATTTTGGTATGTTTGGATTTCAATTAGTAAATTGGAATTAAATGTTATGGATTGGGAAATTGATGAATTAAAATGTACATTTTGAATAGGAAAAATGTCAAGAAGTAGGATAAATTGATACATGAAGAAAAAGGTGATTAAGCCTAAAAATGAGTGATATTTGGCATAGTTAAATGTGTGGCAATTGGATCAATTAGTATGTGACAAGTGCACCAATCTTAGAGTGACATGTGGACTGATTAGTAAGAGACAAATGGCTACTAAATGTGAGGCTTAGTGGCAGCATCTTGATTAGGCAAATGTAATACATGCCTTAAAGACAAATGTTGACATGAGAAGGTGACACCTAACATGTGATGTAGCAAGTTTCTACAGCTGAGTTTTGTTACTTCTTTCCTTTGTTCTCTTCATCGAAATATCTCCTTCTTTTCTCTGTAATTTGGTTTGAACCATAGCTAAGTTTCTACACCAAAACCACACGTATATTCTACACTAAATAGCCAAGAAATATGTTCAAAGCTGTCTTCACCTTGCTGTCAGAAAAAACTAGCTCACTTTCACCTTGGAATTGTGTTAATTTTTGCTTGCTTGGGAGAATTGGTTAATTTGGAATTTTACGTTAAATTGGAAGCCTAATAGGTAAGTAAAAATCTGAGTTTTATGTAATGTCAAATGATATAAGAATGATGCTTGAATGGGAATGAAATGCATGTGATATTGTTGAAGATATATGTCAGAAAATGTTGCATGAACTTGGAAGTTTTTCTGTTTTATTTTTGTGTATGGAAACCATGGAGTATAGGGAATTATGTGGATGAATTGGACTGGAATTTAATTTATAAAGAAGGTGATTCATGACACAGAAAGTTGTTAAAAGAGTGTTCTTGAATTGAGAAAGAATTAGACCTATATGCATGATAATGTAAGATAGATTTCTAGTTTGATTTTTGATGCATGAAAGACTAGGATTTGTGAGCTATTAATTGAATAATTTTGAACTGGAATTGGAGACATTATTGATAACGAATTGGAGTATGATTCAGGCCTAATAGAGTCAAAATGATGAACTATAAAGGGGATGTTTTAACTTTGGTATAAAGTGTAAAAAAAATCTGGAAAATTAGAGCTGTAGGTCAAAATTCTAGTTTCAATTTTATCTTCCTCTTTCAACCTAAGTTACATATCTTTAGGGCCTGTATTTAAAGAAACTCAAAGAATGAAAGTTGTAGATATAGGTCTTCGCTTGACCTATGTGAAAGTGGCTTGATAAAATAGTGACTAGAGCTTGAGTTATGCTTGTTTTGATAATACTGCCTGTGACAGACCACTATGCAGGAACCTTATATTATTTCCTTATTTTTGCGGACTTTAGAGCTTGAATTAGTCAAAGTATAAAACATGAAAAATGATTATTGATGTCTTATTAATTCTTATGTGAAACAATTTGGCCAAAAAATATCTTGATAAGTTTATGTAGTTAATTGAAGTCATAACTTAAAGAAGGGACTATTTTGATGTGTTGAGTTCAAATCTGGAAATTCTGTTTTATTAAAGGAATAAGTGAGTTATTTTACTGCAAATATGATCTTTAGGACATGAATAAGGTGTATAAGTATTAATGAATGAGAATTGGGTGAATGTATGAGTATATATTGCTGGAAAAGTTTTGGTGAATATATAGATTTAGCTTGCTAAAATTTCATATGTAAATTACCAATTATGTGTGTATTATAAGAAGCTTTTTTATCAAGGAATGTTCAAGGATAAGTGTAAAGTATGATTGAAGAATTTGGAGTAAATCAAGCTAATTTAAAGGTACAAACCAAATTGCAAAATGGTAGTATACAACGTAGAATGTTGTATGGTTAAGAAATTTGAATAAGGTTACATACCTAGGAAAAGTCAATTCAGCATGCATTGAACATGACATATGTATATATGTGCATAAATGAATATGTATTCGATTGATCGACTTTGTAATATGAATTATGTGTGAATTGTATGGTTTTATATGCTCATGTTGGAAGCCATTCAGACATTGCCTGACCATCCAAGCAATAACATAAATTGGAGCATACTATGAGTCAACCTAGATGATCTTCCTAGGATTGATTTATTCTATTTAACTTCCAATTATTGAATTATTTATGATATGTATGTGAATTCCAAACTTTAATGGTCTGAGGAGTTGGATATTCGGGAACGTATTAGAAGTGTTTAGTTTGCATCTAAAATCTTAGTGATATATGTTTGCATCTAAATTTTGACTAATTTCTGAATACTTAATGAATGCTGAATGCCGAACTGAGATCCGATGAATATGAGATTTTGTTTATGCATCATAAGTGAATGATATTCATGACATATTCTATGATTTGATACATTACATTAAATGCATGTTCAGATAAAAGCATTATGACCAGAGTAGCCAGTCTGAAAGAGCTATAAGCTCAGAATTTTGTTATCTGCATGTAGAGCCTGCCTCCATGATTTTTGTATCTGACTGAGCCTGTAATGAGACAGTACCTATATCTGTATCTGAAAGGCACTTGGTCACAACAAATAATAACAAATATGGAGTCTAATATGCATCGACATTTGTATATTTATGATTATGAAACCTTTTCTGAAATTGTGATGATAAAGTGATATGCCATGATAATGTGAATGATTGGGTTATACATGTTCTGAAAGAATGTATATGAAACATGTGACATTCATTATGTCTTATTGAGGTGGAAAATGTTGTGAAATTGGTTAGTTGTGTGATATTTGTGTATTTGACTAGAGTGAGATCAACAATGATGGTTCACTCATTGAGTTCGCAAAATTCATCAAAAATTATAACGTGACTTTCCAAGTACGAGATTGGAGACCTAGTTCCTAAGATTTTCTAAAGTAACATTTTTGATTAAGATATGACTTAAAGGTCTATCAACTGACACCAGAGGAGTTGTAGATTGTATTATGTAGTTTCTTTGACATGTAGAACTTTTGTTATAAAGGATTGTAAACTTTCTCATGTTTGGTAATGTAAATCTTTGTTTTAATGACTACAATGTAAACTTTTATGAATGAATGAAAAAAAGAGTTAAGGTTTTAAGTATTGTGTATTCTTTATAATGCCATTTAAGAGATTATGTTTACTCTATCATACCATTGTCATAGGATATGTACTTGAACATCCTCTGGATGTTCGGGTTTAAACTTTATGATAGTGAGATGTTACATTTAAGCCATCAATAGCAATAAGCTTCGATGTCAATCACATTGCTAGCAAAAGGCATTTTGCAAAATACGATAATGATTGAAAATTTCTTAGTGGAATTTTTCATTAATAGTACTTGCTTCAAAAGGCGCCCCCAATAGATTGTCCAAGAAATGCATAATAGGAGGAATTCCTAGATACAGGCTAAGTTTTTGTTAGGTAGTTAATTGATTATAACTTTATTCCATAACAATTAGTGGTTATTGATATGAAAATGCTTAAGATACTCACTTTGACTCATATATGGTTTTAGGCACAATTCCGATTTCAAAAAGTTAAAGTGAGTCAAAAGCACTATATTTGAGCAATTTCGCGAAGATTCACACTCACTTGTCTTCTTGGAGCAAAGGTAAGAAGATTAAAAAGAAGGGAAGACAAGTAAATACCAAGGAAGATAAGACATATGATGAAAATACAAAGAACAAGAAGATTAGAGCAAGATAACAAGGAGTCATGGCTATGCCATAACTTATCACGGTCATAAGCATTGACTCATGGTTTTGACAAAGTGTCTTATGCTTGTGAGACACCACTCACAGCTGTGGGAGCCTTCCCACAGCTGTGAGAGGACATGTGACACCCTTGACACACCAAGTCACGGGTATGACATTATGTCAGCTCACCTGAACCATATTTTTTACTATAAAATCTTTGTTTATGAGACGATAGAAAGGTTTAATGAAAGTTTAGAGTGTTTTCTGCTAGTAGAAAGCTTCAAAAGCTTCAGGAGAATGAAGATGGCAATGATAGCTCTCAACCGAGAGAGACCCATAGAGGGGTAGGTTTCCAACGCCAGTTTAAAGGTGACATCGATGCCAATGACTCGGTTAAGCATTCCTTTTTTATATTTTGTGTTTCTTTCTCTCTTTACGAATTGATTGTGTTATCCAATGCATATGGAATTGAGTTTTGTGTATGGATGATTGTATTATCATATAGTTTGGTTGTTTATGTACAAACCTATAGCTAGAATTTCAAGGTAATTTATAATTATTATATTTAAGATTCATTTGTAGTGAATAATGGTTTGTAATCATTAGGGTAACATAACCTAGGTTAAATGACCTGAACATATATGGTTTTTGCTTAGACTAATTAGTTTTCCTAATTCACAATGTGACTGTCCAATTAAATATAAAGATCGTATCCTAGGTATTTAGTAATTAGGTTTAACTAACGATCGTATCTTAATTAAATATGACCAAATGAAAACTCAGGTTAATAGTTCATATCATTAACCTACGATTAATAGTTTAAGGAGAGGTAAAAGAACAAAAATTTAATAATGTATGTGAGATTAAACCAAAGAATCAGACTTTAAACAAATTCATCCTTTTGCATGTTTTCTTTAATTTGCTTTTGTTAGTTGGCTTAGTTTTATTTTCTTATTTTAAACCAAACCAAACCCCCTAACCTAAACACCAGTTAATTTAATTTCAAAAGCTAATCAAACACTATTTGTGGGATCGACCTAGACTCGTCACTATTATAGTAGTAGTAGGTCTAGTTTATTTTGGCATAGCATTACGATGCGTTGTACGTCAATTTCCTACTCCAAAGGTAAGGTTGACACATTTCAAAACCTATGCTCATAATAGAAGGTTTAGGCTTTAGACTTTTTCACCACTAATAATAAAACTCTAGGGTTGTTATAAATAAGGAAAAGCTTTTGGTAGACAACTAAATAGGAGATTTAGAAGTTTGGAAGATTCTTAACTAGTAAGGCATTTTAAAGAATTCTTTAAAAGGATTCAACAAATCCGTAAACTGAGATATAAGAAACAACAAAATACCAAAGATGTCCTTAGGAGACTTACTAGAAAAATTGGTAGATAATGGAAGGCCAAGAAAATCAAGAAATTTAGGGTCAAAAGAAGGTAAACCTTCTTTGTCCTTAGGTTCAGGGTAATAAGGAAAAGTCCAAATTTGGAAGAACGTCACATAGGTTTAGACGCATCTTGTTAAATTTTTATAAAGAAATAAGAAAGAGCTTAAAGCAAAGAACTGACTATAAACTATTGCATTATAAAAAGTAAGGAATTCTAATTTCGATTTATTATTAACAGGGCAAATGAAAATTTGATTTAGGAGAGCCCAAATGAATTTCGTATGTTCTTCTTCATATATAAGATTTCTTAAAGAAGCATAGATGTTTATCAATTCAAAATAAGAACATTTAAAAACACCAAAATATGAAGTAGAAATTTCTTTAATCAAGCAATCAAAGTCCTCATCTATAACAAGCAATCCAATAAAAAAATCTTTCAAAAAAAAAGCGTTCCTAAAAGGAAATATAAAAGAGTTAAATAAAGACTTTAGAGTTTCATAACTATAGACAATATTACGTTGATACTCTATAGAATTCATGGAAAGGGCTATCAGTTATTGGAGGCCTAACCTCTTTTAGGCTGTGTGATATCATGGGTTTAACTTATCTACCCATTAGTCCACATTCCAAGGCTAGGGTTTTAGGGATTCAAGCGCCTAAAGAAAAACGAATTCTAGAGAGAAATTTGACTAGCTTATTTCTCCCAAATAGCGGAGTGATGGATAAGAAGCATCTATAGGTGAGGAAGTCCTAATAGTAAGAGGCATATCATATTCATGGTCAAAGGGAGGAGAACCTTCAACAATGCTAAAAATAGGAGTTTGAATGTTGGAGTTAGTGGTTAAAAGGAAAATTAGAGCACAAAAATTCTTTACCTAATTCTTATGAAAGGCAGAAGGGCTTAAATGGAATGGAGACCACTTCAAGTTTAATAGACTGCAAGAGAAGTGGAATTAAAAAAAATTGTAGGGATTTTTAGAAGATATTGGAATTAGAAACATACATCAGTAGCATTTAGATCAAAAGAATCTATTAAAGAGGAAGAAGAAGCATGGAGGAAAGAATTCTTGGTTGTTGAAGTTGCAAGAGAAGAGTGTGGAACTAAAAAAGAGGATAAAAGACTATTTGAAAGCAAAGGCGAAAATTAAATAAGTAATCCTATAGGAATTGAAAAACGTGAAAACTTAAAGAGATTTACTTTCTTCTGTAATGGACAAGGAGGTAAATATTTAAAATTTGAAAGATCTCAATATGATATTTGGATACATTTCTTATCTATAAAAGATTGTTTGAGATTTGAGAGATTTCCTATAAATGATGTTACTTAGCTCAACTCATGAATTTAGCCCAAAATGCTACAAGCCTTTAGGAAGGAATTCAAAGTCCAATTAGGAAATCAAGAGAATTTCTATAATATGTTTAGTTTGCTCAACCAAACATATACTAGGGAAATTGTTAATAGCCTTAAGTAATTGAGCACATTTGGCCCAAAGGTAAAAACGACCCTAATACTATAAGTCTTAGAAGTCATTTGGATAGAAAGATCTCAATATAATCATTAGATACATTTCTTACCTGTAAAAGATTGTCTGAGATTTAAGAGATATAATTTTATTTAGCTTAACTCACGAATTAATCCTAGAACACTACAACCTTTTAGGATTGAATTCAAAGTCCAATTAGGAAATCAAGAGAATTTCTATAATATGTTTATTTTGCTCAACCAAACATATGATGAGCAAAATTGTTGATAGCCTAAAGTAATTCAACACATTTAGCCCAAAAGTGAAAAGGGCCATAATACTAAAAGTCTTAGGAGTCTTTTGGCTAGAGAATTCAAGTATATGGGAATCATTTAGGAATTCCATTAAACTAACATATGCTTTTTAAAAATAGTATAAGAGGGCAATTAGCTAAAATATAAGGGAATGGACTAGAAGTTTAGAAGTTAGTTGAGCAGAATGTGGAAATTGAGAAAATGATGGAAGATAATTAATAAAAACATGGTTGGGTGGGCTGGAAGCTAAATAGTTATAGAATTCAAGAAGGTGAATAGTGGAAAGTAGTTAGCTAAAATATAGAGAAGTGTGTAATTATGACAAAAAATAGCTCAAGGTTGAAAGAACTATAAATTCACTAGCATTTGAACAACGAAGGAGAGTTCTTCTAGACAATTCAACAATTTCTATATTACCAAAATCAAGATATAATAGAAAATCATTCTTTAGAGAGATTAATTAACCTATTTCAATTGCATTTTGTTTTTTTTATCCTTGTTTATTTTGTGAATTCACTTTTGTTATATCTAATTCTCTTATATAGTTTATGATTCCTTTTGCAAAAAACAATTTCTTTCTTCATTTTAGATTTCATTTCAATATATCTTAGCATTTTGGTAGCTTAGAACTCTACTCTATAAATTTTCCGAAGTCCATTTATATTGTCAATTGATGTCAGGTACAAATTAGAGGAGAATTTCTCCCTGGCACACCCATATTCTAGATGAACACCAAACAAAGAATGTTAAGCTCTTCTTACATTAAATGAAGGATTATTTCTTATAAAAATAAATTGAAGGATTATTTCTTATAAAAAAAATTGTATATTGGTTATTTTCCACTCAATCTTAATGAGGAGGATTTGATAAGATTATTTATACCAGCTGATCATATTGTAATGGTTAAGATTATTAAGGTTGCATTAGTGGAATAGAAAAAAAGGATTAATTTGGGTTATTTTACACATTCCCTTTATAAGAATAGAAATGGAGGAAAGCCATAAGATTAGCTGATAAATAAGATATTCTATTTAAAACAATTCTTTATACAAAAATGCCATTAGGGTTATGTGAAGCTTAGTTTTTTAAAGAAGTTATGGAAATCTTAAATAGGATGTTTACATCCTCTAGTCTCCCTAATGTTGTAAATTATAAGAAATTACTTTCTGGGTTTTAAAAAGAAAAGTTGGCATGTGTAAGAGGATTCCTAATATGATGATTCATGAAGGTTGTTACTCAAGTCGTATGATCTTTAATTTTGTTATTCATGTTTATTGCTAATTTGGAGTGTTTTCTTATGTGAACAATGTTTAAATGTGGGTGCCAGCCATGTTAGCACACACTTCGTGTAAGATGATCAAAGTGTCCATTAAATCGTTATTTTAATTTAGTTTACGTGTAAAGGAGTGGGTGTATTGTCCACTCGCTAAGGAAAATACATTACAAGAAAGTAGGCTATAGGCAATGATTAAAAACGTAGTAAGTTTGTCAAAAAATTGCCTATTATTATTCATCACATTTTTATTTTGTCACTACAAACGTGGCCAATTTCCTTCACATAAAATTTTAGACATCATTTCCCATAATCTTAGAAAAAAATTATTGGTTATAAATTTGTTTCATACTTAAAACACTATAAATACATAGCCAAATATTGAGAAGAAATCAATGTTGGCAGGAAAAAAATTAGCATCACATAATAGGCAATGAAGAAAAATGTAGCCAATATTTTTTAGCTATAATTCACTACAAGAAAATAGTGAATTAGGGACGGAAATTACCGACAAAATCGAGAAATATTCTGTCGGTATACATCATTACCGACGGAATAAACCGACAGTCAAAAACGTCAGAGATTCGGCCGTAGCTAAATTCACCGACGAAAAGTTTGTCTACCGTCAGTAAAATTACCGACAGAACAAATAAGCTGTCGGTAAAATCAACCAAAAAGTTACCGACTGTCTGATGTATTCTGTCGCTAAATTTACCGACCGATGG
>JANIIA010000005.1:42599163-42617632 GCA_027478495.1 Erythroxylum alaternifolium
ACCAGGCAGGAGGCCCAAGACTCTCCAGATGTAGTAGCAGGTGTACTTCTTATCTCTGGTTTTGAAGCATTTGCACTGCTAGATCCAGGATCCACACATTCTTTTATCACACCACATGTGGCATGTAGACTGCATTGTGATAAGGAGCTACTACAGTATGGACTAGAGGTGAGTACACCTCTAGGTAGTACTACTGCCTTAGGAGAGGTTTGCAAGGGGTGCTCAATTCAGATTGATCAAGCTGAGTTGAAGGCAGACCTGATAGTCTTACAGTTGAAGGAGATTGATGTGATCCTAGGTATGGACTGGCTCACTGTCCATAGGGCCATCATGAACTGCTATACTAAGGAGGTAGTATTAGAATCTCCTAGTTAGCCTAGAGCAGTGTTCAGAGGAGTTAGTCAAGCAATGCCAGCCCGGATGATCTCATTCCTGAGTGCACTGAGATTGATGCAGGGAGGATGTGAGGCTTATCTGGCCCACGTCATTAACACTAGAGTTCAGCAGAGGCTTTAGGATATTCTAGTGGTTAGGGACTTTCCAGATGTGTTTCCCGATGAGTTACCTGGTTTACCACCAGATCGGGAAATAGAGTTCACGATTGATCTAGTTCCAGGGGTTGCTCCTATATCTATCCCTCCATATAGGATGGCACTTGTGGAACTAAAAGAGTTAAAGACTCAGCTACAGGAGTTACTGGAGAAGGGTTTTATTCGGCCCAGTGTTTCCCCTTGGGGAGCTCCAGTGTTATTTGTGAAGAAGAAGGATGGGACTTTGAGACTGTGCATCGATTATAGGCAGTTGAATTAGGTGACAGTGAAGAATAAGAATCCACTACCTAGAATCGATGATTTATTTGATCAGTTGCAGGGAGCTCAGGTGTTCACTAAGATGGACTTGAGGTCAGGGTATTATCAGTTGAAGATAGCTGAGGCTGATGTACCTAAGAGTGCATTCCTGAGCAAGTATGGGCACTTTGAGTTTTTAGTGATGCCGTTTGGCTTGACTAATGCCCCGGAAGCCTTCATGGCCTTGATGAATAAGGTCTTTCATCCCTACCTTGATCATTTTGTGATTGTATTTATTGATGACATTTTGGTATATTCAAGGAGCAAACAGGAGCATACTGAGCATTTGAGGATGGTTTTGCAAATTATGAGGGAGAAGCAGCTGTATGCCAAATTCAGTAAGTGTGAATTTTGGCTAACTGAGGTTGTATTTCTGAGCCATATAGTGACTGTAGATGGTATACAGGTGGATCCGAACAAGATAGAGGCTGTGATGAAGTGGGAAGCTCAAAGAAATGTGTCGGAGATTCAGAGCTTTCTAGGATTGGCCGGATATTATCGGAGGTTTGTCGAGGGGTTTTCTCTAATCTCAGCCCCTCTGACAAAACTTCTGAGGAAGAATGCAGTGTTTAGATGGAATGAGGAGTGTCAGAAGAGTTTTGAGGAGTTAAAACGTCGGTTGATTACTACACCGGTGTTGACTATTCCATCAGGGACTGGAGGTTATGTGGTGTATAGTGATGCGTCGCATCAAGGATTGGGGTGTGTCCTGATGCAGCATGGCAGGGTGATTGCTTATGCCTCGAGACAGTTGAGGTCTCATGAGGTAAATTATCCAGTACATGATTTAGAGTTAGCTGCAGTTTTATTTGCCTTGAAGATTTGGAGACACTATCTATATGGTGAGACTTTTCAGATATTCACCGATCATAAGAGTTTAAGATACTTGCTGAGTCAGAGGGAGTTAAATCTGAGGTAGAGGAGATGGATTGAGCTGCTGAAGGATTATGATTGTACTATTGAGAACCACCCGGGAAAAACTAATATGGTGGCTGATGCGTTGAGCAGGAAGTCTCATATCAGTGTAGCTCAGATTCAGGTAGTCCCAACAGATGTCAAACCATGCTCTGATACCACCTAAATGTAACACCCCCTTATCGTAGGGTACGCACCGGGACACCCATAGGTCATTCTGATACATATCCTATGATAAGGGAGCACTACGTGCAATCACTACAATACTCCACATAGCATCACATCAATTTGAAAGATGAAAGAAAATGGAGTAAAAATGAGGTTTTATAAAAAATTTAGAAAATAAATGACCAAAAATAAAATATCTACATAAGAGGTCTTCAATTAACAAAAAATAATGATATTAAAAAGACTAATAAGCAAAAAAATTTCACTTATTTTTAGCACGTTTTACTCCTAAAGGCTTATTATGTTTTGACATGAATTGATGATTTAATTTGTTTGGACATAACCTAAATGAAAAAAATGTTTATTTCCATAAATAAATTTTAGCCTTTCTTCATACCTATATAGCAATACCTCATTTGTTAGTTACAAATTTCTATATATTGATGAATATAAGCACTGAGATGTTATACATATTTCTTCATCTTAGTCATTTATTCAAAAATAATCAAAGGACCACATTTCTCATATTATTTATAGAATAGCATGCCATCGAGGCTTATTAATCCTTGATGATGAAATTTTAATCATTCTCTTGATCGAATATAAACCTCTTAGTTTCGTAAATAAGAAATAAAGTCATTATCCATATTTCCTTTCCCTAAAGATAAAAATTCCCTTTTAAATCTTAAAATACTTGGTAGTATTAAAAAAACCATTACATATTTAGAACCTATCAAATATAACCTTCAATTAATGGCCCTTTAACCTTGGAAAGGTTCTATTAGATATAGGATGGGCAGTTGGTCACATCTAGTATGGATCGTACATGGACGATAGTTGGAGTCGGTGGCTCTCCTAGGGTTCCCTCATCTGGGATCCCTAGGGAAGAGGATCAAGTTGGCCCTTGCGAGCAGCTTGATGCACTATCTCCCTTCAACCCTTTAGTGAAATGCGGCAAAAGGAAGGAAAATTCATGGACTGACCCCATCGTCTCCACCCCGTAGGAACTACGAGATCACCCCAAGGACAGTGGACCTTATTATAAAAAGTAAACATGACATAAACCTTGGTGGACCTTATTATAAAAAGTAAACATGACATAAACCTCATTCTTCTTCTATATTGACTAGCCTTCTCTTTTCCTCAATGTAGGCCAACGGTCGACATTTTTAAACCTTGTTGAAATTGAAAAATAATTTTTTTCCCAAAACTTCACCCTAATGTCTTTAAAGAATATTAAAAAAACTTCACACTAATGAATTTTTATAAAGTATTAGAAATATTAAAATTAACATAACTTATGAATAATTAAACTAGAACTATATGATTTTTATACGAGAGTCCTAGTCTATTGAATCCAACATAAAAAGGAAATCATTTGATACTAAATTGAATAATTATCCACAAAATCTATTTTTTTATCATCAAATGATTTCCCTAATATTCTTACAGAATTACGTTTCAAAGACACCTTAATTATCATAGGAAAAATTTTTAAAACTAAACATCAAAAAAGTTCATCAAAATTCAAACAAAAAGCATGAAAATGAAGAAATAAATTTCTTTTATTTTTTACAAAAAATGAATTTAACTTACATAATTCTTGAAAGAAAATCGAAGACAATAATATTTAAAAAAAACCTATAATAGATAACGTATAAGGTAGTAACAAATTTTCATGAATTTAATAAATTTAGATAATTTATAAATGGATACCTTTGTAAGTTTAAGGTAGAATATACAGTGTCACTTGTTTTTTTAGACTTAAATGACATTATTCTTCAAATTTTAAGAAGATTTATGGATGATAATAAGAGTAGCGGCACTCGAGAGAATGGAAGTTCAAAAATAACAATAACCTTGTCGTTTGTGATGATGTTGGTTTTTATAGTTTTGAAGCTGCCAGGAAATTATGTTCAATTTCAAGGAGGTCTAGAAACATTGGTCATTAGTTAGAGATGAAGAAAAGAAAAAAATGGTTGAAACAATTTCAAAGAGGTCTAGAAACATTGGTGGTTGGTTAGAAATGAAGAAGAGAAAAGGATGGTTGACACAATTTCAAGGAGGCCTAGAAACTTTAGTCGTTGGTTAGAGATGAGGAAGAGAAAAGGATGGTTGACAAGGAGACACAAATAGGTTTATCATTTTTTTTTATGTTGGGAGTCTACCACTACTAACTATACTCCATACTAGTAATGGTGGATACTAATAAAAGTATAATTTTAAAAAAATTCACCTCATTAAGTAGCTGACATAATTATAAGTGAGTTAAGGGTTAAATTCAATGTGTTTCGAAAACATTGAAGTTGAATAGTACCAAATGTTAGGATTTTATCTATTATTTAATGAAAACATAGGTTTTAAAAGGGACCTTTTGCATCTCCATAAACTTCATTTTTCTTTGTTTATTGAACATCACTATCAACATTAAAAATCCTTTTAAAAACTGTCATTTATTGTGTGCTTTTAAATTCTAGTTAAATACTTGTCAAAATCTGAAACTTTTTAACCTATAAAATTAATCCTTTATTAAAAAATATGAATTTAAAATATAAAAATTAGACTCCACCTCAGAAATATAAAAAAGTCACAAAATTTTTAGAAAGTTAGGAATATAAATACACTATTCAACTTCTTTCTTATAAGACCTCCCTTCTTTTCTTAAGTAATACATTTTTAGTGGTAGCACTATCTCTTTTTTATCTTTCTAGCATTTCTTTGGTTAGAGTTCACAAAATTTTCTAGAAATCTTATCAATTTTTTTTCTTCTAAAGAAAAATGCACAGGAGTTTGAATATACCAAGGACCCATGGAGAGTTTATAATCAAGAAATGTTACTAAGGGTATAAGTAGATCATCTTTAAGTTTTTATAATTTCTTGGGTGATAACTAATTTGATGTAATTTTCTTTTCTTGTTGTTGCATTTCATATAAATTTGGCGTGAGCTCTGTCACACATGAACTTTCAAGTTTTTTAAGTGTTAGCCTTATAGTTTGTAGTTTGATTGTTATGTTTTAATGTTAAACAATATTTCTAAAACTAATTTTGAGAAATTAGGCATTCTACAAATCCAAATATTGTTTATAATCTTTTTTAGTTATGAGTATAAACTTTTTCTTTGTAGTTTTCATTAAGTTTAAGTTTCATGTAGGATTATTGGTTATTTTCCTTATTTTGTGATTTTACTTTGTCTTTTTATTAATTTTTATTAAGTCAAATGAGTGATGTTCATCTTATTTCATAATAGAATTTATAGTGCATGCAAGTGTCATATTATATGGGTCTCATAAGTCTCTCAATAAAAAATATATTATCAGGGTCAATTTTACGAAATGCTTTGTGTGATTAAGATTGAGGTATTAGTTTAAATAATGTTTGTGAATTAAAACTTTTGGAGAACACTAAGGTTATAAGTTTATGGATCATGATTTCTAAAAATAAGTAATAAGTGAATTTCATTTTATATATTTATTATACACTAAAAAAATTTTGGTACATGCATTCATCATATTAAAGTAGTAATTTGAGGCTTATTACTTTTTATTTGTTTCCTTTGTCACACGAGGGTGTCAAGTCTATTGCTGATATTATTCTTTTATAGTTTCTATTAAGATTTAAGAGAAAGCTCAAAAAAAGGTCTAATCGAACTCAAGTCTAAAGGAGGTTTAATTATGAGCTTTAATCCTAATTTGTGTATATTATATGTAATAAATTTTTATTTTTATTATTTCTTTTCTATTTGGAATTATTTTTTAGAAATTACATATTTCTAAAATTAAACAAATAAAATTTTGTTTGGACCCTTTGCTTTGAAGAGCCTAAACCAAATGATGTCTTTATAATAATTATGTCATATATATAGTGCGCAAGTATTCAATATAGGCTTAAACATAAAATTAACTTTAAAATACATTTTCTTCTCTTTATTTTTAATACTTTATAATTCACGATTCAAATAAGGGGGAGAGAGGGGAGAGGAATCACACTTTTTAAAATTGAAAATTAATAAAATATCATTAAAGTAATAAAATAGGAAAGCTCAAATTAGAAAATGTTAGAAAGCATCAAATCCCTTATTCCAAATCCAAAAAGAAAAGAAAAGAATCCCACAATAAGCTTACAGAAAGGATTTTTTCAATTGGAAATCATCGCACATTGAAAGTAATTTTTGCTTAGTGAATCCTATTTTTAACTTTTAACTGATTTAAGCCTAAAATATTCAAGTCACTTCATTTAGGTTGATTTCATTTAAATTTTTTTAGTTCTCCAAATTTATTCATGTCCACTTAATATAGGCCCATTGTGTAAATTATTTTAACTTTCTAAATTCAATCACACTCAGTTTTAGACTCATTGTTTCTAAATCATTCGAGTTGGCTACGTTCAATCAACCCTTATAGTTTAGTTATATCACAGTTAAATCATTTAAACTTTCTAAGTTTAATCATATCTACTTTATTCTAGATATATCTAATTTAGGTTCATTGCATTTAAGTCTTTTTATTTTAACTTTTAGTTTAAATTAATCAATAATCAAGTTCATTTTATTTTCATTCTAAAACATTACTCTATGAATTTGCTTTGTTTTCAATCCTTAAGACATCACTATGTAAAGTATTTCTAATTTCTAATCTTTAAGATTAATTCATTTTTATTTTTTAAGCTTTAGCTAAAATCGTAAACTCCTAGATGTTAAGTCATATGGTTTATTTTAATTCTTCAACATGTTTTTAAATTCATGTATAAAATATTTTCTTTTTAATTCTCCAAAATTAAAAAATCAAAGGCATAGATAATTGTCTAGGTAAGTAAAATAGGGGACACAATACCTCTCTATTTCATAAGTCAACTATCAACATAATTTCTAATTAAGAGTAGTTCCTCCCCGTAGGTATTTTTCATATTTCATTAGTAAAGAATAGTAGCAACTCTATTGCATTAATTTATTCTTTTTAAACCACTATTGTTTCATTTACTACATTGTCTGCGAATAAATGACAACCATGGTGACTCCATTACAAATTAAAGGTCAAGATAGTTTAGGTCTTAGGTCTGTATGTTTGGGAATAGTCATCTTTTGATTATGAATGCATAATAAATTAGGTTTGAGGTTTGTATTCATATAGTTGTATGTTTATCTTCTCGTATTTTATCACTGTCATTATTCTTGTTGTTTCCCTTTCTATTTTGTAGTGTGTGTAGTTTAAAAAATGGGTATGATTTAGGAAAGATATGTTTAATTCCCTTTCAGAACTATGAACACACACGATTACATGTATAAGCCTTATTTGTGTTTGTGATTCATGTCCTTTGTACTAATTACTATAACCCCACATAATTTCCTTTTTAGATTTGAGGTTAGGATAGTGCCTAATCGATTGGATATGTTTATCAGTATACAATCCTTCTTCTTTAAAATTAAAACCTCAAGAAAGTAAGAAGTATATCCTAACTTAATTTAGTTATTTTCCCCCATAATGCCTTTAAAGTTCAAGTATTCTATAGAAATAGAGTATTATAGCCAAATTTAAGGTGTAGTATTAAAGTGAATTAATTACTTTTCCTTAATTTTATGTCAAAGCTTTCTTTCATTGTACACAAATTTTACAAATTAGAGTAATTTTTTTCACGCCTTATTTTATGTCATTATAGGGTCAACTCATTCTTTTAATTTCTGTGGACCCTTTGTCAAATCATCAATAAGATTCTTGAAACAATTTTTAGGTTGTGTCTACATTGTTATTTTATTATAAACTAATCTCTTTCAAGTTGCTTATTGATATTGAGGGTTTATCATTATACCCAACCAATATAAATATTTTCTTCATACCCACAAACCCGCATTATTATCACACTTACAAATTTCCACGGATTGATAAACTATAGCACATGTTACACACGTGGTTTCGTCTTAGTCGTTCATACAAAATAACTAAAGGATCACATTTCCTATATTAACGATAGGAGCCACTGTTTATGTTTCCTTTCTCCTGAACCCCGTTTTCCTCCGCAGTCAGTCTCTCTCTCTCTGTATATGTTGAACGTCATTGGCAGCATTTAAAAATTTTCCATAAAACCATTGTCTATTACGTTTTTTTCCATATTTTGGTTGAACACCCAGGTTCATGTTTGTTGAGTCATACACAATATCTAGTGTAAGTTTGACGTTGTCTCATCTCATAAGTCTCGGCACTGAAAACATGAATTCTCATAATTTTATGAAATGCTTTGTGCGATTAAGGTTGAAAAATGTGTTTGTGTTTGTGGGCTAAGTTTTGAAATCATATTAAATGCATTAAACGGATAACGAAGGAAATATGAAGCCCACTGCTTTGTATTTGATTGTTTTGTCGAAATGCTTCTTCTACAGATTGACACTAAGGTTCAAGAGAAAGTCCCAAAGAAGGTTTAATCAAGCCTAGTCTAATTGTGGGCTTTAAATCCAATTTACGAGGATTATGTTTAAAAGTTTTTTTTTGAAAAATTAGATTATGTTTAAAAGTTGTTTCAATTTAATTTTTATTTCTTTTCTATTTGGATTATGGTTTTAGTTTTCACATGTTTTTAAAAATAAATAAATAAATTTTATTTAGACTCTTTTTTCAATAGCAAACCAAATGTTATTTTTATAATAATTAGGTCATATACTTAGTACTGAGTACACACTATAGACTTAAAATTAATTTTTTATCTTTATTTTTTAAAATAATTGGTTTATGATCAAATGAGAAGGAGAGAGAAAGAGAGATTACATTCTAGAAAAATAAAAATTTATGAAATGATGATAAGTAACAATATTACAAAACCTACTTCGGAAAATGTTAAAAAACATCAAAGCCCAATGTTCAAATCAAATTAAAAAAAAAGGGAACATGTGGAGTTAACAAGCATCGTTATGGTATAAGAAGTGTAGACATGTTAGTATGAAGTTAATTGTAAATTTTAAGAACAATCATTTAATTGAACTAGGGAGTTTTATGTTCTTTGCTTTTTTTAAAAATTAATAAAATTGTATTGAAAAGAAAAATCTACAACCTTGACAGTTACAATCAAGTTTTTCACAAAGAAACATGAGACCTCCTTCCTTGCTAAAATCTAAGAACAATACATATGTTCATTAACTCAGTTTTTTTCCTAGTTCCAAATATATGTAGCTCTCAGTCAGGGATCTATTTATTTTTTATATTGGGGGAGAGATTTTCTACATCTCCTCTAGCTATCAGTGTTAGTCTACAATGCAGAACTATTTTTTGATACACTTATTCCATTTTGTTTGGTTTTCTTCCCCAATACTCTTCTATTCCTTTCGAACCATATAAAGTATATCGTTACTGTAATGCAAATTTTCAGAGTTTTATAGTCTGTACTTATTGTCATTTTTAGTTTAGTATCCTATCTATCATTTCTTTCCACGTTTGATCTATAATTCTGACCTTTAGAACTGACTGTAGTTTTTTTCAGATTTGTTTTGTGTGTATGCAAAGCAAGTGATCTATTGACTCCTAATGTATATTGCATAGTTCACAATTTAAATTGTCAATGTTGAACTTCATTCTATCCTTAATAGCAAATATCTCTACTACTCCTAGCCATAGGATAAAGGCATAAGCAAGTAGGATATCAGGTTCCCCAACCATGTTTTTCCACTTAACTCTTTTTTTTGGATCCACTTATAGATAATTTTTACAAGATCTTGTGATGAATTTCTTAGTACTGCTCGCCATCCACACTATCTCATCATTCTTTTTTGCTTGACAAATTGGATGTTACTCGTTAAAACTTCCACTCCTCCACCGCTAAGGAAAGGCCACCGCCACATATTGTTAATGAGTTTGCTAACTTTTGTACTTGAATTATCATTGGTTTGAGGTCCTTTTTTATGCCAATTATCAAATCAGAAAAATTGGTTTCCCCATTCCCTATGATGTTTTTAATCAGGTCATGCATCCACTTTCTGGTCTCTAGGGTTTGTTTTAGGTTCCAGGTCATGTCTTGTTTCAACTCCAAGCTCCATATGCTATTATCTCTTATGTACACATTATGCACCCAATTTACCCATAACTCTTCCTTTTGACTACATAACCACCACAACTTCTTTGCCAAGCTAATCTTGTTCTGTAATCTGGCTAAACATAACCCTAACCCCCTTTGGCTTTTAGGATGACTAAATTCTAACTTACTTTCGCTTTTGTGCTACCTAAACTTGGTCTATTGCACATAAATTCCTTTAGCTTTTTATCAATTTCCTTTAGAATGCTCTTTGGAAGTGCTACATGATTAATCCAGAAATTTTATAAATAATTCAATATAGTTTGAACAATCTGTAATCTTCCTTCAGTGACTGATTTTCCTATGAAACTTCTCCATCAATGGGATTCAGTTAATTGTTTTAACATTTTCTGTGAGATTGGGACTCCCAAGTACTTAAAGGGCATGGATGCGTACTTTATTCCCATCTCAAGTGCCTTTGGAGTTGTTTCTTGTTTAGCACTCTCTAACAGGTAGAAGCTACTCTTTGTTTGGTTGCTTCTTAGTCCAGATATTTCCTTGAACTCCTCCATTGCTTAGAGTAAGATGTTAATAGAATATTTGTTTGCTCTACAAAATAGAAGAACATTATCTTAAAAAACAAGATAGGTTAGTTTAATACCTTTACAACCTTGATGGTATTGAAACTCCTAGAGTTTATTGTTTTTTTTCTCGAATATGGTTGATCGCACCTCCATTCCTATTGCAAATAGGTAAGGGGAGATAGGCTCCCCTTGCCCATTCTTTGGTTTTATCAAATTGGTAGGCTCCCCATTCACTAGTATTGCAATTATAGATGTAGTGATGCATTCCTCAATCCACTGTATGAGCTTCATTAGGTAACTAACTTCTTTGAGAGTGCTTAGCAGGAAGCTCCAATTAATTGTGTCAAATGCTTTAGCTAAATCAAATTTAATTGTGCAATTCCTCCTTCCTTTGAGAGTGCTTAGTAGGAAACTCCAATTAATTGGTATTGTACTCTTTTAAAAGTTCTTAGAAAAGGAATATATTACAAATGCACTTTGAGAGAGGTTAATGATGCTCCTTAGGCGGCTATTATTCAGCCTATTTGTAAGTACTTTAGGGATTAGCTTGTAAAGAACATTACAACAAGCTATAGGCCTATACTCCGACATCTTACTTACATTAGTTAGTTTGGGAATGAGACATACATAAATTTTATTCCATTCCTTCAATATTCTACCAGGCTGAAGAATTCCTTTACTGCTTCAGTCACTTCCTCCTTTAGTAAGTCCCAGTGCTTTTGGTAAAACTTCCTATTTAACCCATTTGGTTAAGGTTCTTTGTCTGGATTCATTAAGAATAATGCTTTCTTGATATCTTCATCTTCAACTTCCCTTACTAATTCTTCTTTTTCTTGTTTTGATGTTTACTTTATCCTTCTTGAGACTTCTTCTGGAATTGTTTTGACATTCTCACTTTGCCCAAACTACTCGCTAAAATGTTTATAAATGAAGTTTTGCAAGCTTCTCTAACCTTGGACTTGTATTTCATTTTAATCATACAAAACTTTGATATTGTTTTTATTTCTCCTTGCTTTAATAGAATTCATGTAGTACCTAGACCACCTCTCACCATCTTTCAACCACACCATCATAGACTTTTGTCTCATCAAGCATTCATGGCTTTCTAAGTCATTATTATATTTCTTAATGAATTCAGCTTCTGCTTGCCTCGATCTCTAATCTTATGACTTTAGCATTATCCTTTTCTGACATTCTTGAAGCATCTTTAAGGCTCCTTACTTCTCTTCTTGACCTACTATTGGATTGTATCTATAAGAATTTTAAGCTTTTCCTTTACTGCCTTTAGCTTCATTGTTAGCTTCTACCCCTTAGATCCATTCACCTTCATCTTCATCCCCTCCCTTATTACTGGTTTGAAATTTGGGTGACTCATCAGATGGTTGAACACCTTGAATGGTCCCTTCTATGTAACTGTTAGATCTTTATAGCTTTCCATACTTAGTGGATAATTCTACAACCACTTGTCATTTACCGAACATCAGTCTAATTTTTTCATGAGGAATCACTCATCTATCTGCTTATTATTCCATATGTACAAATTCTCTATTCCCTTTAGATCTATCAGTCTGGTTGTTAAAATCAGCTTTTTTAACTTTGTCCCATTCTATTGTGTCCATCTCTTATAACCCCATCCTTCATTAGAGTATAAAATGCAGTTAAAATCTCCTGCAATAGACTTTTAAGGTAAATTCATGTTTCTATTAGTTCTAATGATGTCCTCCTATAGTTGTGTTCTTTTGAAAACATAATTTGTAGCATACACTACTGATATTGCTATACTTCTACTAACATTCTTTGTGCTCATTGCAGAATGTATCACTTGATCGGTGCTTTTCCAACTGATCACTTCAAGCTTTGAGGAATTGTAACCTATTACCACTCCCCCATTTACACGACTTGAATGGTTTATATAGATTATATGGTGCTTTCCATGTTTAGTTCATTGTGCTATAGGTGATTATTTTGAGGATAACTTTAGGATTTAAGTGAGACTTTATCCATATTTGTCTAACTGAGATAATTTCATATTCATTGGAAAGCTAACATGAAGGGGGAAATTTTCGTAGAAGGTATTGGATATCAATTGAAGCTCGAAGATGTTGGAAAATTGGAGAAGTTGTTGGAAAATACCTAATAGGTTCCAAAATCACTAAATGAGATAGAAACCTATCTCTCGCGAGGTTTAAGAGGTTAAGAAATAGTAAAAAGTCGATATTGGAGTGCTATATGTGACTAACACTAGAATCATCATGCTTTTACAGAAAAATTATAGAAAAAATTAATGCCAAATACAACGTCGTATCGGTGCCTATTATGCACTAATTTAAGATAATAAAAACTATAAAACGAAATTGCACCAACATAGAAGCTAGTCTGATTCTTATGCAAAAATTCCAAGGATCCATAAAATTCATAATTTCAAGCATATTAGGAATCTATTTTATAACCCTATATACAAATATTCTTGTTAAGGTTAGTTAATAGAAGCTTCAAAAGAGGTGTTTAACAATCACTTTATGAGTTTAGCATTATATTATGGTTTCTTAACAATAAGGAAGTCTTAAGGGCAAGGACTGGAGGAAGATTAATGTCAAATTTGATATAATTAGTATATCTTGTTCAACTTTTCCTTATTTACTTTCTTTCATGTTAAGATTGATTTGTTTTTATTTTGTTTTTGTTATGATCAATAGCTAAACCCCAGTTAAGGTTAAGATGTAGCTTGTGATGGATTCTTTAATTAATAATAATGGGAGATGATTGTTTGGTTAAATTTATTCTTTTTCCTCTTGATTTTTAAATTTTTGACTAAAGATCATAAATTTAACCTTAGGGATTGTACGAAGACTGAGAGGTAAAGTATGATATGTACATTAGTTGAATAAGAATTTTAGGTTTAAAAAAAGAGATTTGTTAAACTTGAGCGATAATTAAATATATTAACTATGTTTAGTGCGTTTGATTAGGTTGAATTGCACATTAAAAGGTGATAGTTATTAATTAGATATACTTGTGTGCCTTTAGAGAGTGTATAGATGCATTAGGTTAATTATAATTTCAGCCTATAATAATAATAAATCTTGATGATAATTGAAATTCCATATAAGTGAACTCTAAAGCCCTAACATTTGTCATATTCATTTCTTTTCACTAGTTTAATTATCTTATTTTCATTAATTTATAGAGTAATTGCTTCTTACCAAATCTTATATTTTTTCATTTTATTGTTTAGCTAGGGTTAATGAACTTAGCAATATAATCCTTATGGGATTGATACTTGGAATATGCCAGTATTATAGGTTTCTAAAATTGACTTTATGCACTTATAGATAGATTCGATTAAGTTTTTGGCATGATTACTAGGGATTATTCAATTTCCATATTATTACTTTAGTTTTTATTTTTTACTTTAAAAAATTTCAGGCCTTTTTAACGCGAGATAAAAGATCTAAGAGTGATAACTTGGATAACCTATTTTAATGTGATTAAAATATTGATCTAACCTATAGATAGAACAAAACAAAAAAAACAGATGACTGCATACCAGGACAGCATTATGGTTAGAACTAAGTAATAACAACCATAGAGGATTCATATAGGAGATATACAAATTTTAGTGATTAATGCAAGTCCTCATGCATCAGGTTTAATCAAATGGCAAAAAACTATAAGCTAAAGTAATTTCATCTTAACTTGCTACTGAAGTTCAGTGGCTTGCCTAAGGAAGGGATGATTGCATTCATTCTTGAATTCTATTCAGTGATCTAGACTCTTTCATTGAATGGCCTTATAAAAGATGAGCTTTAAATGGGATGTTATCTTTACTACATGAGAGATCAAGAAAGGACGTGGTTGATCTTAATCAAGGTGGATTCTTTTTAGGAGTGGGATCAAGTGTATGATGTCTTTATGCTAATATTTTTTTCTTAACATAATACCATTAGGATGAGGATACAAAATCAAATCTTTTTACAAAAAGAGGGGGAAGCATTCCATAAATCTTGGGAATGATATAGAGCTTTATCATCCGTAAGCTCTTTAACTATTTATGCAATTCTTGTATAAAGGCCTTATAGTTATATGCAAATTTTAATTAATACTGCACCATAAGGGACCATATATATAAAAACTATTGAGGAAGTCAAGGAGATCATTAAGACTTTAGCTAGAAGTTTGTCGGCTCATGTGCTAAGCTTCTTTTTGTGAGGTGCAATCATCTTTATACTTGGTATTATAAGTAGCCAATTTGTTGAGCTAGATGAAGATGTCTATGAGTCAAGACATGGGCAACAAGTAAGTGTGCTATCAATATGGAATACTTGAGTTCCAACAAAGACCTTAGTTTCAACAGTCATAATCATCTCAAATTTAAAAGATGGAAGAGAAATAGTGCATATTCTTTATTGATGTAATATTAGATACATTAGAAAAACTTAAATCTCAAAGATGTAAAGTTTAATCTTAAGTGTATAAACTTGAAAAGGTGGATCAATCTAACTGTGCACCCATTTATAACTTGGAAATACAAGTAAGCCAACAAGTTTAAGATGAAGGGTCAAGGAAAGCTACAGAGTAATATTGAGGTGAACACTAGAAATCAAGTGTCCTCCATCATATTAAGTCTTGTTAAAACATTTAAGGTTAAATTTGTTAGAGAGAAGGAAGTGAGAAGGTTAAGAAAGCCCGAGGAAGATAGTGAGGAAGAGATGGATAAAAGCAAATCAACCTGATTTCTTCTTCAACTAGTACTTATTAGGAGCAAAAATCTCAACCCAATATAAAGCCCTATAAGCTGCCAATACCATTTCCATATATGATGATGAAGAAGATAAATGAAGACACTTCAAAAAGTTGCACATTAATAAATCCTTCATCGAAGCATTGGTTTTTATGCTATTTATGTAACGTTTTGAAAAGATATCATCTCCAATAAAAAATTACAGGAGTATGCTATAATTCCTTTAATCAAGGAGTGCAATGCAATATTTCATAACAAATTATATCCAAAGTTGAAAGATCTATAGAGTTCCTATTCCTTGTCAATTTGGTGTTTTTAACGTTACTAAATGCTTAAATAATCTAAACTTAAAAATCTTATAATATGAGAACTAAAGTTGATAAATGTTTCACCCTAACTAGTGGATTGGTTTGTCAAATACCCAATGGGGATAATGGAAGACATATTTATTAAAGTAGGAAATTTTACCTTTCTTACTGATTTTTTAGTAATGGATATGGAGTATCACATTGGGTCCTCTGTTATCTTAGATAGATCATTTTTGGTCATTGAAGGGCCTATAATTTATGTCATTAAGGGAAAGTTAACGCTTAGGATCTACAAGAAGAAGGTGGAGTTCCATAACTACAAATCCTTATGAAAGACCTCCTGCCCTTGATGATAAATACTATAAGATAGACATCATAGGCCCTATTGCGTATGTAGTACCTAAAGTTAGTTACGATGATCTTGTTAAAATATGTAGAAATTTAGGACTTAAACAGAAAGAGGAGATTTATGCCCTAGTGATAACGTTTTTAGGATAAAAGGAAAGCCTAAATTCTTACCTTCTACCAAAGAAGAACTTGACCTTAAATTGAAAACATTTCCTTGTCATTGGCATTGTGCAAACTTATGAGAACTTAAGATTATCCTATCAAATTTTCTTCTTCCCTGAGTTTGAACTCATCTTAGTGGAGATCTTAGATGTGTGGAGAGTTTAAGTAGGCAGTCCAGCTAAAGACTTTTAAAAAGGCGCTTGTTAAGAGCAAATCTAACAATTCTAACTTTATTTTAATTATTTTAATTTCTTTGTTTTTTATTTTTACTAATGTGTATTTTCTTTTATAGGAATATTGTCTAAAATTTCTTGGATGTTTACTTCATCCAACTTGCATGGAACTAAAGGAAATTTCTCTATCTTAAATACCTCTGATGATTGAGTTTAGGACCTTACTTATTTGACATTAAGGGTAAGACACAACTAGATTCAAAGTAGGTTTGCTCTAGTTTAATTGTATGGTATAGTTGCAAGATCATCACACATTTAGTTACACTTATTAAATTATTTTAATTAAAATAATTACTTATACTAGAAAACATACATAAAATTCTTTGTAATAACCGAACGGGATCAACCTATATAATAAAGTTAAAAAAGGACTTATAATCCTTACAAAATCAACCATGATAAATGGAGCTACCATTATATAACTAAGGAGGAGTTTGAATGGGACTTTATCAACAAAAATGGTTACCTTAATAGTAAGGTCATTCACATCATATTTTGTGTACTAAGAAAAAACAAGTTTAAGTATTTTAACCTATAAGTCTATAAATAGAATTTAATATATTTTGAAAGTCATACAAAAGATGTAAATTAGGTGAAAGAAAGTAAAATTAGCATTATATCCATTAGGATAATTATATTTAATAATCTTGTATGTGCTAATTATCTTTAAATCTTAATCATCCTCTTTAGACAATGTTTAGTTAGGACTGTCAACTCATACTATATTTCAAGATCTTTTGCTCTTTTATTGGTTATTGAGGCTCTTTAAAAGATGATTTCATATATAAAAGTTAAGATTTCATACTTTCTATCTCTTTTTTAAGAAGATTGAATACTCATCATTAACCTCATCCTCAAATTTATAAGTTAACTTTCATTATTTTAAGTTTTAAATTATCCACTTTGAAAAGTTCGTTTGATATAAGTATAAATAAGACTTACACATCATTAGTAGAGGACTCAAGTGAAACTTCTAAAAGATGAGGTCTTATTTTCATAGGTTGACTTAGAGGTGCTCTTTACAAAGAGAGAACCCACAGATTATGAATTAAATCAAATGAACCATAAATGAAAAAGAAAAGAAATATAATCAATGCTTAATATATAATCACTTATTATATTTTTATAACTTAACCTTATTTTCTCTAACTAGTTGAATGATAAGATCTTTTAAGATTAACATTTTTCAACATGGTAACTATCATGTAGAACTTGTAATGTTTTATATTATTAGTTTGACTAAACATGTAATGTTTTATATTATTAGTTTGACTAACTTCTTCCAATAACTTTAGTGCATTAAACTTAAAATTAATCTAAACTAACCACTTATACAAATAAATAAAATTTTCTCATAAAATAATACATGATTTAAATCTTTAAAATACTAATTTATTAGTATAAATATAACATAAGTTGAATTATAATATTCATAATACTGAATATTATAACGTCAGAAAAAGAATACTTCAATTTTTGATATAGCAAAAAAATAAATATTTTGAAATCTCCATATATAATTACCTAAAATTTCAATTCAAAATAAAATCAAAAGTAATGTTATTGGATGTGAAACATTTTTAAAAATAAAATGAATTCAATTCAAAATTGACTCGAAAGTAATGTGATTTAATATAAATCATTTTTCAAATCAAAGGCAGTAATGGGTTTAGTGAATTGGAATGATGTTGTATCCATATTCATTAGTAGCTAAACTCAACTTAATTTTTTTAATATTAACTAGGCAATTGCTAAATTTACAATGTCTTACAAAAGAATTACTTGCAAAACTATTTATAAGTGTGCACTAGGGACAATATAACTTCACTATTTTATGGGGAAAATACATTTAGATAAGGTTCTAGTTGACAATTATAAAATTGGAGAATTTAAGGTAAGAGCCTATTAGAGATGTCAATTTGGGCCCAGCCTAGCCGGCGATCAACGGGTCAGCGGGCCAGGCCACGGCCCTTGAAGTACGGGCCACGGGCCGGGGGTGGACAGGCCCATGGCCCGTGGCCCACCCACCACAAAAAAATTTAATTATTTATTAAAATAATTAATAAATAATTTAAGTAAGTTAAAAATTTGTAACTAATGTAATTCATAATTTTAACAATAACTTTTAACTTATTAACTTTTCATATAAATTTCTAATTAATTGAATTAAAT
>JANIIA010000005.1:42617732-42638397 GCA_027478495.1 Erythroxylum alaternifolium
CCTTCGAGAATTTTGTCTTTGATATTAATGAAATTTGATTATTGTGTTTTTATTGAATTATTTGTGATTTAATTTCTGCACTTCATAATTCGGTGACAAATTGAGAGAGTGAAGTGAGTGAAAAATATTAAATTAGGTTAGTGAGAGTTAGTAATTTAATATATCAAGAATTGAATCAAAACGATAATATATCAAGATCTTGCATAGGTTTTCGGTAGTTTTTGGACAACATAAGATCTAATTTAGGTTTGAGATAAATTGTGAATCGAGAGGCTACAATTTCTCATAATCTGATTAGGGTTAATAATTAGGGTTAATGATTATAACTCGAGAGAGAGTAATTAACCCTAGGACCATCTAGAACCAGTAATTCAATAAACTCATAATCAATTAAATTTTCTTTAAAGTCAGATAAAAATCCCCCTTTCTTTCAATTGGTAGTTTTTAGGTTGTTTTGTGATTGGGTGTGCAATTGCTATCTTGTTTATATTTCTAAATTTGATTATTGGAATTAATTGCATGATTAAATAATTTTTTGTTTTAGTTTTGTTCATTGAATTATTATGAATTGTGTTCAGCCTTAGATTTTAGGATTAAATTAACCCTCCTCGTGGGATTGACACCTTAGTTACTATGTGAATGACTCATACACTTGAAAATATCATGGTTTAAAAATATTAAAACTTTTTCATATCGAAACTTGCAATCAAGTTTTTGGCGCCATTACCGAGGAGACAATTAATTTAGTTATATAGTTTAAGGTCTTTAGTTTAGTTTTTAATTTTTGTTTTCATTCTTTCATTTTATTTCAGAAATTGTGCATGAACACAAGAGTCACGAGAGATTCGAGTTGTGAAACTGAAACGTTAGACTTAGACATCACTCGACTATAACGAATCCTTAGGAAAACTCGATGAGAAGAAGAAGAAGAGATCGTGAAATCAACAATGGCTAAGGAATTTCAACAGAACATAGACCACAAAACGAACATCAAGGAACCCAAACCTCGAGGAGAATGGGAAGATATCGAAGACCCTAGGAATGCATTCAGAAAGAAGCACTCGTGAAGAAGAAGGCGAGGAAAGGAGAATCATAAAGAAGGTGGAAATCGTAGCATAGTAGCTCAAGTACAAATTGTGAGATTAGTGACTACATTACCATTGCAACCTTCATTTGAACCATCGCGAACCTAAAAAGAGCGTCGAGCTACCGACGTTAAAAGAAGTGCTGCATGGGAGGCAACTCATGGAAAATTATTTTCTTTGATTATTTGTGTTAGAACAATTAAATTACGTAGTTAGGATAATTTTGTTTTAGAATAAAATCAAGAAGGAATAAGATTTCGGGATAAAGTGGATGATTGATCAAGCAAAAGAGAGGTGAAAGGGTCACAAAAGAATTAAGAAGTAATTTCAAAAAAATGTAAAAAGAATAGAAGAAGAAAATTGAAGAATTGGTGGAAAATTGCAGGCCTCGTGGCTTGCGACTAGGCAAAAATGGAGAACACATATTTTTAAAGAAATTTCTACCATTTTTACCCTCCAACCACCTATATATTCATTTTTTACTTCACTTTTTCATTCACTTTCACTTTTACTTTATCTCTCTAGAATTGAAACCTACAAAAACTCTCACATATCTCTACAAAAATTTCAAACCCCTAAATTTCTTCCAAATTCTACCTAATTCCCAAGAAATATGTCGCACATTAAGTAATCAGCCAGATGGGAGCAATTAGGACGAAATCAAGTTGCAAGACGTGGGAGAAGAAGCAGAGCAACAGACTTCGGAGCGTCCTTTTCGATCTACATAAAGGAGAAGGGTATTAGTTTCCAATCCTTAAATGCTAGACAAATAGTAGTTCCCAAATATTTTGATTTTGAAATGCTCGATAGGTTAGAATTGCTCGAAAGGGTAGAAAACTCAACTAAACGCATCCAGTTGGTCCAATTTATATGTTTCCAATTTCTTGTCTACTAGGAGCTCACTTTGAAATTTTTCACTTCCCTGTTCTATGACCATAGGAACCCCAAGGAATTATGGTTTAGGTTGAGAGGAAGAGCTTATGATTAGCATCATGATTTTTCTCCCTCTCGATATTGAAATGCACTCACTGGAATAGAGAAATTTCATGTCAAGAATGCTCATAAAAACATAATAAGGTCCCACGAGCACTTGTTGCTGCACAAATTCATGTGTCAACTGGTTTTTGATAAATCAGAAACCAACAACTATTCGACAAAGGAACTCTTTATATTGTACTACATGGACCACAGCATTCTAATGGGCACATCCACACATATGCTAAACGCTATTGTTGCAACTCTGTACAAGAGGAGCAATAATTTAGGTATGGGTTACCTAGTGTTTGCCATTGCTGAATATTATGGCGTGGACCGTAGTGGGTTAACTGTCCACCTCCGTGACTTCCTAAACCATCACCATTTATGGTGGGCTGAAATTCTTAAGTCCCAAAACATGAAACTTAAGGATATCAGCCAAAAGACACGTGTGAAGATTAGGGCCAGTCAAGCAAGTTCGAGTTTAGCATCGCCTCAGCAGGTAGAAGAGGACTCAACCAGTTAAGAGTTTGAAGAAGAGGAAGAAGCTGAAGATTAAGGCTAGAAGAAAGTCCTAGAGGCAATCTCTGCAACCAATAAGATAGTTACTGATACACTGGCGGAGCACACCAGAATGATGAAGGAGATGGCCCGAGCTCAACGATGCCAGAGCCAAGATATACGTCATATCCATCGATATTTTAAGGCTCAGGGTATTCAATTGTTGCCTCCGACATCATTTCCGCCTCCATCTCCATAAGATTTTGTCTAACCCATTTTTCTTTTTCAAAGTAGTCTTTCTTTTTATTTTTATTTATTTTCTGTTTACTTTAATTTATGTTCTTTCCTTTATTTTATTTTTATTCTTATCTTTCTTTTCTTTTATGTGCTTGTTTGTCCTCTTCTCACATTGAGGACAATGTGTTTTTCAAGTGTGGGGAGGGGTATGTGTTTTGCTTGTATGCGATTTTGCATATGGTATGATAATGTTAGGTTGCATTTTGTGAATTGTTTGAATGTGCCAATGGTTTAGATGGATTGAAATTAATTTAATTTTGAACATAGTCTATTAGGTTGTGAATAATCATTAGCTCGTAAAATTAGTGAATTGGGATCTTTAGATAAATATACAACTTAATTAGGATTTAGTGTAAGTTTAGCACCCTCTAAATTGCCACATTCATTCATAATTTGAGACCTTCCAATTTAAGTAACTTTACTATTATTTTTCATGGAAAAAAGTAGCTAAAACAATAAGGTAGGCAATAAAAAAATTTTGTTGAATAAATAACTATTCCGCTGACCTTTGCGTTATGAATAGAGCTAGTAGCCAGTTGAGAACATGTTATAGCTTAGTAACCGGATCGACACGCATTACAAATGTGTGCCTTCCCGTCAAAAAGCTATAATGACGTTTCAACCAAGCTATTTAATAAAAATGACTTAGTAAAGTAACCGGATGGACATTCATCACCAATGTTTACCTCTGAGTAAAAGACTAGGTCTTTGTTTAAATAAATAAATAAATGTGTGTTCTTAATAAAAACTTACCGGACTTGTAATAGGCTTTACTTTTCATGAAAATATACTGAGGAACAGTTACAGAGCCTGAATGATTAAAGAATTATTAATGTGTGTGTGCAATTGAAAAGGCTAAATAAATTAACACTTGGATCTCGATTAATTTGTATATTTAGTTCCAAGCCTCTAGACACAAATTTTACATGTTAATGATTTGATATAACTCGAATGATTGTGTTTAAGATTAAATTTATTTTATGATGTTGAAGTCATTGCCTCATTACTGCATTGTTTGTTGTGTGTTTGTTATGTGTTTGTAGTTTTGTTTGCTTGAGGACAAGCAAATGTTTAAGTGTGGGGATGTTAATAGCTGTGATTTGCATCATGTTTTAGGGTTTAATTTGTTATGTATTAAGTATTAATTTGAGTGTTTAGTATGTGTTTAGGTTAGAATTGTGTTAGTTTATGTATTTAAGTGTTTTATAGGTTAGTATAAGTCTTTGAGCTTAAATATTATGTTTTTGAGATGCCTTGATGTGTTTGTTAGTGTTTCAGGGCCAACATCAAAGAACGGAGGAGTTTCAAAGACTTTTGGGCTAAAACCACTCCCACGATCGTGGTACAATAAGCCACGATCGTGACAAAAACATGTGATCTAGCCCATGATCTTGGCCTAAGGGACATCATCGTGATAGAAGACTCTGCCACAACCCACGATCGTGGCATTTAGGCCACGATCGTGACCGAAAGGTTTGATTCTGGCCACGATCGTGGCTTACGTCAAGCAAATGCACAAACAGGAGAAAACATTAAGTTTCAAGAGACTTTTCAAACCGTTTTGAAACTGGACAAAACCCTAGGGCTGCCAAGGACTTTAAAGAACATAAAGAACAAAAGATGGGATTTTTTTGCATCAGCCACAATCCCAAACCCTAGAGAGCTTTATCGAGAGATTGAGGAAGGAAACGAAGGAAGAGAGACACGGAGAAGAAGCCTATGCCAAGTACTTCCCGAAATAAGAGGTTTCTCACTGTTACTACCTCCGTCATTCGTTCCATTCATATTTTCTGATTTTATTTTAATTTTATTGACTTATAGAATTGGGATAGCCATTGAGAATAAGATTGTTGAATGTTGAGATTTGTCTAAACTTACCTACGGGAATATTGTCTTTGATATTAATGAAATTTGATTGTCGTGTTTTTATTGAATTATTTGTGATTTAATTTCTACACTTCATAATTCGGTAACAAACTGAGAGGGTGAACCGAGTGAAAATCATTAAATTAGGCTAACGAGAGTTAGGTAATTTAATATATCAAGAATTGAATCAAACCGGTAAATTTGTGTAACGAGAGATCTTACATAGGTTTTTGGTAGTGTTTGGACAACTTAAGATCTAATTTAGATTTTGGATAAATTGTGACTCGAGAGGTTGCAATTTCCCATAATCTGATTAGGGTTAATAATTAGGGTTAATGATTATAACTCGAGAAAGAGTAATTAGCCCTAGGACCGTCTAGAACCAGTAATTCAATAAACTCATAATCAATTAAATTTTCTTTAAAATCGGATAAAAATCCCTTTTCTCTCAATTGGTAGTTTTTAGGTTGTTTTGTGATTGGGTGTGCAATTACTATCTTGTTTATATTTCCAATTTTGATTGTTGGAATTAATTGCGTAATTGAATAATTTCTTGAGTTATTGTTTATTAAATTATTGTGAATTATGTTCAACCTTAGATTTTAGGATTAGATTAACCCTCTTTATAAGATCGACATCTTAGGTACTACAAGAATAACTCGTGCACTTGCAGAATATCTAGGTTTAAAAATATTAAAACTTTGTCATATCAGAACCTGCGATCAAAGTTCTTTATTTTTTAAGAACCTATTCGTAATCTACCACCATCTTCTCTTCTCCTAGACCCAAAACTCACTAAAGGACTAGCCTTTGTTCTATCATCAAAAATCAAAGCCACCACTCCTATCGCAATGGCCAAAACAAGTTATAGAAGGCAAACCCAACAAATTCCTAAACGAATCTAATATTACTTGAGAAAGGAAACAAGATTGATATTAAATCCTAAAAGGCGCACCACAAAAATGGATGTGAAAATCATAAATATACATGACCACAAGAAAATCAAAAATTAGATATTCTAAAAACTAAACCATCAATAGCAACTAGGTTTGTGCAGAATGTTAATAAGAAGAAACAAAAATTTGAAAACTATAAACAAAAAAAGAACTTAAAACTTTTCGATGAAGACTAAAAATTGAAATTCTAACATCCAAAGGGCCATGAATCACCCATGAACAAATAGAATTTGAAACCAATCATAAATGCATCCAATAGAGGAGAAAAAAAGAAAAAACAGTGAGGTATCAATTAATTAGAGAAGGAAAACAACCAAACTGCGCCTATACGCTTAAGATTATATACACCAACTCTATTTATTCTCGTCATAGTTAGCACCATTCACTAGAAATTCCTCTATTGCAGGGTTCACTATAAATATGCAAAAGAAAAGGCAAAGAACAAGTTTTTCCAAAAGCCAGACAAGGAAACATCTGAAACATAAATTATTTGGACAAGTAATGATGAGACCAAACGTTTGTGGGGGTTGAAGAGTATGGAACAAAAACCACCAAATTTGAAGAAAAGGAAGCTTCAAATGCGAAATGTTAATGGAGGATACCACTCAGAACAGAAAAATAATAAAAAAGAGGGATATGAACTAGTAATTAAATTTAATAACTCTAGTTTGCAATTTCTAAAGGAAGAATTAAATATAAGCACAAGCATGTTAGTAAAAATATAAGTGAATTGCAGTGGCAACAATGAACATAAATAAAAATCTGACATCAACCTAGTACATCAAAACAAGAAAAGATGAAAACTTTGAGTAGTTGAGAAAAATCTAAGTCAATAATCATAAAAATATGAGTGCCCTTTTGAAACACTCTGAAAATTAGAATTCACACAAATGATTCTCTGGTTTTAGGGTTATGTGTGTGAACAACTTTTGAAAAAAATGGGAAGAGAAAAGCAAGTTAATAGAGAAGAAGAGTTTATAAGTTAAAAATCTCAAATTTAGCCAAAATAAGCCAAAATGAAGTAGAAAATAGAGTTGCATTTTTTTAAAAATAAACAGATAAAACATGATACTAGTGTGGCGTATTGGCTGACGATCACAAAACGAGCAAACCAAGAATCAAAGCACTACCTCAAGCACCAAAAATGATAGAAATCGCAACATTGCAACCAAAAGTACAGCACACGATAAACTTTCATTCAAATTTACAACCTCAAACTTCTCCGACCTAACCCAATCCATCTTTAAGGCCCCAACACCTAGAAGTATTATAGCATATCTAGGGTGTATTAAAAAGTGAACATAACGAATTAAATACATCTAAGTATATTAACATAACGAATTAAGTGCATCTAAGTATAGTAAAAGACATAATGGTACTTAATGTAAAATACATGGTTAAATGGGTAATTTATTCAATTTGGCATGGACATACGTACTTAGATGTAAAATATGTATGGGAATTTTAAAATGTTTGTTTAGATTTTTGAGCGTGATGTGAGGGGAATTGATAAAAGAAGTATGATATAAGCAAATGGGATGTTGTTGGTTAAAATGAATGTGTTTTTTTTGCATTGCTCTTAAATGATAAGACCGAAGTTAGTTGATTTGAGATGTGTACCTTGCTGGATGGTTAGGTTCCATTGAACAGAATTCTATAATTTGACCACATCTTGGCTTTTATACTTCTAAATTGGATAATTTCAATTGAACATTAAACTAGAGACATAGGTCTAAAACTTTCATGAAGGAACCGAAATTTGATTCTATCTCTAAGATTTTTGAACTCTAGCTTGAATTTGAGTTCTAGTTGTTGTCCTTGTTTTCGAATAGTCTGTAGTGTTTTGGGTATAACTCCAGGAATAATTACCTAAATTGCATGTAATCTATTCCATTAGAAGATTAAGACAGAAGGGAATGAAACTAATTGATAATATTATAGGCTAATATGGGAATTAAAGGAAGAAGAAGGACCAATATGCTATTTTTCTAAAGTTAACACATGGACCAATTGGATTAAGACATGTGTGACCAATAATAATGAAGCATGTGTGGCCAATAGGAATTAAGCGTGTCTGTGAGTCTTGAAAGAGCATAAATGTGCATATAGAGAGGCGAGTTGGACAACACTTTAAGAGTTTTAAGTTCAGATTTTTCTCCTCTCCATGTTACCTTCTCATCCCATCATTTTTAATGTAAAAAATCAAGTCAATCTTAGGTAGAAATCAAGGTAAAAGTTAGGGATTTTCTCTTCACCTTTACCTTCTTTACCTTTTCTTGCTTTGCTTATGAAAAACTAAAATTATAAGGTTGGAACTGGGATTGAGATGTGTATTTGTGTTGTTTCTAGTTGGTGAGTCAAGTAAAGCCAAAGAGGAAGAGAAGGAAGGCATTAAAAGAACTACTTTGCCAACTTTAAGGTTTGGGACTACACTTAGTCTAATTTCTCTTTGCGTGTAAATTTGAATGGATACAAAGATTCATTTGGATGTGGAATAGTGGATGGGATGATGCTTTTGTGTTATTTAGTGTTATCTTGCACAGAATTGGTTGAATATGACAAGAAAGTATCATGTAGTGAAATTTTGTCTAGGGTTTGTTGAACCAGTCATATTGTTTGGGCTATAACTCAGCATACAGAACTCTAAATTTGATGAATTAAGCTGCATATGAAAAATAAGACAGAGAAATAGAAATCTATAGAAGAGAATCTGACTTAATTCTAGCTTTATAATATTGTAAATTGAGATTAAAAATGGTGACCTGATGTTGCCCCTGTTTTAGAGCAGCTTATGATGTTTTGTCTATATATCATATTTTAAAGATCCAAATGGCTTGCTTTTTAGTGATTTGGAAACTAGAGACATAGGGGAACAAATGTTCAAAAGACCTCAAATTTGAACGTTTTCTATATGAAAATTTCAGAACAAGTTGAGATATGAATTTTGGGCAGGAGACACGACGGGAAGGAAATTGCACTATTTTGAGTTTGTTTTCATTTTCGATTTTTATCGAATCATATCTGAATCTTTTTGAATGTGTATGAAACTTTTCAAACACCTAGAAATAAATGAAATAGGACTTACCTTATGTGAATTAGGTGATTAAACATTGGAATTTAATAGTGGGCATAATGCATACTAAAGAAAATTTACTTGTACATAAATGATTTGTATATATATTCATCGTTCATATGTGTATGGTATGATTATACAAGTGTGATTTTGATACCCTTCTAATAGTGGTAAGTTGTGACTTACATGTATGAACTCAAATAAAAATTTTATGACTTGAAATGTGTATCATATGATTTGTCAATATATGAATTGTGAAATTAGAAAATGGTTAAAGGAAATGTTATAGTGCCTGCGTTATTATCTTAGTGGTGGATAGATAGGCATGCCTACAAGCTTACAGTGCAGCTACTATAGTTTGACACCAATGATTTCTTCATTTTGAGACTATAATGTCTCCACAGTTTGATGCCTTCGGGTATCCATAGTTTTGATATCTTCAGATATCCATAGCTCTCGTTATCCACACCCACAGGAATGTGCAGGCTTAACACAAAAAGTAAAGTAAATAGTTATAAATAATAAATATAGCAGGACAACATAAATAATTGGTATTGATGAGCATTTGCATTTGTATTAACAATTTGTATCAATGAGCATTGAATATCAATGTTTGGTATATCAATGTGAATTTATAGTATATGAAATTGGTTGCCATGTATGTACAAGAACTTGGTTGCCATGTATGTGGGTGGTTGTAGATTCTGTATAGGTAGTGTTACACTATCAACCCTTCTCCATCATCATTATCCACCTTTCATCACCAAATCTAGACCTTCTATGCTTAGTTCAGTCGAAACTTCAATCCTAATCCAAATCTAGATAATATAGTTTTGTAGTATCGATTTGTTTCAAAAGTTCTAAAACAATTTATTTTCATTATGGAACATAGAAGTTTCAAGTCTAAACTCTCAAGCAACAATTGAAATAAGTGTCAGTCTAGAAATATTTTGGAAAAACAAAACAAACACAACAATGATTGACTAGTGAGAGAATTGAGAGAAGAGCATATATAAAACTTAAGAGAAATCTCATAGAGGAGAAGAAAAAGGGAAAAAGAAGTGAATCAGAGAAGAAAAGGCTTAGTGACAACAAATTTAGAAAGATATCTCAGAGAGGGAGAAAAAAAGAAGGGAAGACTTCTAAGATTAAAGGTTAATTAAATAATATATAAATTAGGTTTAGACCAAATTAGGTCTTGAAGTTTATATCTAAGTCCAGGCCGAAGTCTAAATATCAAAAAAAATTAAATCCAACTCAAAACTTGATCAAATCAAATTAATCTTTCTGACCATATCAGAACTAGGTTGTTTTGTCAGGTCTACAATTACGAATTGAATATCTCATAAATGACATCACAATCATTTCATCAGTTCTCATCTTTAAAAAATTATTCACTCAAATTTCTTATCCATTTAGTTCAATATTGATGTATTTTAGTGTCTAATCATTCTCTTAACTATTAAAAGACATATTTATAACATTACACATAGAACAACACAATAAAATATTACGAGAAATTATTATTATTGTTGTTGTACAAAAGATTTGACAGAAAAGCTTCATATTTGGAGGATACTTACATTAGCTCTTTGATATGTGCTTAATTGATGATGAATTTATTCAATAACACTTAGTGAATATTGCTAGGAAAGTACTTAAGACACTCACTTTAACTCATATGTGTTTTTAGGCACAATTCAAAAGTTAAGGAGTTAAAATGAGTCAAAAGTACTATATTTGAGTCGCTTTCTAAATATTCATATCTACTTGTCATGTAACAAGGAGGAGGATTAGAGCAAGAGGAGATAAAAAAATGCATGTAAAAAATCAAGTGTGAAGTCACAAGAATGCAAGTCACAGCCATGACATAAAGTGTCATGGGTGTGATTAATGACACACGGCCATGCCACAACATGTCATGGCCATGACTTACCTTGCATGGGCATGACTCAAGTAGTCACGCCCATGATTCAAAATGTCATGGTCATGATTTTCACACATATGTTGCCCAAAACGCTAGCTTTTAATATAAATAGACATGTGACGGTGCAAGGGTTTTATGAAAGTTTTAGAGTGCTTTCGGGATGAAGATTTCGAGAGAGAAGAGAATGCGATGAAGCTCTCACGTATGGAGAGACCCATAGAGGGGTAGCTTTCTAACATCGATTAGGAGGTGCAATCAACACCGATGACCCAGTTAACTGTATTTCTCCTTATATTTGTTGTTATTTCTCTCTTAAGAACTGATTATGTTATATTGTGTTTATTAAATAGGGTATTGTGTAAGAATGATTGAATGCTCTATTTGATTGTTTTTATGCATGAACCCATTGTTAGAATCGAATGCAATACGTAATCGTTTTGTTTCCAATTTATTTGTTGCAACTAATAGTTGGTAATTGTTAGGGATAACATAACCTAGGTTAAATAATCCGAGCTTGTGTGATTATTGCTTATATTGCGCTGTTTTTTTCATTCATAAGGCAGCTGTCCAATTAACTCTAGAGAGCGTCCCCTAAGTTATCTGATAATTAGGGTTAATTAACGAGCTCTTCTTAATTAACTATGACCTAAGAAAAAACCGAGATTAACAGAGCTTATTGTTAATCTACAACCAATAGTTCAAAGAGAAATGTGAAGATAACAATTCAATAAAATGTGCTTAATTAGATTTATGATTATTGAAAATTCACATCTGGAGTGTTTTTTTACGTTCGATTATTTGACCATTAGAAGCCTAGCAGCCAACATGTACTCATCAAGGAACAATGAAGAACATCGATCAGTGGTCTACAGAAGGTGATATCAAATGAGCAAGGCAGAAGAGTTGATGAATTTCGATGTCTTGTGAGAATTGGGGGATGATAAGAGATTTATACAATGGAATGTTCATTATCCCAGTGAATGAATTGGAGCTAGAATCTGGCTCGGATGTTAGTAACAAAATTGGTGTTTTGAAGCCATTTTAGGTGAAAAGAGAGCTTGTCCCACTGGAGGCACTACTAGCAGGTGGAGAACGTGCATAGCCATAACGAAGAGACGAGGAAACTAAACGTACTGATAAATACCATATTTGGCTACATGAATATGCTTTAAATGCAGAAGCACCAGGAATTCAACTGTTGAAATCTCCTCCAGAGAACCACACGAGCAACGCCTTTTGTGGCTACAGAACCCTACCCAAAGCTCATAAGAATCTAAAGTATCGATGGTCCATCCCCATCGTTTAGTCCAGAAATATAAACCAAACGAACCATCGCAACTTCTCAACTACTAATTCCGAGATATTACCAAAGCATACATAGAGCATCTTTTCAACTGGGGCCATCTTGAGCGTTATTGATGCAACAATTTCCTACTCAACAATTGAACAGTTTCATACTTTGGACATAATCTACAGCTTTCCCCTATAAAAATTCTACACAAGAATGTATAGTAACTTGCTGCTTTGATGTAGCAGAATGAAAAATACACGTGCTAATTTGCAGATAGAGTGGGAAGAATTTATCAGCAAACATAGACTTGAAGCTAAAATGATTACTAGGATATCTTTCTACGAACAATCTCTATACAAAAACCCGTATCCAACAATTTAAATTGATTCCACAAAGGAAAACCACTGGTTACTTATTCCACAGTGCTCTTCCTTACAATATCTCTCATCTGGGTCCTCGTGTACATCAACGACCAGAAACAAATAATGAGTTGGCAGCTATTTGGTTCCCTTCGGCTTGAAGTCTTCTCACCTTTGCTTTGTCAACACGTGCTCGCCTAAAAGCTTCTTGGATATGTCGGTCATGATCTTTTAGCATCTGATCCATGTTCCCAGATGGCACAAGCAACGGACCAGAATAATGAATTTTGTGGCCTTTTGACCCATATCCAATCTAGAAGGAAAAGTTCAGAAGAAATATTAATGAACCAATCATAAATTTCGGTTGAGAAGTAAAACTTCAAACACACACACAATCGTGCACACACACACACAGCCTTGAACATTGTCAAAACAAACATGTAAGATTCAGTCCAAACCAAAAACCAGATAAATACTTGCATTGAAACAAAAGTCACTGAGAATTAGGAAAAATGGAGGAAATGAAAATAGCATTTAGGTTAGCAGAATATCATCCATGATTCCAATCCCAACTATGTACTTCCAAACTATTGTAAGAATGAAATGATAAAAAGGACTGTCAAGTATTACTGAAACTACTTACAACAACAGGATCTTTACTGGTATTTCTTCCATCTTCCTTTTGGTAAGACCCTGAAACACCCTGCAAATGATGCTTTTGATCTGGCAAAATGGAAGATTCTGAAGCTTCCTTGAATGATCCAGGAAACCTAGCCATCAATTTTGGCACTTCGGGTTGAGATGTGCCAGTGTGGTCTCTGCGATCTTCTGATAATAAACTCCTCCTTGCTGCCACTATTCCAGACATTGTAGATATGTCAGCTCCAGTAGAAATTTTCGGAGCATCATCTGAGTTTCTACTAGCCTTTGCCCATGCAGCACGATGAGCCAAGGGGCCAGAATGGGATGCTCTTTTATGCTGATGACCCTGGCTATCTAGATTCAATTCGGTGATTTGTGATGGTCTAGGTGGATCAATAGGAAATCCAGAAGCAACTTCTTCTGGATGAGGATTAAACTTCTCACTTCGGCTCTTAGAATTTGACTGAACTTGTCTTTTCTGAAATGAGAAAATTAGATAAAAACACAGGAATATCATATTTAAACTAAATTTACAGAAGTATTGGATAAAAATAACAGAAACTTGATTACATATTTATATCACTATCACATAAGGCTTCTGCAACTCAGAAAAAGGAAGATACAGGATGTCATAGCATACGGCCTGATGTATCGTAGTGAGAGAGAAGCAAGGATATGTTTTATTTCACTTAATTGATCAATGCTAGAGTTTAGAGGAATGTAATGTGGGAACTGAATCGCCCACATCTCACCTACCTTACCCCATACTCAACAAGCATGCATAAAACCGATAGGTCAATCAATCAAAACGAACGGGTATGGTAGCAAAGATCATTATGCGTGGTTCAGTCATTGCTAGTACATTATAAGATTGCATTATGTTACAATGAAAAAGCTGTACTAGCCTACCAGAATTGATATTCTTGGTTACCTAAAAGATTTTAGTGTTGGAAATGAGCTTTTACAAAGCAAAATACTCATGTACTGATCAGACTTTTCCTGGCAATGCGCATGTTGTGTGTAAGACAGTGAGGAGAAAGACAGACAGGTATATTGATTGTTACAAGAAAGTTACCTGCATTGATAAGACTAATTCAGCATTAGCATCAGGGGCAGGGACAGCCCGAGATTCTCTTGTTAATCTTCTATCTATGTCGGGCCTTTGTCCTTTGCTAACTGCAGCTCCTTGTCTGTAGAGCAAACAGAATCAGAAAAATGGCATCAACCTTAGAAATCATACTTTTTCAGTGCCAAACATACAAAATATCAGAATGCCAGAAGATCAAGCATCCAATATGAGCAAGTATGAGCCATCAAAGCATTAAGAAACTCCAAACAGACCAACCCCATTATCAGCCGATCAATTTGCATTTCTGCATTTACCACACCTATAAATTCAGCTGTTAAAGCAGGATTTGGCAATAGAAATGTAGGATAGGCAAATTCGCAATTCTATAAGGTTTCATTAATAATCACAACTAACAAGCCAGAAAACAATATCACTCAAAAAAGATAACAGCAAACTCATGGCTCTCAAATGAGGAACTTCAGATTGTAAAAGTGAAATCATATACTACCATGTTAGAAGAAATGATAAATTTATAGTTCATTTAGTAAATCTTGTACAACATTCACCTTCTAGCTTCCTCATCTCGCATTTTGGCATCAAACTCTTTGCTGGGAGGATACTTTGGCAAGCTTGAAGGATCACAAGGAAGTGGTTTTGATAAAAGGAACTGAAACAACAAAACAAAGCAAGTTAGATATTCATTAAAAGTGCAATAATACGGGGAAATGAAGCAAACAGAATCAGTATAAAAAGTGGAATCCGCAAATGGCCATACTGATAATATTGCTGATATTTAGTGTAGCCCAAAATAGACAACTCAATAAAGGCTACAGTACACAATCTTCAGAGAATAGTAATGACCAGAGATATACAACCTAAAAACAGATCAGAAAACTTGTTGACTATAGACCTTCACAGACTCCTATTCCAGAGAAAATTTTTACAGAAACCTCAACTCAATTCCCTTGAGAAAAAAGTAAAAGCCACATTGGCAATGAAAATCATTGAATGAAGATTCAGACTGCACGTAATAAACGCTGTTCTACCATCTTTTCAAGGATTCATTAAAAATATCTGTCATCAGGAATATTGTGAATAGATTGTAATCCAATGTACGCCAATATCATCATCTTCCACTATCAATTATCACAGAAGTAAGTTACAGGCAGAAAAGCAGTCATTTAAATGCATTCAAACATATGAAGACATGTAAGAACCTCACTTTACAACCATAAGCCTGGTTGTTGTGACAAGCTAGGCATTTGGAATTTCACATCCAGATGAAATATGGATTGCAACAATACCAGACCGAAACAATGATACTAACAAAAAGCTCAAGGGACTAGTGGCTAAGATCTGATAAAAACTCAATTGATGCTAATAAAAAGATCTCCAAAGACAAGAATAATAAGCAAAAGAAAAATGCAATTTACACAAAGTAGACTCGATGGAAAAAGCAGTACCTAGTTCTAAAAGTTAACAAATACAATAACCTGAAAATATCAAGCTGCAGAGTTAACTAATAGTGGACAGGCAACATTTCAGTGGCAGCAAAAGCCTAAGAGAACATTGAAAGTTGAACAAGGACAAAAGCTTAAGAGAATCAAGCTGCGGAATTAACTAATGCGTGTACAGGAAAAAATTGAACAAGGACAATGGTAAGACCAACAAAGTTAGATTTGTAAATATCACAAAACAATTTGAGCAGAAAATGAATAACCCATGATTTTACATAACTAAAGCTGAAAGGGCAATGCTGAAGAAAATAAAAGGAATAATTATGGGATGTGAAAGTACATGAGAAAATCAGTACTGACTGCACAATTGCCCAAAGAATATCAGACAAGAACCCACCGCCATCCGATAATAATGAAAGGGAACTAGGCAAGTAGCATGGTAAACTAAGTTCATCTATAATTTGTACCTCACTCATAAGGGCAGAAGAAGCAGTTCCACGATCTGCAGGATCGATGGAGAGTAGTGTCTCCATAAGTGCTAAAGCTGGTGCAGGGAATTCCTTAAATGTTTCAGCAACACAGCGTCTATAAGGTTGTTGAGGCTTAAAGATGGTAGCATGGGGCAACTTTGATTTCCTCCAATAGTCCTCAGATGGTGAGCCACAAAGTTTGAATATTTTATGCAATTGCTCTACCTACAAAGGGAGCAACATGACTATTTATAACAACAAAATGGAACCAGACTAATTTCAAAATCTGAAACATAGCCAAGGACAGAAACTAACACCACATGATATAATTTTCAAAGTCAGTCTTCCAAACTTTTATTCTGTTAGGCATCTTTCTTGGTCGAAAATGTTTGACTACATTTCATCATCATGCCATCTTTCGTAAAGGAATGGGTATTACCTAAAAGGCCTTCTTTCAAGGCATTACGACTACAAGTTTCACTAATAATTGTATCCTATAATCAACATGCATGCACCAATATTCCTTAGCAGCAAGAAGCATTCCTTGATTTTTACCAAGGTGTACTCTAAAATTTCTTGCTGCTAAGGAAAAAAGCTAAAATTATTAAAGAGGTCGGCCAGAGATGGGGAATTTCGATCAATTAGCATGTAACAGATACCTTGTAAGTAAAAGGATGGGAAGCTCCTGCTATTTGTACTTTTTGATTGTCCATGCTAAATAAGATGAATAAATCAGTCACTCCTTTTACATTTTAGGGCTTTGCCTTCTTTTGGAATATAATTCTCTAATTTCCAAAAAAAATGCATGCACCAATGAGAACTTAAACAAAGATTATGCTAAGTTATCAAGGATTTCCTTTTACTTTTCTTGGTATGGTAGCAAAAGGTACCAATACCTACACATTTTCTTCTTCTATTTTCTCCACTTGCGAATGGCCATGGGTTCAAGCAACAAAGAACATGGCATAATCAGTTCTACATTACTTTTTTGTTTTCAATCATTTTTAATGTTAACCTAATAATTAGGGACTTGAGAAATAAACAGCCCTTTTTGCAATCAGAACTGTAAACAGTAACAATGATGTTCAAGAAACAACCAAGCTGAATCAAATAAAGTTCTTAGAAACAATAACATTATATACTACTACACTAGACATGTCATTTAATCTGCTCTTTCTACCCCAGAAGCATTTATAATTTGTCCAAACTACAAAACAATGCCTTCAGAAAGAGAGATCTTTTATTAGCATTGTCAGTTCACCAATTCAAGATTGGAAGGGCATGCACTAAAAGACTCAACACTCAGAAAATTGCAGTTGAAACAAACAAGTTAATAGCATGCACTATCTTTTCCATGTAAGCAACACCAATTGCTATACTCAGACAAAGTTTGCACCTCGCAACGAGTCATAAATGGTGGAAATTGTTGTGAATAACAATTAGTACTATATAATGAACAGACTTTCTCATAGAAAATAATGTATTTTGTTTGCAAAAGAAGGACACCTCAGTTCTTCCAGGCATAATAGGCTTCCCAGCATAGAGTTCAGCAAGTATGCATCCAGTACTCCATAAATCAACAGCAGGCCCATAGTAGATGGCTCCTAGTAGAAGCTCCGGAGGACGGTACCAAAGAGTCACAACACGGCTTGTCAATTGCTGAGTATGGGTTGGATCATAAAAACTTGCTAGACCAAAATCTGCAATTTTCAAGATTCCATTGTTGTCAATCAACAAGTTAGATCCCTTTATATCACGGTGTAGAACACCACGGCTATGGCAATGCTCAAGTCCCAATAGAAGTTGTTGTATGTAACATTTGACCTGCCAGGAAATACAATATAGACAATAAAGAAATGTTCTAAGTAAAAAAGCATGAAAAGTGCATGATATGTACTGATACCAAAGAATAAGTGCTTCTTAAATGTCATTTTTCCACACAAAACATTTTAATGAAGAAAACATAATATTGTTTGGTGCTATTCATATGGAACAAAATTGGACAGTTAAAAGCTAACGGGCAAGTAACCAAATCTAAAACAGTTTCAAGTTGCTCATATACCTGTGGTTCTGTAAACTTTAAACCAGGATTTGAGGCAAGCCCAGCCAAATCATGCTCCATGTACTCAAAGACAAGGTACAAGCTACAAGACATCCTTGATGTGACTAAACCTTCTAGTTTTATTACATTAGGGTGGTCAAGCCTGCGCAAAATATGAATTTCTCGAGCCATGAAGCGCACACTTTCTGGTTCCAAGTTATCAAACCTTACCTTCTTTAAAGCAACAATCTTCTTTTGATCAAGGTCACGAGCCCTATACACGTTACTGTAGGTTCCTTGACCAATCTGCAATCAAAGGAAGCTTGTCAAGGGGTGAACTGAAAGTAGACCAATATGTAATGCTCAATTCAATAAGCATAGCCAGTGAAGAAAAAAAGAACATTGTATGAACTCAGTTTTTGACACAAGTGCCTGAACAGAGTGGGTAAAACACCTAGTGGTTCAGCAATATAGAGAAAGACGGCTCATGTATCATTTCATTTCAAGAAAAAATTATATGTTAATTAACATAAGATATGCCAAATTTTATGAGTTAAATTATCCTAGTCAAAACAAGGAAAAATATTTCCTTCCAAAATAAAAATTCTCCGAAGGTCTAGCACAGTCAAATCTCATGCACATGTAAGCAAAGCAGGTAGTAAATAGAATCAGGAAATACCAGAAATAAAGATCATATCAGGCATTTTGATATTGCAATTTCAATGCATAATTTTGGAAACCGATAATCTTCATTTCATTAGAACTAAAGATGAACTATATCACTGGTTATATACCAAAAGAAAAGAATAAAACCACAAGAAAACAGGACACAGAAGCTACAGAGTAATTTTGAAACCTTAAACATCATTTCTTGTTTAACCGATTCTTTCAAAATTAAATATTTGTCTCTACAAGATAAAAAATGAATCGTTTCATTCCTTCTTCTGGGACCTCCTTCACTAAAACAAAGCTCTCAAAGAATTATTTAGGACTCATTAAATTTAAAACTAATGTTTGCTCTCATGTTAATGCTAAAGATAGACTAGCCAAGCAGATAGCGATGTGAGTCATGTCCCGTGTCAACTCGGAACTCTCATTTAGATCCTACCTGATATAATCAGGTGTAAAAAGGCCATATACAGAAATATATGTGCACATATAACCAGTAATCAATAAATGTTTAAAAATGAAATCAACAGCAGTTGTTAGATATGCAATGACAAAGCATGATAAACTGCCAGTTTGGAGGAAAAGTATTATTTACAAGTGACCAAAGTTAATTTCACAAGAAAATCAAGACAGCATACTTTATCCAGTTTCTCAAAAGAATCAGCACGTCGTGGGACCCATCCTTTAATTGCTTCTCCAGCCACTGTAGCTAGCCAGGAAGGCCACCCTGCTGCAACCTGCTCCCCTTCGGTGGCTTTTGGTACAGTGCCTATTCCCGGATGTGAAGTAGGAACGGACTCCCTATGTTCCCTCCTCCTATCAATATGTTCAACTCCAGGCAATCTAGCTGATCCATTTGCTGGCTTATCAATTAACATTGTCCTCCCATCATTGTTGTCATATCGATCCTTAGCCCTATATACTTCTTCCCTCCGTGAAGAGGTGGTCCTTGAAGCCCTCAAGTCCGAAACGGCCTTGCCAGATAGTCGTTCCCTAGGACTGTCTTTACTATCCTCAATGGCTGAGGGCTTACAACAAATGCAACCCATCACCCACCGAAGCCACCTCCCACACCAACCTCTTTTACAATCAATAACTAATTTTCAAAGATCCCATGTGTTTATACTCTTCATCGAGTCCCATTTCTTTGCAAAATATCCCACTATGAAAATGTGAAAAAGTTCGAAATTACCGAAGCTAAAACTTTGTCAATCTCTTTTTACTTTTCTAACACTCCCAAGATGAACACAAACAAGGTCCAAAATCACATCTCTAGTTCAATCGCCAAGTGAAACTAAATTCTCTCAAGCAGCATAGCATCACCTTCACAACTGCAGCAACCAAGAAAATAAAACAAAAATTTCTAGGATAATTAAGATATAGCATACATACCTTGAAAAAAGTGCATGGGTTTCAACAGATTGAACATCTAATCATGAAACCCATGCAACAACTGACACTTAAACTGAAAGCCCAAGATTAGGGCGTTTGGAGAAATGGATAAAATGACTAAGAGGGAGAGAGAGTAGAGATCTAGGGCAGAGAAGAGAGTGCGTGGTGATTGGCAAAGAGGAGAGCGAGCGATAATAGCAAGCGTCAGTTACATACAGTGGTACAAAATAAAATGGTCATTTTTTTATTAAAATAAAATAAAATAAAATAATGGGAAGTTTCCCATTCCATTTCCATCCCAAAGGTGAAATTAGAATAAAATGGTCATAGTTAATTAAAATAAAATAATGGCAAGTATCCCCTTCCCAATCCATCCCAAAGGTGCTTTTGTTTGGTGTTGATTTCTTATTTTGGGCAAATACATAGCAATTACTAAACTTATGTTTAGTAATTATACCACTTTTGTATGACCTGACCATCATTTAGGATTTGCTACGAAATTATTAAAGTACTGCTCACCTTCTACTTGATCCAATGAATATGTGGGTCCGTATGATATGAATGTCTACTACTTAAGAAATAGAATATAATGGGT
>JANIIA010000005.1:42652889-42664553 GCA_027478495.1 Erythroxylum alaternifolium
TCAAAGGAAGGTGCAATGGCTGAAGAAAACATGAGGGGTATTTGTTTTGAAGTTTGTGATGTTGTTCTTCATGCTGACGCTATTCATAGAGGTGGTGGTCAAATCATTCCAACTGCTAGGAGGGTTATCTATGCATCCCAACTTACAGCAAAACCCAGGCTTCTTGAACCTGTGTATCTAGTGGAGATCCAAGCACCAGAACAGGCTCTGGGTGGTATTTACAGTGTTCTCAACCAGAAGCGTGGCCATGTGTTTGAAGAATTGCAGAGGCCTGGAACACCTTTATACAACATAAAGGCATACCTTCCAGTTATAGAGTCTTTTGGGTTCTCAGGTACGTTGAGGGCTGCAACGTCTGGACAGGCTTTTCCGCAGTGTGTGTTTGACCACTGGGAGATGATGTCTTCTGATCCCCTGGAGTCTGGTTCGCAGACTAGCAATCTTATTGCCGAAATCCGAAAGAGGAAGGGTTTGAAGGAACAAATGACCCCACTTACGGAGTTTGAAGACAAGCTCTAAACAAGTGAACCGTGGATTTTCCAGCTGCAGGATTGAGCCACATTTATCTGTTTTGCTCATTTTATTTGTGTCAAATTTTGTTTCCGATGTTTGTGAAAGAAACTTGTTTCGAGTGTACGAGTAGTTAACTTGAGCACTGGGGATGACGTCTATTTATAATTACCAAAAGAGAGCACAGGGAGAGACATTGTGTTTTTGGTTAAATTATCGTTATGATATACTGTTGATTATTATGTTGCCGCATGTGGGAAATTAGTTATAGGATTCACGGCGTAGGATCATATTTTTGAAGCAGCACTGGTTCTATCATCTATTCCTGTTAAAAGAGACCGCCTTTTGTTGGATGTGATTTCAATTATTTGTTGCATGGATTTGCAAACCTTCATGTAGAGAAAATAAACTCTCTTATTTTGAACATTTGGGTCAACTAGTATGTGATAAGTATAATCAGTATCGGAAACAATTTTCTCTAGTTGTTAAAGAAAACAAACACACGCTTTCTTAATCCTTTGATAGGTTAAGCTTTCCTTATTGAATGACTCATGTTCATCCTCATCTCCATTGGAGGGTATTGATTTTTAGATGTACCCTTGTGCTTTATTATTTCCATGTTGCATTTCATTATTTTAGTCATTCGTGTTTTTGATTGGATTCCACATCAATTTGCTTGCATTCATCTTCTACCTTTGGCTTCCTTTTAATTGCGATTTGATTCCTTAGTTTCTTTTCCCCAAGTCAAATTGCTATTTCTTTTCCTTTGATGTCATTTCCCTTCCTTTCATGTGTGTTGGAGGGTAAAAGTAGAGGAAGTATTGTCAAGAAAACAGAGAGCTACTGTGGATATTCAAACAGCCAAATCAAAACCATATAAAGAAAAGTTGGTATAAAAGTAAAAGAATACCAAGTATGGTCGAGGATGAGAAGCGGCAGGGAGACTGAAGAGTAAAGTGACCATAAGGCAGATGAAAGAGCGACCATGACAGTGAGAAAACAGTAGTTTTAATTTCACTCCGCTATTTACGGTACCAAAACATCCAATATAGTTCGAAATTGGTTTTTCTTATATTTATACTGGTGTACGACTGATATGATATGACACATATCGAAGCGTATGGTACAATACAAAACATTAACGGTAGTTGTCATACCAAATATGTTATTCAATTTATTTTAAAATCATCACATGGACTTAGTGTTTTTTCAAGAGAAGTTGTATTGGAAAGCATACAAGTTACATGTGTCTAGCAAAAGCAAACCGATAAATGATAGGTCTAGCCTAAAATTTCTTTTATTAGAATTTGACTAGACTTGTACAAATTGATCTAAGTCATATGATTTAATGGGCCAAACGCAAGCTTAAAAATTTGAATTCGAAAATTAAGCTCAAAAATAATATTATAAGTCAAGTTTTGGGTTATAAAAAATTTTGGTCCAAACTTATGTTTATAAATATTCTAAATTCAGGTCAATTTAATATTAAATATTGACACTTAATTAAAGAATATATGATGTGAAGCATAAACCAATATCAACAACCTAGGCCAATTAATTCCAAAAATCTGGGTCAGTGATGATTAAAGAATTAGAAATCAGTTCTTGAACTCCTCTAGTAACAAGGGACATATGCTAATTGAAGATGAAAAAGTTGAGGAGGTAGTCAGTATAATTCATGAGTCTGACCATATTCTACAACTATTTTGAAACCTTGAAGATGTTGTTATGTTGGAGTTTGACACAATTCTCCTAAAACAGCTCGTCTCCTTGAAACCTTGAAGATGTTGTTATGTCTGAGTTAACACAATTCGTCTCCTTCAAACCTTGAAGATGTTATGTCTGAGTTTAACACAATTCTCCTATTGACGATGTTGTTATGTCTGAGTTTAACACAATTCTCCTAAAACACCTCGTCAACCTAATTCTCCTTCTTCTTCTTGTCCATTGCTAAGTTGACAATCTATTTTAGGAAAATTTGGTTAATCTTTCTTAACTTAAGTTAAAATATTTTAATCAAATTAGGATTATTAGTGTTAATTAGACTAATTAGAAATTAAGAAAAATTTTCTTTACTTTTGATTAAAATGAGTTGGCCTACATGTCATTTGAAAATGTGAGACTTAAAAAAAATGAAAAATATATATCAAATCAGCATAATATAACATACGTCGACGATTAAAAAATATTAGAGTTTATTTTAAACATTATTTATATTTTTGTGCATATGTTAGAGTTAATAATAAAATTTTGAAAACTTAGCGAAAAATTTAGAAAATTTGATAATTATATAAAAATTAAAAGAAGTTTGAAATTAAGGGGCCGTTTGATTTAACTTATGTTTTTCTGTTGTAATTTTTTATTTTCAGTTTTTGTTTTTTCAAATGAAAACAAAACCTATTTGGTTGTTAATATCAATGTAGTTATATTTTTATCACCGGTAATAATTACAAATTAGATAAAAATTAAAAATAAATTATTTTTAATTAAATAAATTATTTTTAATTAAATAAATTTATTTAATCTCTTATATAATATTTAGTAATAAATTATTAATAAAATTTATTTTATTTTATTAAAATAAATAATTTAAAAATTAACTTTTTATTTATAAATTTATATTTATTTTAAGTATATTTTAGTGATTAAATAAAATTTTATTGAAAATTTTATATTTTGAAGATATTTTAAATTTAATTATATTTATTAATAATTATTACATTAAATTTACTTAACTTAATTAAAAATTAAATAAAATTATTAAGTAAAATTAAATTATTTATAATTTATATAAATAATTAATTTTGGTTAATTAAATATATAATCTTCTTGAAAAAATGGTTCTTCACGTTTTGAGCCCATAGATCCGGGAAGCCTGTTGGGTTAAGTTATATTCCTAATTTCTTTTATTCTTCTATAACCAGTCCTTTCCATCGGCGATTTGAATCGGAATACCAACAGAAAGATTTGACAGCTCCTTCATTTTTGCAGAAAAATATGGAGCAAAAAGACAGTAAGTCTCGTCAAGGTTCGCTGCTTAATCTCTCTCGATCCCCGTTCAATTTGTTGCTTTATATGCAATTTCTCTTATTTCTTTCTGGGTATATTTCAGATGAAACAGCACGGATTCTAGTTGAATTCTTGGAGGTGGCAATTACATCTATTATTTTCCTTAAAGGAATTTATCCTATTGGTACATTAAACCCACCTTACCCATTTCGTTTAATGAAGTTAAAGTAACTTTAAAAAAAAAAGTAATTTGATTATTTTAAAACTTATTTCTTAATATAGTTGGCTCTCAAATTGTACTGGGTTAAGGCTAATTTGGAAGAAGATGTTTTGTGTGTGAAGGTGCATTTGAGAGGAGGAGGTATATGAATTTGGTAGTTCAGAGGGCTCGCCACACCCAGCTTAGAGATTATATTCATTTTTCTGTTAATGGGCTTCTTCCGTTTATCAAAAAGGTCACTCTTTATCTAATGTTTTCTTCATATAAATGTTGCAATGTGATTACAGGGGCAATTGCTTTTTAAGAAATGAATTGTAAACCTACCATTACGAGTTAGTGTCTCTGATGCTATAAGATGGTCTTAGTATATGTAAGATGATAAGATGAACTTACTCTTCTTTTATTTTTTTGGGTGGGCAATGAAGGTTTAATCATGCTTTTTCCAACGTCAAAAGGGAACAACATTTGGATGGCGTGCAAGGATGCCATATTATCGTAAATTTCTTAGAGAATGTTGTAGGGTAGTCCTTTTTTATATCTTTTGAAATTTTCTTAGTACATAGGCAGTTCTGGGTTTATTCTCTTCTTTATTTCTACTATTCAAACTCAACTGATTGAGCATGTACTTAGGCTTGTCCGAAGTGAGCTTCATGGATTTTATCTATAGGATTAATGACCCCTTACGCGTATTGCTACATTATTGGGACGTAGGATTGGTTGACTGGACCTATGTGTTTGAACTCATCAGTTTCTTTTTAGTATCTTATTTTGCGGATAAGATTTGATTATTTTTGAGAAACTACATGCAAATCCTATGTTACTTCCAAAAAAATCATACTCATGTTTTCAAATAGGGCATGGTGGACAGAGTAGCTGTTGTATTCTTCAACATATATAACATTCCAGTGGAGCGATTTGTTTTCAAGCTCATGTTGAGCCAGTCTTATGGCTCTACAGTGGAAGAAGAAGCTTTGGAGTTATCTTTGAGATCATTCTTGATAAAACTTTCGCTTTCAGAACGTCTTACCTCCATTCTTCACAAAGGTTAGTTCCCAATAGAGATAAAATATGTGGTTAATTAAAGCAAGTGACTCGAATCCGCTAGTTCTTTAGTGCTTAAGGGTTTTTGTAGCTGGGTTTATAAGCTTTATTGGTTTATCAGATTGCAGGTGGGAGTTTACAGCCTACTTCCGCTCCATCCCTGACATCAGTGCAAGCAAGGATTCGGCGTTGTGGATCCCAAGTGGCACAAAGCAGTGGCAGCAACCTCCATTAATAACGCCAATCAAATCAATGAGTAGTGAACCATTGGGCCTGCAGTTATATACGGAACACCCTAGCATATCTGAACCAATGTCCTGAAGGGAGGATCAATCAGTAGCTTCCACTACATGTACAGTTAAGGTCGTGGTCCTGATTTGAGTTACTTTCCTTATTATTGGGTTAGATAAATACCTTCAATTCCTTTTAAAAATTGTTTGTGAACATAAACTTTAGTTAATGCTTCGTAATATCTAAGGTTTGGAAATAAAATTTGACTATGGACCTCGAATCGAAATCCTAGGATTGATTATCTCATAGTAATTTGATTGTTTTTTCTCATTATTTTTATGTACAAATAAACTAATGAATTGGTAAGTTAATATTTTATTTAGACTATAGTCATCATCATTAAGTATTTAGATGTTATTTGTTGTTTCAAAGCATATAAGAGAGAGGGTAAATTAGGTGATTCTAATTTTTAGAACTTTTTAATAGACATTAGACTTATCAGCTCTCTTAAAGTGTATGAACATGATGAGAATGTGTGATGCGTTATATAATTATGAATGATAAATAGCTAAGATATACACCTATAATCATCTCTAACTTGTAAGAATTACCTTCTCATGTTCCTCTTATCTTTGAATTGCACATCGAAATTACTATTATAGATTTATCAAATATGACCTTAAGGAATCATTCCTGTAGTTTTCAATTCATTGTTTTATTTGGTTAACCACACAACATAAAACATTTGTGGACTGAAAACTCATAGTTCGATTAACCGCCTCATTCGATCAATCAACTGACGCTTAGTCATGACATGACTTCTTCTTTGGGTACCAAACATTCTTGTTCTGATTGGTCAACATTATTCTGTCTTGACCAATAATAATTGAAAGTCTTAAAATCGAAATGAACTTCTAACCTCAATTAGAAGATTAGAACTTTACCCAAAAAAAAAAAACTTCTAACCATATCAATCCAACATACCAAGTTTTAAAATGCTAATTGCAGCCCTTTTTCCAACAATCTATGTCAATCATAAATTGGAACATTAGAGTTTTCAATAACATCTAAAACATTACAGGCTTTACATGATTATTTAGTTTTAACGAAGCTTATTTTTGTTATTTTTAGAAATTAAAATAAAAGCCACAAGATATAAAAAGTACTGCGCTTTTTGAATAAGCATTAGATTGCAACCAACAATCATTAAGCTCATTATGATTGTAGAGTAAATTGCTGCTTTTGATGCAAGACAAATCCTGTTGTGCCAAAATCATTGTACCGCTACTTCACGACAAGGTGATCATATTAGCTTCCATGACAAGAATATATTTAACTTTTGTGTAACAAATCTATAATCATATATAAAAATTTTGTGGAGAGATCTCACATCTATGCAAATTCTCAGCACAACTCTATGGATACTTTCGATTTTAATTGTGCACTCCCAGCTACAAGGCACTTATATATATATATATACGATTTCAATTGTGCACTCCTAGCTACAAGGCACTATATATATAGTAATAACTAGATGAGAAACTAGTTTCTCAAGAAATTGGACAGGGCCTTTATGAACCTTCCTTAGTTGTTATCTTCTCCAAATAATTAGGCACTCTTCAATAACCCTCTTTGTTTTGATCAGTTGAAAATTAAAGCAAATTTTTTTTAATTATTTCACCATTAGAAAGGTCCCTTTTAAATTCAATAGTTACTTGCATGGAGCTTTCAAATACATGTAAAGAACAAGTACTTAATGTAACAAGTCACAATAACAGAAAGCTTGCAAAAAATGATACTCTTACCGAGCTTAACTTCATACAAGAATAACTTAGTATAAACCTTGTAAAAAATGATACTCTTACCAAGATCAACCTCATACAAGAATAACTTGTATAAACTTAAGGAATGAAGCTTTTAAACAAGCAAAAAAGGAAACATTAGCCAATTACATTCAAATACTGGAAATACATAATTCCCTCTTAGGTTAAATATTAAAAAATTCGTGGTTGAAGAAGGGGGACATAAAATAAAAGAATTTTTAAGCCAAAAGAAATGCAAACATAATCACCATAATAACAAACGCTAAAGGAACCACCACCATAAACCCTTAAAAGCTAAAGGATTTAGATTATTACTTCTTTAAAGAAATAATAGGCATTATTAACAATATTGTTTTCTTTTTGCATGAAATCAAGTACCTTTTCCCCAAATTTATATAAAAGGACCTTATAGCAATACTTATCAAACCAGTTATAAACTTGGATATTAAAGAAGAATTATTCATCCTTAGACTTGATAAACCTGCTAGTCAGATAAATTTGATGCAAAATTCTTTCAAAAGCCTTAAAATCTGATAGAAAACATAATTGCTAGAGTTATTTTGGAGTTCCTCAACAAAGACATAATGTTGCAAAAGTCGAACAAGACCTACATTTCTTTGATCCCCAAACATCTAAATCTTCTAATACTCTTCAAACCCATCTCATATTGCAATGTCATTTATATAACTACATCCAAGTTGTTAGCAATAAGGTTACAACTGATCCTTAAAAACATCATTAACCATAGTCAATGGGCCTTCATCAAAGGGAAAAGCATTAGGGTAATACTCTTATATTTTAAGATCCTTTTATAATCATAATTTAAAAAAGAGATTAAGAGATATTTATTGAATGTTGATTTTCATAAAACTATTGATGCTATTAATTGGTAGTTTACTATTGGAATCATGGAAGCGTGGAATTTTCTAGCTCAATATTTGAAATGAATAAGACCATGCATTATGATCCCCTTCTTTAACATTGTCATTAATGGAGAACCAACCATATTATTCAAGGAATCTAAAGGAATTAGACAAGGGGACCTTTTGTTCATTTACCTTTTTATACATTGAAGTCTTAACTAGAATGACATCCAACAAAATTGAAAGGAGTGGCATATTCAAATTTCACTACAAGTGTGATAAGTTGAGATTATTTAACTTATATTTTGTAAATGACTTATTGTTGCCTTGTGGTTCAAACATGGAATCTATCAAGGTCTTGATAGAATCGTTGAATGATTTAAGAAAACCCTAAGGTCTCTCTATAAAAACCCAATAAAAGTAGATTTTATCTATCTATAGGTTCTCTATAAATAGCTGATTAGATTTCTCTTAATGACTTTAGGCAAGAATCCTGATCTTGTAAAAACTTAGGAATCCCTATCACAACTAAAAGGCTCATATATTGGGATTGTCAACCAGCTTTGGATACAATTCACAAAAGATTAGGCAATTGGTAAAATAAATTCCATATATTTATAGGTAGATAAAAGTAATTTCTTCTATCCTTTATAGCCAACATTTATACTAGATTTTTACCTCCATCTACACCTTGTATTAGCTAAGACCTTAAAGAAACCAATGAGAAATTTCTTATGGATTAAGGAGGAAAGCATGTCCACTACAGCTAAAGTTAAATGGATAAACCTATCTACACCTAAAGCAAAGGGGGGATTGAGAATCATCTCTATAAGGGAAACCAAAAATGTTTGTTAGATAAGAGATTGTGAAATTTACTAACAAACAATAAGATGCATAGCCATTTTCTTAAAGTAAAAAGCATATGGGATGTAAGCCTATAGCAAACACCTTATCGACCTTAAAGCATATCCTAGTATTGAGGGACTAAGTACATAATCACTTTAAAAGAAGGATATGGAAGTGTAAGTAAACTTAGATTTGGTTTGATGACTAGCATGATCTCAACCCTTTACATAACTTACAAGCATACAAACACCTAAAGGCAAGCATACTTGATATTACTGTGGTTATAATAGTTATAAATGAGACAAGTAGCATTGGTTATCTTACCATTCAAGAGAATTATCAATCATGTAATAAATAATATGTTTAGATATAAAACCAAACGAAATTAATAGGATCCATTAGTTTGGACTAAGCGTAAATTTGTTTTTCTCACTAAACAATCTTGTTTGGAAATTTTCACAAGAACCAATCAACCAACCTCTTCACCCAAGCTAGTTCGACATATAAACAATATTTCTAAAGCTTATTTTATCTTATGGCTAGCTATTAAAATGAAACTTTAGATATAGAATATGATATTTAAGGACCCCATAATCTTTCCACATACTTTTTTTAAAAGTAAAAGTTTTATTAAAATCAATAGCAAAATATAGAAAAATATATTTTATCCTGTATAAAATCAATAGAAAAATATAGAGAACAACAAGTACAAGAGCACACTTTCCTTAGCAATCAACACCAATAAAAGTGTACAACTCTAATAGGACTCTTTAGATTCATCTAGGCCCCATCTTCTTTTCAAGGAAGCATATAAGGAATTTGAGTCATGGATTTGAATGATTTCCCTAATCCAGTAATAGTTATTGTAAGCTAACTCATGGCAACTCCTTTTTGAGTTCTTGAATAGTCTCTTATTTCTTTCCCTCTAGATAGAGTATATTGAACAAGTTAGTGCAAGATTGAAATCAATAAATTCGTAACTTCTTCGTTTTATATTTTGTTGTCCGAAATAAGGATACTATACCATTGTTGGTAAGGGTAGTGTATCTCTAACAATTGTTGCATTTTACTCCAAATAACTGAAGATTAGCTATATTGGAAGAGTAAGTGATTGATTAATTATGGGAGCAAGTTATAAGTACATCTGATCCTCCACAGTAAGGAGTTAATCTTTTTTTAGTCTTATTTTAGAAAGCCATTCAAGTGATAAAAGAAGCTTTAGGGACACAGGAATTTCTCCAAACTATATTGTACTAGCTGACACTTGGTAATTGAGGTTTAATAGCTCCCGAGTAAGATTGATAAGCAAAATTTCCTCTGTTGTTTAGTAAATAGTGTATGCTATCACTAATTAAGGAATTAAAAGAATAATTAGGTAGAAAAATATTGAGTCCTTCACTCCCTCTGAAGTCAAAAAACCACCCCCCTTCTTGAATGATTTCCTTGACTCGAGCTTATAGGAGAATTTTGGAGTAAGTAAGGAAATGTCTTCCTTTAGAAATAAAGGACTCTGCAAAGCCCAACTGTTGAACCAAAACTAGCTAGCATGACCATTGTCAATATGAGTTTTGAAAAATGGATAGAAAGACCACCTTTTCCTTATCAATTGAATGAAGGACCAAGAGAAATCTTTTTTTCCCTTAATTTTCCAATAGCTGAGATGATTAAGGTACCTTTAGTCGATCCATTTTGACCATAAGGACTCCTTGTCAGTAAATAATCTCCATATTCTTTTACCTATCACGCCTTCTGACACATTTACAATAAAACTATACCTAGCCCCCCTTTTTGCTTACTCTAACCGATTTTATCCCATTTGATTTTTACCCCTTTTGATTGCTTAGCACTTCCAATCCAGTTCTTTATACATATGGTAAACTCTTTGATGGTCTTGCTCGGAAAAAATAAGTGGGAGCTCCAATGAATGTGTAAACTCCTCAAAATAGAAGAAATTAGAACCAATCTATCGTATAGAAGAGTGATTTGTCTTGCTAGGAGTTGATTCTCCTTTTGTATTTCTCCAACAGAGGTAAGCAATCCTGATATGTTAGCTTCTTAGAAGATATATGGACTCCCAAATACTTGAAAGGGAGTGAATGAACATTTAAACCAGTTATAGATCTTAACCTTACAAAAGATTCTACATCATAAACAGCGTGGAACATGCCTCTTTTGTAGGTTGATATCCACTCTAGATAACTTACAAAACTCCTTGGCAACATTGAATAAGATTGAAACATATTAAGAGTCAGCTCGAGAGAATAAGATCAAATCATCAGGAAAGCTAAGATGGGTAATCTTTAACTCTTTGCATTTACGATGATACCTAAACATTGTATTGTCTTGAGCGTTTTTCATAATCAACCTTACAAGGATTTCCATGAAAATAAAAAAGAGATAAGGAGAAGTAGGAAACCCTTAGCTAATCCCATTGGTTTCCCCTAAAATTGGGACTTGGATTTCCATTCATTAGAATGTTGAAGGAAGTAGAATCGATACATGCTTCAATCCATGACATAAATTTGGTAGGGAGTTTAAGAAAATTCATATAGCTTAAAATGCAGTCCCAATTATTAAAGTCAAAAGCTTTGGACAAATCCACTTTAGTGGTACAACTTTTAATGGATCTTTTAGGGTCATGTTCCCTCAAAAATTCCTGGATAATCAAGATGTTATTAGAGATATATCTTTTAGGAATGAAAGCATTATGAGAGGGATGAATGATTCCCTTTAAACTTTCTTTCAATATGCCAGGTAACAATTTGCAGACCATGATCGTGACAGAGGCTAACTTGACAGAAGTAAATTTTCTAGAGTCACGATCATGACTTCCATGTCATGATCGTGAATTCAAGATTATGAAAAAGGCTTCCTAGGTAAGACTTTTTTCCATCTGTTTTAAGGTTTAGGGGCTTTTTTGGAACCGACGAAAGGGGGAAAACACTAATTACACCCCAAAAATCCTAAGACACATATTAAGAACATTAAGAAGCCTAAAAATGAAGCTACCATCTTACAGAAGTGGATCAAACTGTTGGATGGCTTATGGCCCGAGTATTCACAATATGCTGCGGAAGAGACCATAACATAACACGATGTATAACCGAAAACATATAGGATG
>JANIIA010000005.1:42664653-42675493 GCA_027478495.1 Erythroxylum alaternifolium
TGATGACATAAGCCTAATACTATTCATAGAACGTAAATCACATTACATAAACGACATGCATGTATATATAAAAGGAAAACCTCATAATATATTATTAACAAGTCATAATGTTAATATATGTATCACAAATATCCATTGGCCTAGGGCACACTACTAACACAAACAAGGGAGATTAAGAAGAACGACTAGAATTCTAGTTTTCTAGATCAAACTCCAAATTGAGTTTTTTCTTTTGCTATTTTCATCAAAACTTGATGTGTAACTTGAATTCTTAGATGTTTATTACATTTATGAGTTTCTAATTCTCATAATAGGGTTATTCTAAATTTATTTTGTGACTTTGATCTTTATTGATTCAATACAAAATTCTAGTGTTATGATAACTGTGCATTTTATACTTCGATAATAAATTGAGAGAGTAAGTCAAAACTAATCATATTAGGTTGTGCAAAGAGAGTTAGGGATTTAATGTCACACAATTATCAAATCAATGATCATTTGGAGGGAGATTTGTGTGAGAACTTGATTATCCAATAGTTAACTTTAGATCTAATTGAAAATGTTAACAAGTTTTGTGAAACGAGAGGTTGCAAAATCTAGAATTTCAAATTTAATTAGGGTTAATTGATTAAGTCTTGAGAGAGAGTAGTCAATCCCTTAGGAAATCTAGGATTGACACATAATTAGATCAATAATCATCAAGGGAACCAAATAATGAAAGAATAAATCCTAAGTATTCATCTTTGATCAACTTTAATTCAATTTGGTAGCTCAATTGTTATTTTTTCATTTGCTTAATTTTATTTAATTGTTTTAATTTTCTTCATTATTTCACTTAGACCATATTCTAATACCTTAGATAAAGTTAGGTTCAATTAGTTTTATCTATTTTCTCATGGGTTGATTCCTTTCGATACTATAAGATACGATCAGTATACTTGCAGGTATTGAGAGTTTTATTAGATATAAAAATTGCTTAACACTATCTTGATAGGTTTACCATAACCTAGGGAAGATCTTACAACTTTGTTTTAAATTGCTCTTGATTAACCCTCTTTGTCCACATTGTGGCCTAAACATACATCTCATCTTTTGAATCTTGATGCAAGAATCAAATATCAAATCTTCCACTTTTACTCCTTTAATTCAATCAATATAAATCATGAATATGTCACAAGAAAACTATAATTTCAATAAAACAAAGAATGAATCAAAGTATATCACATCTTAGGTTCTTACTATCTAAATTTATAACCTATTTAGTTAATAATCACACAAAGAATATCAACATAAAAATAATAAAGAAAACAAGATAAAGAACTCATGTCCTTGATTCTTGAAAAATCCAAAGAATTATTGAAATCTTCCTTTATCTTCAAGGAATGATGAACTCTTGATCATGACTAATGCAAAATAGTTTTAAAGTGACTTTTGGATTTGTTTCAACCAAATAAATTCTTCCTGCTTCCTCTTTTCTTAAAAAACCTAAAATGTTAAGTTTTAATGAGATATACAACCTTCAATATGAGTCTATATAGTTGGTTGTGTCCTCTATGAATTTTTCCAAAAATAATAATGCCAACATAAGTACCTATATGGGTGTATGTAAGGCACCATATTTTTGTTCAAAGGGCTACATGGGAGTGTGTATGGTCTATTGGAGAAATAGAAGCAACGATATTTTAACACAACCCTTAATACAGGTCTATGTATGATGCTGTGATATGGTGCATCTCCAAAGCTTCAAAAATTACTCCATTTCAATATAATCTTTTCCAATTTTTCTCCTTTTCTTTATATGGTTAAAAATAAGATCTAAAATAATAAAACTTCTTAAATTAGGTATCAAATCCTTCAAACTCATCCAAAATACAAGTAATATGCTATGAAAATAGTGCTAAAAATAATGTATGTCTAGCATACATCAAACTTAGGTTTTGGTTTGCCTTTCACAAAACCTTTTATTGATTTGATACAAATTCCCTACTAATCCCTAATTTTAGGTAAAGATCGTGAAATTTAAAATCAAACTCATGTGATGGGCTTTAATGAAATAATATGAATTATAAGGCTTAAAAGGGTTGATAAAAGATTTTTATCAAGTTAATTATTTAAGCTAAAATGGTCAATTAAAAAATGGTCTTTACGCTTTTCATAAATGCATATATCAGAATAGTGTAAAGCAAGTTTTAGAGATACTTTTACAAAGAAGAAATCATATATTAAGAAAAACACAGATTAACATAGATGTCTTAATATCACATAGTTCAGAAGCTTGTAAGGTTAAATGATTTACTAAAATATTTCAACATTTCCCTTTTGAACTCATTATCAATGTCAATCAAAGTTCATATCTCTCATTAATTCAACTATACAATACATGTCACTTTTGAACTCATTATCAATGTCAATTAAAGTTCACATCTCTCATTAATTCAACTATACAATACATGTCACTTTCATACTCATCTAATTTAATCTCATTTTATATATAATAACTTAATCCAGTTGTATATCCTAGATTTATTCATCCCCTATCCTTAATACCTATATTACCCTTTATGTAAAAACTAAAAACATAAAGGAGAGAAGCTAACATGGAAAAAATCATAACTAATGACATAAATAAGAACAAGATAATGAAATAGAAAAGAATATTTGGTTTTTTAGGTTGCTCTCTTAGTAGAACCTTTGTTTACTATCACTAGCTTGGCTTAATGCTTAACTTGATGCCTCAGTCTTCAATCAGTGTATGCTAGATCCTAAAGGTCAAATAATGCCATATTTTCCACTTAAAAGCCTTCATACTAAGTTTTGAGCATTCCTATTCACTTTGAATATGGTTGATGTTTCTAAAATTTAAATTTCAATTGTATTATGAAGAAGAATAATTCTAAAATAAAAGGGTCAACCTCGATAATAATGTAACTTACTTGGAAATAGATGAATTTGTTGTTGGTATAAAAGGATATTTTGACCAACTTAAAAGTATATCTTATAGATCATCTTTGCATAGAATGCCTTAGTCTTTCCTTATGAGGCCTTCACTTGCATAGGCATCATTGCAAATTTCTTTTAATTCTTATGATTACATCTTAATATGCTTTCTAGTTTTAATTATATTTATGTTGAAACTCTTCATTTTCCAATAGGCTTTATGTTGTAGTTCAACTTCAAGATGACATGGTTTTCTAAACCCCAACTAATAAGGTGACATACCTATATATGTATTATAGGCAATTCTATAAGCCCATAAAGTGTCATCCAATAACAAACTCTAGACTTTTTAATTTGGATGCACCATCTTCTTAATGATAGATTTGATCTCACAATTATTATTTCCACCTAGCCACTAGGTTATAGATGATAGGCAGTAGACACCTTATGATTCATATTATACTTTTTTTAACAAAGCCTCTATTATTTTGATTATAAATTTTAGTACCATAATCACTTATTAGTTCTTTTGAAATTCAAACCTAGAAAATAAATTAGATATAAGAAAATTTATATTGCCTTTAGAATCATTAGTGTTTTAGTTTCCAGTCATTTTGATATTTTTGCAACTAGTAAATATAAACATAACTAAAAGGATACATGGAATGAAGCTATAAAATTGATACCTAAATATCAAAAATTTTCACAAAACAAGAAAGGTTTTGTGGAATCTCATTCCTTTAGGAAATATTACCTATTCTTTAAATTTCACATAACTTATTGAAGGAATATGAGTCTTGAAATCAATTATGCCAATTAAAATTGCATTACAATGCTTTTGTACTCATCTTTTTATATCCAAAATGATCTCCATAAATGAAATAATGCAAAAGTTAATGAAAAAGGTTATTTCACTTTCATGAACACACATTATATTCACTTGACTTAAGTAATGTTTTAATGAATAAGGATCATCCCATACGTTGTATTTGGTATCACTCTTGATCTCATCTATTTGAGCCTTGGACAAATCAGAACAAAGTTTGTTAGTATCTAAATAATTAATTAACTATATGTGCATATCATGGTAATAATACATTCTTAGGAAATAGTTGCTCATCAATAAACATTTCATGGAGATGTAATTCCTCCAATACATAGGATAATTAACTTAAATAATTAGTGACACAATTTTCTACTATAGTCTTATCTTTAATTGTAAATCAAATTTGCTCAAAAGAAGTATATCAACCTTAGTTTTCCTCTTTCTTCTTCATCAAATGATGAAGGATTATAATTAGAATAAATAATGATTACAGAACTAAGAAAATAAGAGCATAATTTTTTAAATGCAAAATATCCCAGCTAAAAGTTCTTTCTTAGTAGTGAAATAATTTTTCAAGCATCATTCAAAGTTATGAAAGCATATTAGATGTCATCAGGAATTTTTTCAATACTTTGATCCAATAAATTACCTAGTTCATTATCTCTTGCATTATAAGTTATCTCAAGAGGGATAATATCATATACTTTTATAGAAACTTTCAAAATGGAAATGTTATTTTAGAGAATTTTTTGATGAATCTTCAACAAAAAAAGTTATATGTTTAAGAAAAGAATGAACTTATAAAAATATCATACCATTTGAGTAGTTAAATAATTGGAGTAAAGGTTAATAAGTCTTTTAACTTTTCTAACACCTCTTTACATCCTGTTATAGTAACTTGTATAATGGCAATGCTATTTTAAAGAAGTTTTAGATGAATCTTCAATAAAAGCTTTCATTTCCAAGAAAAGAATGAACTTCTTGCACACTAGTATGATAAGGTAAAGATTGGACAACATCAACTTTAGCTTTTTCCATCTCAATTCCCGTAGAAGAAACAACATGGCTGAGAGCTATAACTTGTTCAACCATAAAGTGAAGTTCTTCTTAATTCAAAACATAGTTAGTTTCTATAAACCTTTTCCAAAAAAAATTAAGCTTATGTAAATAATTATTGAGTCTTTATGAATAACAAACTTTGTCTTTCTTAGTCCTTTGACACAATTGCAATATGAAAATATCCTTAATAACCATAAAAAAACAATGATAAGTACCACTAGCTAACCTTTTAAGAATTCGATTGATAAAAGGTAAGGGAGATTAGTCCTTATGAGTCATCAAGTTTAATTTTCTACAATCTACGTATACTTGCCACTCATTTTAAGTACAAGTAGGCACTAACTTATATCATTTTGGTTCTTGACAATTGTTATCCTTACTTTTTTAGGAACCCCTTAAGCCAATATATCCTATTTGCTTTTTGAAATAGGATAAATCAATTTAACTCTAAAAAGTTTAAGGATTTCCTTTTTTACTAAACCCATCACTATTGGGTTTAATTTCCTTTTTTGTTGATGATTAGGTTTTCTTGCTTATTCCAATAGGATATGATGTACACATATAGATAGGTTGATTCCTTTAATTTCTTTTATTTTCCAACTAATAAAAATTTTATTTTCCTTTAGGAATTGCACAATCTTTTCCTCTTATAAAACTCAGCTTATTATATATGATCACCAGTAGCAACTCCTTGTCCCTAAGGAACATACATTTTGAGGTAATTAGGGAGAGGCTTCAAATTTACAATGGATGCCTAAAAAAAAAAGGTGATGGTATCTCATTAGAAAATGGTAATGAAATATAATAAGCATTACCTAATGGTTTTAAATTCAAAAACTCATTCAACTTTATAAACATTTTCATATAAAAATCATTAAAGTTTATCTCTACTCTTCTTCCCAAAGATGTTTAACAATGTAATTATCTAATTTGTCTTCTCTTTCAAGTTCAAAGATATGTTATATTAAAGAGTCAACCATATCAATTGCATAAATATGATTATCTTCATTATAATATTTCATAGTATCTTAAATGTTAATCTTCACGATTTTTCGATTGAATTCCACAATAAGTACTAGTCTTCTTAACAAAATAGGAGTTACTTGACCATAAATTTTCATATCAAATAGATAGAAGTTAGATGGGAATACGAAATTATTTACTTCCACAAGTACATATTTGATTTTAGCCCCAGGATAGGCATTATATCTATCAAATAGTTGAATCATAATGTTAGTCCTATTTAAAGGCCTATGTTTCAGAGAAGCAAATATGGAACACGACATAAAAATATTGAGGCTCACAAGTCTAACATAATCTTTTTAATCCTAATATTACCTATTTTGTAGGTAATTATAAATATACCTAGATCTTTGCATTTCTTAGGAAGGGTCTTTTGAAAGATATTAGAAGCATTCTTACCAACCTTCACTTTTCACCTCATCCTGTAAGTTGTTTTTTTCTCTAAATCTTATATAGTTCGTTCAAAAAGTTTGAACAATGAGGTACTTGTTTAATATCATTAAAAAGGGGTATATTTAACTTGCATCTGTAAAAATTCTCATGTAGATTTTAATATCACTCATATTTTAAAGATTTTGTCAGAGCTTGAGGAAAAAGAGGTGCTAGTTCATAACAACAAAGAGGAGGGGACTTACACAAGGCATCCTACTTAGAAGATCATCTTTTGTATCAAAAGTTCTCTCTTTCTTACTTTGCTGGTATATGAGGTGTCTTCGTTGCTGTCTCAACCTCTTTACCATTCCTTAAAATGATTACACTAGAATTTGCTTTCAGATTCATTATCTCTTGGGAAGATAACTTCCTTAAACTTTACACCTCTAACCATAAAATTTGAGTTTCCATCTAGCCTGCCTATTATTATAAACCTTGGATACTAGCTCTCACCTATTATTGGAATTACAAAGCACTAGTAGTAAGATATCTAATAATATCTTCCAAAGGCATATTAAAATCATATGCTCTGTCAATTTTGAACCATCGATTGATCTACTTAAGAATTACCATAACTCGAATAATGATGATCCTTATATCCTAGATTGTATCTTTTTGAATAGAGATCATAATTTCTTCTGAGTTGTCATAAAAATCTACCTATTGCATTGGCTTGTTTAATAGTCTCCTCTCGAAGCATTAGACATATATCTGTTGGATGCCTCATCTCCAAATAAATCAGATAAGCTTTCATTATCTACATATACTCATAGCTATTTGACAAACAAGAGAGCTTAAATTTGGAATTTATTGATAAAGGGTAAAAATAATTACCTTATGGACACATTTAAGTGCAAGTCTAATGTTGAATTATTGAGAATTGATTGCCTTGTTGGTGATCAAGTTCCTAGCAGTTTTTGAAATCTTATCCAATAATACTCCTTTGTTGGTGGCATCAATTATCACCCCATTGGACTTCATACGCATGCATACCATATGAGACTCCATCAAGTGCTTATGTGAATTTTTAGTTACAAGAGCATGAAAAGGACAGAAAGAGATTTATCTTTCCATATTTTAATTTGAAAGTGGTATTGGTCTTTAAGGTAAGAAAGGTGATGTAGAGGGATTATTGATTTTAATCTAGAGCAACAAACTCCTTCAAAGTCCTATAGTTAAACATATCCTCTCTTCTTTTTCAATTTCAATTCTTTATCAAATAATATATAAGTTGAATTAGCCTCTTATGATCTTTTTTTTCAGCATTCATCCTTAGCTTAAATCAAGTTATTCCAATCTCTAGATTATATTGGAAATCAACTTGATTAACAGACCTAGTAACAGATATGAATGGCTTAGAAAGCAAAGAGTAATAACAAATAAGAAAATATTAAATTAAATTATAAAAATAACTAGAAAAATTCCACGGCAATAGTGCTAAAAGTTGATGCGTTTTCTCATACACCTAAAAGAAATAAAACCTTTCTCTTAAGAACTGAAATTAAATAAATTTCAATTAAAATCTTAAAAATTTTATGAAGCAAAAGAATATTAAAGGGACCGAAATATATGTTGTTACCATATTTAATTCTATTCTAAATATAGAAACTATTATTGAATAAAAATGACTAATTTTTGTTTTTTTCAAGTTGACTACATAATCATTATTAATATTCCACTAATAAATGATTTGTGATGTATATGGATAATTTAGACAAATATAAATCATAATAATTATCAAAATAATGACACCCTAACTTTTTTTTTCTTTTTTACATGAATTGAGGAGAATTGCCAAGTTAATGTGTAATCTTCATATTTAAGATGTCACCAACTGTTTCGAATCCTGTCTTTTTGAATAAGAATTGTCACTCTCAATCTTGATCTAGGATTGGCACTTGAGACCTAAATCTTAGTAGACTGGCAGTCTAAGAGCTTCCAAGTTGTTACCGTACGTATTACATCTTAACAATTCAGCAATCATAATACGGATCAGCTACCAGCCAGCCCTTATAACTTATCCAAACAAAAAACTTGAAAAGTGATTGAACCATATATCTATATGGTGATACAAAGTTGGTATCCTATGCAATATCGTTGATTCGAGTGTCCAGCATAAAACTGGTAAAGCTTATGTTTCAACATTGTCCGTTTCCTATTCTACTTCCTATAGTTTCATCTCAAAATGACAATCAATTGATGACGTCATGTACATGAAACAACTTGAAGGAGAGTAAAATTGTGTTAAGCAAGTTGGATTCGTTGCTCTCAACCAAAAATATTGTCTGCCGTTATATGTTAAACAGTTGGTCTGTAACTATCCATTTGTGGGTCTTAGGACTTGAGCTTTTCCCTATCTCCTTGTGAGTGAAATTTTGTCAGTAAATAGCCGCAAACCACAGCCACAAATCCTAATTCTAAGACAATTTAGCCTTACAATTGCAACTCTTTTGCTTTATAAAATAGATAATAATCTAAAGTGGCGTTTGGTTGGGAACTCTGCCGCAAATTTTCTAGCACCGGAAGAAAATGACATAACACCCACCAGGCCCCCATCCCCACCCTCAAGTACAACTATATACCTTTTGTGAGTGTATAACAAGTATCAATCAGAGGCCTCCATTAGCTTCTAAACCTTTCTCTTATTTCCGTCACTCTCTGCGTTTCCCTTTTCTTTGTTTGTTTTTTAATCCTCATCAAAGGATAACAATGAAGAAGGTAAATTTGATACTAAGGAAGTGCAAGAGCTTGTCAAGGCAACTGGGTAGATCTTCATCGTATAGCAGTTTGAGGTCCATGTCTACCAGAGAAAACCTATGGCTGGAGAAGCCAGATCAGTATGAGAATTACGAGACAATATTTGTGGGTAGCACAAGAAAAAGGTACGTGATCAGTTCCAAGTATTTGAGCCATCCACTGGTGAATGCTCTTATCGAGAAGAGATCTGCGAAGCAAAAGTTAGGATCAGAGGAGGTTTTGGTCGTGAAATGTGAGGTAGTTCTTTTTGATCATCTCTTGTGGATGCTTGAGAATGCAGACCCAAATCTTAGCTTGGGTTCACTGGAGGAATTAGCTGATCTCTACGCCTTTTGATTGATAAAATGCTGCACACCAAGTTTCATTCTCAGAATTAAAGAAGGTTGATGGGCTGCTTGTTGCAGTACTTGAATCAGTATTATGCATGTCATCTCAAAAGTGATTCCGACATGTTGATCGCAGTATGGCTCATAATCGATTAACTGATGTATAATATATATGATTGTTTTTTTTTATCTGTTTGTATTCTAACTAAAACCTGTTTTTTCTGAACTTAACTGTTAGGTTTACTCAAGTACATCATGATCCTTTACTATGTTATTTCATGATTCTTCGTTGTTTTTACATTCTAATGAACATCCCCAAGGGTCCATTTCTTATTGGAAAAGTAAAATGTTTACATTTTGTAAGTGTTTTAATCTTTACATGAGTTATTTGATATATTGTGTTTATTTATAATTTCGTAGAAGATGGATTTTCTTAGAGCCAACTAACTAGTTATCCCTGATCATATATTGGCTGAAAAATGAATCTACTAATGCAATCTTAGTTCAATCCAATTATTGTTTACAAGTATTAGCCAAATCTATTTTTAAGCTGATAGAATTTTTGTTTTCAAATTTAAATTTTATTAATTTTAAGCTGGGGAGCTTCCAAACATCTTTAGGATGTTAAAGTAAACCTTCTAATAAAATATTTGGTTGGCCTCTCCTCCCTCTTGGTTCCTTGTCAATCTCTATAGATCTTCTTCATCCTAAACTCCCCTCTCTTCCATTTATTCTTCACTTGGATCCAATTGTTTTAGCTTCTCCATTCATCCTTTATACTGACTTTCTTTTGGAACGTCACCACACTTGCTTCTCTTCCTTACTTGCTGGCAAAGGCTTTCTATCTTTGATTAGCTTCCTAACCACTTTTGTTACCAATTTTGGTAACAACTTTTCGAAACTTTATGTAACCTAGCTTTTCTTTCCTTATATGGCATCTACTACCATTTAGACTAGCCTCAAATAGAGCTCCATATAGATTTGCCCCTTTTGCCCTTTAAATCTCATCCTGTAAGATTGTCCCTAATTTGGCTCCTGCCTTTGAAACAGGTGACAATTCCAAAGCCAAGCCCCCTCTTAGCTCCTGGTGGTTAGTTATTGGAGATAAATCCTCCTTGGTGCTTCACTTCAACCTTCTTACTTTAAAAGATGGCTCACTGATAGTGTCTCCGTCATTAGAAATACTTTAAAAAGGAGCTGATGCATGGTCTTCACTATGGTGGGTTTCTTCCATGGGAAATGACTGGCTTTTCAAATAGTGAAGTAACATTTTCCTCTTTAGTTCAAAAATAAAGGAGCTACAAATGAGATCATTGAGCTAGGTCTATGGCATGTTAACAACAATCTTATTTTCCTATAAATGTGGAAGATGAAGATTAAAATGGAGGAGATTGAAGAAAAACATGTTCCTATTCGGATAAACTTTCTTCAAATTCCTTTAGAATATCGATTTACAAATGACTTAAGCCTAGGGATGTCA
>JANIIA010000005.1:42739337-42757257 GCA_027478495.1 Erythroxylum alaternifolium
TTTGCATTGATTAAATCCACACAATTAAAATAAATAAGGAATAAAATAAAGAAAACAAATTAAAAACACCCCCTTTTCCACAACTGTATTTTCTCGCGCCACTAACTTTAACACATTTAATCTCCACTAGCTGCTTCGATGTGGGAGTGTGCTTCTTTTGTTGCCATTCCACCAGCTTCCAATTTTTGAGTGGAGAATCTCGTCAATGGTGGTGTAACATGGATGCTCCTAGCCACCACCAGCTTCCCATGTATTTCTCCACTAGCTAACGTTTAATCTTTTCCATTATGCCCAAACTTCTTGCCTCAATGTGTGTATGTGAGAGTCTCCCAGCTGCCAACGTCTCCTATATACCACCACCAGCTCAAGTTATTTCTCTATGCCACCACCAGCTTTAACGTTCTCCAGCTGCCAATGTTGTTAATCTTTTTTTTCTTTTGTTATCTCAACACACCACTCACACACACATAGCCCGCGCAGAAATGCCTCATACGCAGACCATGCACCCTCCTTTCTTCACGTTTTTTAGGTCCACCAGCTGACCAATGACACATCTCTCCACCAGCAGCTACCACGTGAATTTGGAGGATTGAGTGAGGACTATAACGTGAGAGTATCCTAGCTGCCAATGATGTTGCTTCAGCCTTTTCTTTCTCCATCAACTAATGTTTTCCCAGCTAACGTGTGCTGGAGTTTTTAGACTGCATCTTTGATGGGGGGTCTATAACGTCTCTCATAAAGGAGCTGTTTTCGTTCTTTGTATTCCATCCTTGAGCTCCCTCGTTCATGCCTAACTTCATGCATTTTTCTTCACTTTCTACGCCAGCCTCTTCAACGCCGCCAGCAATATTCTTTTGTCTCACCCTCTTCAATGTTTTTCAACTGTCCTCTTTTTGTCAAATAAAAACACTCAAGTTGCTATCTTATCTCCCTGCCGACAGCTACTTTGTTATTTATCTTTATTGAATGCCATCAGGTCACGCATAACACTCTTATGCCACCAGCTTCAATCCTCTTTTGTTTTCTCTCCATTGAATAATTCCAGCCCTCTCTTTCACGCTTAACAACACTGTTTGTTGTTCACGCCACCAGCTGCTTGCATTTTCTCTCCTTTTGTCGCCAGCTTTCTACGTGATTTTAGGAGAATTTTGTCTACCTTTCACGCATAGATGTTGTCTTCTTGTTCTTCTATCAATGCCGCCAGCCAACTTCTTTTTGTTAGTTGTGTATTGAATGTCAAACTCTGCTTCACGCATAACCACGATCTTTGTTTTTTCTCTTTGCTGCCTTCACCTCTTGTTTTCTATCCCTTGAATGTCCATTTAGGTCTCCTTGGTCCCACACCTCTTCATTCACGTTTTAACCTTCTTCATGCAAAAATCGTGGCTACTATTATGTCAAAACATTAACGTTTTTGTGTGGTTAAAAACGTTAACGTTTTTTTTTTGTATCTTTGCTTCCTTTAATGGCTTTTCTTGCTTTATGCTCTTAAATGTTCAAAAGCCCCTAAAATTAAAACAAATAACTCTTAATTAGTACAATTTAAACATTAAATGAACAAGAGTTTAGCGAATTATATATCTAAATTCAATATAAAATTGCCCATTAACAGGCAAGCTCAGCATACGTTGAATCCTCTAATAATGGAAGTTATGAAAAAGAAGGTACTGAAGCTTCTCGATGCTGGGGTGATTTACCCGACCTCTGATAGTAAGTGGGTAAGTCCTGTCCAGGTGGTTCCAAAGAGATCTAAAATTACTGTTGTAACAAACTAGGAAGGTGCGTTGGTTCCTACCCAAGTGCAAAACGTGTGGCGAGTATGTATTGATTATAGAAAGTTAAATTCTGCTATTCGTAAAGAATACTTTCCCCATCCTTTTGTTGATTAGATGCTCTAAAGATTGGCTGGCTATGACTATTACTGCATTTTAGATGGCTTTTCAGGTTATCTTCAATCCCAATTGCATCAGAAGATCAGGAGAAGACCAAATGTACATGCCCATTTGATACGTTTGCTTACTGAAGGATGCCATTCGGATTATGTACCACACGGGTCACATTCCAAAGGTGTATGGTAAGTATTTTTCCAAATATGTTGAGAAAATTATTGAGGCATTCATGGATGATTTTAGTGTGTATGGATCATCTTTTGATGAATGTCTTGAGAATCTTGCCATTATCTTGGAACGATGTATAGAAACTAACCTTGTGTTGAAATAGGAAAAATGTCATTTTATGGTAGATCAAGGTATAGTTTTAGGCTATGTGATATCTGTTAGGGGTATTGAAGTAGAAAATTCTAAAATTGATCTTATTTCTTCTTTACCTTACCCCTCTACTGTGACGGAAGTGCATTCTTTTCTTGGGCATGCACGTTTTTGTTGCAGGTTCATTAAGGACTTTTCAAAGGTAGTTGCATCACAATGTAAGCTTCTATAACAAGATGTCTCCTTTGAGTTCAACGAGAAGTGCAAGGAAGCATTCAATAAACTTAAGAAATTTTTGACATCTGCACTGGTGATTCAATTGTCAGATTGGAACCTCCTATTTAAAATCATGTGTGATGCGAGCAATTATGTAATGGGAGCAGTTATAGGACAAAGAGTGGGAAAAACTTTACATGCCATCTACTAAGCTTGAAAGACTATAAACCCAGCTTAATTGAATTATTCCACTACTGAAAAAGAACTGTTATCTGTGGTTTTTGCTTTGGAAAAATTTCGATCATATTTGCTTAATGCTAAAATGATCGTTTATTTTGACCATGCAGCTTTACGATACTTGCTCATAAAGAAAGAAGCAAAACCAAGGCTAATCAGATGGATTCTCCTCCTTCAGGAATTAAACTTGGAGATCAGAGATAAGAAGGGGTAGAAAATATGGTGGTTGACCATCTCAGCCGTTTAATAACGAAAGAAGATGATATCCTTCTATAAGAAACCTTTCCAGATGAGCAATTATTTTCTGCTTATGCGACATCACTATGATATGCAAACATTGCCAATTTTTTAGTTACTAATGAATTACCTGTTATTTTGTCAAAGGCTCAAAAGGATAAGTTACAGAGTGAAGGGAAGTATTATGTATGGGATGACCCGTATCTTTGGAGGCACTGCACAAATCAAATTATCAAGAAGTGCATACCAAAAAATGAATCATCATCAATTTTAGCCTTTTTCCATTCATAAGCGTGCGAAGGATATTTTAGAGTGAAAAGGAAAGCTCACAAAGTTCTGGAGAGTGGCTTCTACTGGACAACATTATTCAAAGACGCATATACCTTTTACAAATCCTGCGATATATGCCAACAGTCAGGTAAACTGTCCCGTAAGGATCAATTGCCCCAATCTCCTTTACTTTTCTATGAAATTTTTTACATTTGGGCATTGATTTTGTGAGACCTGTCCCTCTGTCTTTTGGCTTTACTTACATATTGCTTACGGTTGATTATGTTTCTAAATAGGTGGAAGCCAAAGCCACCAGGACAAACGATGCAAAGATTATTATAGATTTTGTTAAAGCTAATATTCTTTCTAGGTTCAGGATACTGAAAGCCATTATTAGCAACAAAGGCACCCACTTCTGCAACAGCATGATAGAAGCAATGTTTAGAAAATATCACATCACTCATAAAGTTTCTACTACTTACCACCCTCAAACCAACGTGCAAGCTAAAGTCTCAAATCGAGAAATCAAGTAAATCTTGGAGAAAATCGTGCAGTCCAATAGGAAGGATTGGAGCATATGACTGGAAGATGCATTATGGGCCTGTAGGACGGCTTACAAAACACCAATTGGGATGTCACCATATAGGCTAGTGTTTAGGAAGCCATGTCATCTTTCAGTGGAATTACAACATAAAGCATATTGGGCTATCAAAAGATGCAACATGAATTTGGATGATGTAAGAGTGCATAGGAAGTTGTAGCTTCAAGAGTTGGAAGAGATGAGGAATGAGTCATATAAAAATGCATTGATATATAAGGAGAGGAAGAAAACTTTTCATGATAAAATGATTTTGACGAAAAGCTTCTTGGTGGGCTAGAAAGTGTTACTATAACATTCCAAACTTAAACTCTTTCCAGGTAAGATGCATTCTTGTTGAGTTGGTCCGTTTGTTATCACTCATTTCTTTCCTTTTGGTGTAGTAGAGATATGAAGCCTCAAAACTGACAAGACATTTAAAGTGAATGGTCATCGCTTAAAGTCGTATTATGAAGGCTTCCAGACAGAGGATTTAGAGGTGTTGATTTTGGAGGATGTGACTGGTGTCATTTGATGTGCACAATTGGAGGTCGAGCCAATGATGATAAACAAAGGTGCTACTTGGAAGGCAACCCAAGGGAAGTTAATTTCTGTTTCTTTATGTTTCGCATTTGATATTTTGTTAACTACTCCATTTTTTGCATTTGATGTTACATTGAGGACAATGAATGTTTTAAGTGTAAAGGTGGGGTATATTAGTTTTTATGCATGTTTTTGAGCTTAATTGTAGCTTATGTGACTTCTTAGGCAGTTTTTAAAATCAAACAAACAAAATTAAAAGTTTTCTTGTTTACTATTTCTTTTAAGATTATTTAATCATAATTAGAGTGTGAATTGACTAGAAAAATCTATGGCAACATTAGCATGTACTATTTTCGTAGACTGCTCCATTTCTTGCATTTGATTTTAGATTAAGGACAATGTATGTTTTAATTATGAGATTAGGGTATATTAGTTTTTATGCATGTTTTTGGGCTTAATTGTAGCTTATGTGACTTTTTAGGCAGTTTTCAAAATCAAACGAACAAAATTGAAAATTTTCTTATTTTCTATTATTTTAAAGATTATTTAGTCATAATTGGAGTGTGAATTGATTAGTAAAATCCATAGCAAAATTTGGCATATACTTTTGTTCTTATGATTTGTTAATTTGCATCATTATTATAAGAGCAGTGACTAGTATTAGACAAAAACGAATGAGGTTTTGAGCAATATTAGATTGACACGTCTATATCAGTCTCACTGTTTTGTTTTTTATGGGTGACCTTTATGACATATGCATCCTTACTTTGCATAAATTTTTTATTCGAGACTATATTTTTATCACATGTGTTTTTATGAAAATGATTAGGCATTCCTTGTTGATTATGAGTTGCATTAGCCAAATAGCCTGCCAATTATGTTAATTTTCCTTAACTAACCCCCTTTGAGCTTTATTATCTTTTTCTTTTGTGTAAATCACATTACATGCACCTAACCAAATGCCTACCTAAGTCTTAAAGCTAGCGAAGCATTTGTTGATTCTTGATGAATGTGACTGTACAAAAGCCTAAGCGTGGGAGTAGACATACATATGGGTTGGTTATATTTGTTAAAATTCCAGGTTATGAATCCTATATTGATGTAGCTTCTATCACTTTTATTTTTGAAAAAAAAGAAAAAATTGTGAGTTTGAATAAAAGTATCAAGGAGGAAATACAATTATTGTGAAAAGTTGTTAATAGTTTATCCTCCCTGAGTTGTATCAATTAGGTGTTTGAATATATTGCATATGAGGTGGATGTTGTTTTGGATGGAGTACTTTTTGCGTTATGTTCATGTGGCTTATGGTGTGAGAGTTGAATTCAATTGTGAAACATAATTGTTGCATTCTTTATAGCTGACAGTACCCACTTTTGAATGGATGTTAACTTATGTGCTTGATATCTCATTGAGCGTTGCTTTTGCTTCACTAGCTTAATGGCTTTTATGCTACATTACTTAAAATGCATCTCATCTTATCCTTACCCACATTAAAACCTTAGAAAAGACCCTTGATTCATGATTACGCATATGACTTTTAGTGGTGGAGAAACAAAATGATATGCGAAGTTGTGGATTATTGTGATCATGACTGGTGTTTGAGTGTACCCATGGAAATATCTTGTTTAAACACCTTTTGTCCAAGCCTAGCTCTAGATTACTCAGTTTCTAAGGGTAGTGAATATTGATTGATCACGAGAAGAAGCTTTGAATGATGAGTTTTTGCTATAGGTTTTAAAAGTCATTCATCATTACTTACGGTTATCTTAATTAGAAAATATGGAAGATGAGTACAATTTTTGGTTTGTGATTTTCACTTTGACGATTTACTCAAGGACGGTCAAAAGATAAGTGTGAGAGAACATGATATGCGCTTAAATGTTGATTCATTTGATATACTACACTTAGTGATTAATGCCTTAGAAATGCTTACGATACTCACTTTAGCTCATATTTGGTTTTAGGTACATTTTAGAAGTAAAGGAGCAAAATTGACTCAAAAACATGTTCATTGAAGTCGTCTTTTCAATTTCCATATTCACTTGTCTTCATGGAACAAAAATGATAAATATAGGAGCAAGTAAAGGCAAGAAAATTAAGATGATGAAGTTGCATGGAAATTGAATATGACATCCCTATGCAATGTGAATTTTATGGAAGATAATGAAAGAACTAAAAAGTGTTTTCAGCTGGATGATGGATGCATGCAGTAGGTGGAATCATGTTGAACAAAACAGCAGTGCTGCATGGTAAGGAAGGAGCAGAAATGCAAACCATGCCTGTGTTTAATGTAGATTAGACTTCTGAGTTCAGTAGACTTTCTTTAAATTAAAACGCATAATAATAAGAGGAGTGAATGGCAGGGTGGACCGAAAACTAAATAGAAAAATAAAGAGTACCGCAGACAACAGAGTAGTGGAGGCGCTGGAGAAAAGAAAAGTATTTAGTTCTCTCTTCACTTTTTCACCACCGAAGTAGCTATAGAGAAGATGGTTAACGCTTGGAGCATAAAAATGGAGATGGAAGGCTAGCTTCCTGATGTCGGTTCAATAGGGATATTGACACCAAGTCACGGTTAAGCCATTTTATCATCTTAACATGTAATTTCTTTTTGGATTATTACATTGTTTATGTCGATTTGATTCGGTTTTGGAATGGATGACCTTAATATGTTATTTTGATTTTTCTATTTCGAATCTATTGCTATAACATTAAATTAAATCTATAATCATTACTTTTAATGTTTTTTAGTAGCATCTAATGATCCCTTATCATTAGGGACAACATAGCTAAGGTTAGGTTACCCGAACGTGTGAGGTTCCTATTTATATTAATCATTTTCTATGTCATAATGCAGCTGCCAAATTAAATCTAGAGATCATATCCTAGGTTATTTGATAGTTAGGTTTAATTAATGTTTGTATCTTGATAAAACAAAACCTAAGGGAAAATCAGGATTAGTATAGTGTTCTATTAATTTTAGATCGATAGTCCGTAGAGAGTTGTAAAGACTTAGGATAATGAAATATGTTTGATCGTGTTTAGGCTGAGATTGAACCTAGAACCGGACCTTAACCATATTCAACAATATACTCATTTCATGTTGCTTGTTTTAATTTGTTTTCGATAGTTTATTTTGATTTTATTTTCTAAATTGATTAAAATCCAACCCCCTCACTTTTTATATTTTCTAACATCAATTAATTCTAGTTACATAAATTAACAGAACATTCCCTGTGTATTTGATCCCGACTCAATACGTGTTGTCATCGATCCTATAGAGTGTGTGTGTAAAGTTGTTGAAATGAAATTAATAGGTGCCTAGGTTATTTGATGGTTAGGTTTAGTTAACGATCATATCTTGATTAAACACTACACAAGGGAAAAATTGAGTTGATTACTAACCCACAATTAATAGTTTCTAGGAGAGATTTAAAAACAACAAATCAAAGAAATATGTCTAGTTATGATGTAGGCTGAGATTAAACTAAAGAACTGGGTCCCTACCAAATTCCCTACTTTTATCTTTTTTCACATGTTTTCTTTAAATTTTTTTTGTTAGTTATTTTAGCTTTATTTTATTTTATTAATTTTAAAATCAAAGCCTCCTCAAAAACCTAAACACCAATTAATTTCATTTCAACAACTTTACACACACTCTCTGTGGGATCAACCTAGACTCACCACTGCTACAGTAGTAGGTCTAGTTTATTTTGACTAACGTTACGACATGTTGTCAGTTGCTTTGTTTTACTAGCTTTAATGGCTTTCATGCTACTTCACCCAAATACATCTCACCTTACCTTTGCCTATATTACAACCTTGAAATGTCCTTTGATCCATGATTTTGCATGTGAATTTTAGTGGTGGAGAAATGAAATGATATGCAAAATTGTGGAATGACATGATCATGAATGATGTTAAGTGTACCCATGAACATATCTTTGTTTAAACACACTTTCCAAGTCTACTATTAGATTGCTTAGTTTTTAAAGGTATTGAATATTGATTGATCATGAATAAAAGCTTGGAATGTTAAGTTCTTGCTATGAATTTTGAAAGTTATTCATTTTTGCTTATGATTATGTATTCTTGGAACATGTGAGAAATGAGTTAATATTTTTTGGTCTATGATCTTAATATTGATGTTTTGCTCGAGGACGGTCAAAAGCTAAGTGTGGGAGAAATTAACATGTGCTTAATTGATTGTGTAATTATTCCATAATACTTAGCAATCAATGACATGAAATTGCTTAAGATATTCACTTTGACTCATATGTGATTTTAGGCACAATTCGAAATCAAAGAAGTTAAAGTTAGTCGAAAGCACAATATTTGGGTCATTTTTTGAAGATTCGTATCCACTTGTCTTCATGTAACAAGAATGAGGAATATTAGAGCAAATAAAGACAAGAAGAAGATAAGAAACTGAAAACACAAAGAAGAGTGTTGAACCAGCTCACAGCTATGTATGATTTGTCATGGCCATGAGACAAATCTCACTGCCATGATAAAAGGTGTCATGAGTATGACTCATTTATCACGACTATGACTTATTTTGCATGGGTGTGACACTCATGTCATGCCCATGTACATGAGGATCACGACCGTGAGCCTCGACTAAGGTGACGCACAGATGTGACGCTATCATGCATGCCCGTGAGACACTTACAGCTCAACCAAACCCTATTTTTTAATATAAAAGCATCGTTTATGTGACGAACGAATAAAAGGGGGGATGAAATGTTTTAAGTGTTTTTGGCTGGGAGAGCTTAGGGAGCCTCAGGAGAGCATGAAGAGGGTGACAAGCTCTCAATCATGAGAGACCCATAGAAGGGTAGCTTCCTAATGCCAGTTCGGAGGTGCAATTGACGTCGATGATTCGATTAAGCATATATTTCCTTGTTTATTGTTCTTTCTCTTATGGATTGATTATGTTATTCTATGTTTAATGTTTGGGTCTTGTGTAAGAATGATTGAATGCTCTATTTGATTATTTTTATGTTAGAACTTATTGCTAGAATTGAATACAATACGTAATCGTTGTTTTTCTGATTCATTTGTAGCGACTAAGGGTTCTGAATCATTAGGGATAACATAAATTAAGTTAAATAATCCGAGCCAGTGTGATTATTACTTAGGTTGATCTGTTCTTCTCACTCATAAGGCGGCTATCAAATTAAACTTCGCAAGTGTCATAGGTTATTTGATAGCTAGGGTTAATTAACGAGCTCTTCTTAATTAACTACGACCTAAGGAAAAGCTGGCATTAGTAGAGCTTATTGTTAATCTATGACCAACAATTCAAGGTGAGGTAAAAGAACAACAAATCAATGAAATATGTTTAACTAGGATTTAGGCCGAGATTAAACTAAAGAACCAGACTCCTAACTAATTCACCACTTTCATCATTTTTAGATGTTTTCTTTAATTTGATTTTGTTAGTTAGTTTTGTTTTATTTTCTTATTTCAAACCAAACAAACCTCCCAAAACCTAAACGCCAATCATTTTCATAACAAATTCTAACCAAACATTCTCTGTGAGATCAACCTAAACTCACCATTGTTATAGTAGTAGTCTAGTTTATTTTAAGTAGCGTTACAATGCGTTGTCACTAACATCTTGTTTCGTTTAATAAAAGGTCTACTAAAAGGAAGGTGATGTTGGATTTAGTGCACTCTTACATAGGTATAGAGATAGAGTCCTTAGCAAGTAATAAGTACAGTGTTACATTGATCGATGATGCTACACGTGAGATTTAGGTCTTTATGTTGAAAATAAAAAGGCAGGTGTATGAGACCTTTCAATATTTTCATGTCATAGTATAAAGGGAGATGGAGAAAAAAATGAAGTAATCGACAATAGAGGCAAGTACTCTTCTAATAAGTTTGAAAAGTATTGTGCGAGACCTCGCAATATAATATTGTTGCCAAGAGGATGAATAGAACCATTGTGAAGACGGTTTAGTGTATGCTTTGAGTGCCAAACTTATCGAAGTCCTTTTAGGGTGAGGCAGTTAAAACCAAGTGCATGTGATCAATATAACTCTTTTAGTCCCTTTAGATCTTGACATTCCCGAGAGAGTGTGGAAAGGGAAGAAAAACTTACTTGCATATAAAGGGTCTTCGGGTGCAAGGCCTTCAAGAAAGTGCTAAAGGAGTAGAGATCAAAGCTGGATTTAAAGACTACTCCTTATATATTTGTTAGATATGGTAATGAGGAGTTTTGAGTATAGGTTCTATAACTAAAAAAAATGGAAAGTTATTAGAATCAAGGACTTAGTCTTCTATAAACATGAAATGGTTGTAAACCTCATCAATAAAGACAAATTACATGCATAAGGTATTTCGACAATGAACATATGACTCCTATTCATGCTTCCATTGATCAACTTATGAGTGAAGAAGGCAAACATAACATAAGCTACACAGGATGATGAATATCAGAGGTAGCTTGATGGTGATGATTAATATGGAACACATCCTGTAAATGATGGAGTCAATAAGCATCATAAGCAAGGGGAGTAACTTGTTCGAACATTGAAAGATGTCTAACTTCAAAGGTTAACTAAAGTGAAGAGAACTTCAACAAGATAACTTAGCTCGGAATATCACCGAGCTACTGCTAAAGGGGAGCTGGAGAACTCTAAGACAAATACTCTTGACTCAAGGCAATGCAAGGGTATATGGTTTCACACGGAGAAGAATGATGTCGAAATATTAACAAAAGTGGTTCTTAAGAGTAAGCTTGAGCTTTGTAGTATGCTCGCTCATATGGCTTTTAAGTGCTTAATAGAGTGGTAGATTTCTTCTCTAAAATAGGTTGGAGAAGGAGATTATTATTGGTCCAACTATATTTTACGGATGTTAGCTTGAAGACAATTTCTGTAACAAAGTTTGTACATACGAATCTGAACTTTCAGATGTCTGCTGAAGTTTTAAGCGTCGCAGTAGCCGAGAGTATATATCAACTCCATTTACTTAATGGAATTTTTTTCTTTTTTCTTGTTTGCTTTTCATTCATATGCAGATAATGTGACAACAAACCTAATAGAAAAGAAAAACTATAGTTGTTGGTCCACTAACGTCCAAAAACGTTGAGCTATTTCCTTGTACTGTAAAATAATATCCAACAAGAATGTGTAATGTATTAAAGCCAATAACAGAAATGATCAAATTGGACTGTGATGAATACGTTGAAAGAGTGGTCGCGGGCCATAGTAGGACAAAATAGCTTCTCTGGGTAGGAGGATAAATGAACTTGAGATCCTAAAGTGGAAACTGAGTTACTAAACCGATGAAAGTACTACTGTCTCCAAAAAATTTTGGAAAACATAAGTCATCCTAGCTTGTTTATTTTTCAAACTTGCCTTCGTTGTATTAAAATTTCCCATTAATCTTAACCTCCAAATACAGTTTACTGCCACATTGAATACAAATTGTTGCCTCGACTCAAAAAAATTCTCAGTTCACCCATAACTGTTGCTCTAATCATGGTGCCCAATGATGTAAATATCCACCTTGACTGCTCGTAAAGAGACTAAAAAGAAAAAGTAAGTTCAACAACATAGAGTAGAAGGAGCAAGGGACAAATTTTCCCAGCGAGAAATTCGTGAAATGTATACCCTCGTTCTCGCAGGCGCTCAGAGTTACAGTTGCAGGGATTCAGCTGAGAATTGTTAACTGTTCTCAAAGATAAAAACTTCACCTTAACGATTTCTTTTCCGCCATATTAAAAGGACTAATAACAAGTTAAAGAAAATGAAATAAGAAATAAAAGCGAAAAAATTTCAACACCTTCCCTAGGGAAAGAAGTTGAAGTGACTTTACCGTATATCGTAATTAGAGAGATCAAATTGTACAATTGAACCAAGAATCTCTAACTCTCTGTCAAAACACCGTCAACTCAATTCCTTTCTTCCCATTCTTCAAGCAGAAGACCCTGAAACTTTTGGTGAACTCACAGGGAAGAGCGGCAACAACTGTGGCTCTGAATCTCTTGGAGTAGATATGGGAGATGGATGCAAGTAAAACCCTTTCTCTGCAATTGCTCTCTCCTCTTCTGATGATGAGTTCCCTAAAGATGGCGAATTCCTGTTAAAAGGGTCTTCACTTAATGGAGTTACAGGGCTAAGAGTCAACTTGGGGAAGTCAAGCAAGCTTGGAGACAAGATCTCGGGCTTGTTTCTGGGAGAAAATCCTGTAACTGCGTTGTTATTGCTGGCAAAACTAGGCAACAAAGTGTTGATCATCAGGCTGTTTTTGAGATTGCTGTTTCTTCTCTCATAAAGCTTGAAGCTTTGTTGTTTCTTTGGAGTTGTTTTCGTGGGAGGGATTGCGAAATTTCTTGATGATAGTTGTGGTGAGGGTTGTGTTGGATCTTGGGTCGTTGTTCTTGAGGAAGCTTGTTTTGCTGTTTGAGTTGAGCCAGTGAGCATTTGGACAACTTGCTTGAAAGTTGAAGTGTCTGCCTGAACAAAGGTTGTAGGGTTAGGGTTAGTGTCAGATCTGGAGATGGGAATTGGAGTAAGCGGCGGGGTGTGAATTTGGACGCAATTGTTGCTTCCGCTTCCATGAGGAGAGTTTAATGGAGATGGGTATCTGCTGTCTTGACCTCCTGTTAGGTTTTCCATAGATGTGTCTAATTCAGCTCTGCACATCCACCGCCAGAAACAAGAGAAAATTTAGGTGTGGAAACGGCTATGTGGTGGAGAGACGGTAGAGTGAAAGACAAGGCTTCATGAGAGGTAGCCTTTAAAGAGCTTTTGCTTATTCAATTTTTGGAGGTTAAAGTCTTTTAAAAGGGCTTTTACTCAACTATGCACTGTTTTGCTTTCTTCAACATGTATATTTGTGGGCAATTATTTTTGATAAGGGTTGTTTAGGCAGAAATTGCTCAACTGTTCTGGGATTGCAAAGATTAGATTAGAAGGGTGTCGTTTGTATTTGGAATTTCTGGGCAAAAGCAGGTAAAAGTCCCAAGAGAATCAAATACGTGCATATATTTATTTATATAGAGATGTGAGTAAGTGGCATTGACTTGGAGCCCTGCCTGCAAGAATACGAGTGTTGTGTGATGGGATGTCAGATGATGGCAAGAAACAATAATGAATCCAAGGCGCGTCTGCATCACTCTTCATTCCATTCAGCCGCTGAGCTAGCAGAGATTGGTTTCTTTGCCGCTAGTCTCACCCAATCATCAAGAGACGAAAAAGAGGATTGAAGTAGACATGTTTGTCCTTAAGTTTAGGACTCGCGAGATTTAGAATTGAAGTTGTTAAATTAAACAAAATCATCCCTTCTTCTATAATTTATGGCCTTCTCCCAGTAGGTGTTTTGTTTTGCATCCAGGTCCAGTGCAGTCATTCTTACCAACCATAACAGTTGAACAGCCAAGTTTTTCTGAAACAGTTGAAGAGTCCCCTTTTTTATAGTATTGATGGCTTCTGGAATTCGTGGGAAATTGAAAAGTTATAAAAATTGCATCGCATGACTCAAAAATTACATCAATCTACTAACACATTCGATTTTTTCAACCACATGATACAACTTTTTAACTGTCATACAATTTTTTAGTTATTAAATGCAATATTTCAGTCATATGTGTTTAGTCGTAAGTTGCAACTTCACATAAATTTCAGTCATGTGATACAACTTTTCAGTAATAGAGTCATCTTCATAAATTCTAAGAATAATTTGATCTTTGGATAGACCTTGTTTACAAATTAAGTGACTATTACCCAACCTAAAGCCTAATTTTGCCAAATTTTTCTTGCTGCAAAGTTGGCTAGGATTTCATCATACAGCCTCCAACATGTTTTATTAGCAAGTAAGAAGAGTAATCTAAATTGAAAGGGAAAAAGAAGCAAGTCAAGCCATAATTGGAAAAAAGAAAAGGCAACAGAGTTTAGACATTGTAACAACCCTTTTGGTTATTTTTTTTCTCTTTAACATTTTCGTGACATCATTGTGCCTTAAATCAGAATATGGTGACATAATTCTTATATCCCATTATGAAAAGAAAACTAATCTAGTTAAGAAACAAGAAAACATATACATATATATTTTCTACTTTCGGCCAATAATTCCAGTTAAACTCTCTCTCTCAGCTAATTAATATATAAACACACGAGTTACGTGAAAGACTATAGTTAATTTAGTAAATTATTAAGATGTTGATAACAAAAGAGAGGTTGGAGGTTGGAGGTTGGAGTTTAGGGCAGGGGAGTAAGTACAATCTTAAGAGAAGAAATTTTGAAGAGTTTATTATCTGATATTTCACCATATTGGTTGCGTATATGCTATAAGATTATGTGAGAATGACCGAGTGACTTTTTAGTTGGATTATGTAGATGGCATTTTAGGGGCAAACCCTAGTGCATAAGTCTTCTTGCTTTGTGAGGGTCGGGGAGAGGGTTATCAATTGTACATAGCCTTCTCTTTGCATTTTACAAAGAGGTTGTTTTCGTAACTCGAACCTATAACCTTTTGGCCAGAAAAGAGTAACTTTACCAGTTGCTTTAAGGCTTACCCTCATAGATGGCATTCAATGTTAACAAATTAATGTCCATGAACGAATGCTCTTTTCTTTCTTGTTTGATAGGTAGGACATATACCCTGTCATGTTATAGTTGCAATTGCAAGTTGAGTTGAGAGATAGGACATTTAACTTGTATATCTCTCTATTCCTTTTTTGACGTTTGATTTAATCAAGTTCCAAACATTGCCAAATTCTTTCATTGAAGTTCCTATGGATCCTAGAAACTAAGAATGGTCTAAAATGAAATAAACAGTAAGTGCAGCTCTTCTCCTATCATGTAGGTTACATAATATAACACAATCCCTTTCTTTTCTTTTCTTTACCTTGTTAAGACTGATTTAATCAAATTAAATTATACAATCAGAATTCTCAAGTCTCACGATAGCCAATCATGTACGAATTCGAAACTAATCATGTTAACTCTCAATTTCTATATCATTATTTAACTTTATTTCTTCAACATATTTACTGTAGTCCATCAATAACCAATTTAAATATGAGGATAATGAGTTCCTTAATAGTCCTTTCTCAACCCAAGACATTAGGAGAGTAGTCTTCCAATTAGATTCTTTTAAGGCTCTAGGACTAAGTGGCTTCAATGGAAACTTCTTTCATAAAACTTGGCCACTTATCAAGGATATGGTGATAAGACCAATCTTAAAATTCTTTTACAAAGGTAAACTTTTAAAGGAGTTAAACAAAGCGGTCATTTGTTTAATTATTGAAACTTATAATCCCTACTCCTTTGGTGATTATAGTCGTATATCCTACTGCAATTTTATCTAGAAAATTATATCCATGCTTTTGACATTAAGACTAAAGTTTTAAGCCTATTAATGCATGAAAACCAAAGAGCTTTCTTAGAAGGAAGAGAAATTGGAGACAACATGCTGCTAGCTCAAGAATTATTCAAGAGTTACAATAGAAGGAATTCTTCTAAGGACTATGTAATTAATGTAGATTTTCAGAAGGCTTTTGACACAATTAGCAAAGATTTTATACATCTCCTTATTGCATTTAATTTTTTAGGAAAATTCAGCAACTGGACAATCATTTATATAACCTGTACTTCCTATAGTATTCTCATTAGTGGGGAGCTGAATAAGCTTTTTAGAGGAGCTTGAGGCATGAGACTATTCTCTTACATTTACCATGTATGGAGGCATTGATTAGACTAATTAGACACAATATCACCTTATATCTAAATTTTCAATTTTATTATAGATGTAAGAAATTAGGATTATTTAGACAATCCTTTGTTGATGACTTAATCCCATTTTCTAAGCCCATGAAAAATCAGTATCCATCTTAATGAATTCACTTAACAACTTTAAAAAGCTTTTAGGGTTAGCTATACACTATAATAAGAGTCATATGATCATCTCAGATAGTGCTTTGCATTTAGCATAATGGCTTTTAGAATCTCAAGTCTTATAATAAGGAATCATCCTTTTACATATTTTAGACTCCATCTATGATCCAAGAAGCTCCTCTTCATGAAATGTTTGCCTCTAATGGAGAAAATACGAAAGAGTTAGGGACACTAGTGCAATAAGGATTTGTCCTATATAGGTAGGCTTTAACTAATTAAATCAGTATTTAGCTCCCTTCATATCTATTGGTCTGCCCACTTTTTTGTTTAAAAGTCTTACTTAAGTCTATTTAGGGATTTATGTGAGACTTTCTATAGGAAGGCAGACAGAATGGCAAAGATAATGTTAAGGTTAGTTGGAAAGAAGAACACAAACTGGTCAATGATGATAGGCTAAGAATCACACTAATTAGTTTAAGTAATAAGGTGTTTATAGGGAAAAGGTTATGAAAATTATTAGACAATAAATAATCTATTCGGATTAGGTGGATATACATTTCCTAAGGAATAAAAGTCTGGAAAGTTAAGGGTAATGTATCCTTTACATGGTTTTTTATTGTATTTGGTGAAGTTTAGAGATAAACTAATAAGAGCAATCAAAATGCAGAATTGGTAATGGGGAAAAAGGTTCCACTTATTATGATGATTTAAGCAAATCAGGTCCTATAGTCTAATCTTAATTGTTTCCATACATCTAAAATAATTTTCTCGTCAATAATAAAGTTAAGGCAAAGATACGAGATAATCAGTGGACTGACATCCCAATAACATTAGCCTATATATTGGTTGATTATAAATCCTAACCGATAAAACATAAGCCTAAATTTGGTGGATCCACTCCTCTTAACAATTTGTAAATAACTCTTACATGAATTGGTTAACGAATAAAAGAGAAGTGAAGGCATGGATTAGGATTGTATGGAATAAGAATCTCATTCCTAAAATCTCTTTTATACTATACTTTGCAATCAAAGAGAAACTTCCTATAATGTAAAGGCTAGAATATGTCAATTTTTCTAGTTTATACCCTTTATGCAAAAATAGGATAGAGACTTATGCATATACTTTCTTTGAATATGACATTTCTACAGGTATTTGGTTTAACATTTAAACTCTATGTCATATGTATGTAGTTTACTCCATCTATACTCAGTTCTTAAAAAAGTTCTAGAAAGGCAAAACAATCCCAAAGTCAGATTACATTGTCTATCTTATAAGCTTTATTTCATACATCTACAATATATAGGTAGAAAGAAATGCTAAATGATTCATAAGGAAGGAAAGAATTGGTGAGTACTTGTAGGAGGAGACCATCAAATGGATCATAAAATAACTCCTTGACAATGGGGAAGCAAGAAAATATAACACTAAAATAAGCAATTCTTCGTGAATCTCTAAAATAGCTTTTAAAGGTTCCAGCCTTGAACTTAATCTACAACATATAGCTTGGTGAAAGTTTGAAACAATATAACATCACCTATAGAAGGGATTCTTACTAAGGGTTGTGTATAAAGACAATGAGAAAATCAGTATATCATAGAAAAATAATTGATGAGAACCAAGGAGCCAATGTGCGGATAGTTATTAAAGACCCTTTGCACATTCCAGATGGTCCAATTACAAGGTCAAGGGGCTAAGAAGATTAAGGAAGCACTTAATGGGCTGATTCAAGATATTTGCACCAAACAAGTTATTTTGGGCCAAAAGAGAAGCCTTGAAGG
>JANIIA010000005.1:42761440-42788329 GCA_027478495.1 Erythroxylum alaternifolium
TCCATTGACCAACATTCTTCTACCCCCTTTTCTCTTTGTGTTCTATTTCTATCTTTTCAATTTTGTTTCTTGTGCTTCTATGTGTGGTTGATTCTAGTCGTTCCTGGGCATAGTTCCATCTCATTGAAGGTTCTCTAGGACAAGTTCCTATTAGGTCTCCAATCACATACGAAAACATAAGAAACAAACTTGAAATGATAGAAACAAAAAAACCAAAGAGAAAAGGGGTTAGAGGAATGCTGGTCAATGGAAAGAACCCTAAGAGAACTTATCTCTTAGAACCATAGCCTTGGGACAACACAAAGGAAGACCATGCCTTTGATAAGTCAAGTATTCTCAAAGAATACAAAGAAACCAAAAAATTCTCTAAATAAAATTCAATATTATTTTTGATTCAAGTTTTTAAAGTACATAAAGGGTGCCTATTTATAGGAAAAGCTTTCTAAAGTAATGTCATAAGGTGGAAACTAAATAAAAGGAAACAAAATAAACTTAGAAAAGGTTTTTGACTAGATGACCTTATTTCAAAGAAAACAAAAAGAAACTAATTAAAACATTATCTGAACATATTGGACCTTATGGAGCACGTTCTTCTCCTTATTTTTAAGTGGCACATGGTTGTCATATGGTATTTTATGTGATAGTCTTCAAGTGGACGTGATGTGGGCCTTTGGACACTTCATATTGGGCTTTGTGGAGTAATACAATGCCTCTTGGCCCTTTATAAGGTTCAATTTGACTCAAGAACGTGGGATCTATCTCTTGAAGGTCTTGGATCAAATAATTCAATGCTTGCTTCATTACTTTGGCCCTAGCTCTTTTCATTAGGACTCCAACATCTTATAATGGATCTTTAGGAACATTAGACTTGAATGTTGGGCCTTTGATATGGGAATTTCGTTCAGCCTCTTGCCTTGCACATTCAAGCTTCAAATCTGATCTAGTTTCAGCTCCTAAGCCTCATTTTAAAAGCTCATGTCCATCCAAGTCATATCCTAGGCTTCCTTGAGGTGAATCACACCATGTATGCTTCTCTTCTTGTCTTTCACATGCCTATAGATCTCCATCACACGAGCTCACCTTAAGCTAGCTTTAGACACTTGAGCTAAGGGAAAGTCAAGTCAAGCCACTTATAGCTTACATGATCTTCATTGAACTCCCTTGAGCTTAGGGTTAGCTCCTTACATTCAAGCCAAGTACTTTCAAATATATCTTGGTGTGTCAAATGGAATTTGTAGCACTTAAGCTATAAAATTCCAACAAGCAATTGGCCCAAAGATACTAAAAACAACCTAATTGTAACAAATGAGTTGTTTCCAGTTGTGCATCGGGTCCACCCTTCTTCAACAAGTCCAACACATTGCTCCAAGCCTTGAATCATCATTACAAACCTTAGTGACGTGTTTCCAAGTGTTTTAGCTTCTTCTCTTGCATATAGATCCACCATCAGATTGTTAAGAGTCTTTTTAGCACATTTAGCCCGTAACCTTGTCATTGGACATCCAAGATTCTCCAATGGATCCTTTTCTGTAATATCACTTTGTTGAGCTTGTTTAAGTGTTTCTCCTTGCTGCCTAAGCTCTCCAACACATCCACGTCCCAATCCTTCTGTCTTGCCTAAAGCCACTTGTGATGCTTGATCTCTATCAACACGTGAGGGAGTGTTGGTGAGGTATTTTCTAATTTTTCTTGCAGATTTACAACCATGACATCTAAGGATAAGGGTGTTCTTGGTGAAGGAGACGATAGTAATAACTTCATGCTCAAAGAAATGCAACAACAATTTGAGCGTATTACTATCATGTCTGAAGAGATAAGGGATAGAATGGATAGACAAGATGCTGAAATTGCAGATTTGCATAGACGGAGAGTTCATGATGTTCCTAATGCTAGAAGGCAAGAGAGGCATGGTGACAATGAGTCTTATGATGATAATAGAGGGGATGATACTGATTTTGATGATGGTGACTTATTGGATAGATTTAACAATAATCAAGGTGGAAGGAGATTTGGTGGAAGACATGATGCATATGACCGTGACTTGGGAAGCATCAAGATGAACATTTCGTCATTTCAAGGGAAGAATGATCCTGAAGCCTATTTAGAGTGGGAAAAGAAAGTGGAGTTGGTCTTTGATTGTCGTAACTATTTCGAAGAGAAGAAAGTCAAGCTTGCGGCTGTTGAATTCACCAACTATGTAATTATTTGGTGGGATCAGATTGTTTCAGTTAGAAGAAGAAATCATGAGAGGCCTATTGTACATGGGCAGAAATGAAGACTATTATGAGAAAGAGATTCATTCCCAATCATTACCATAGGGAATTGTATCAAAAATTGCAAGGACTCACTCAAGGCAACAAAATTGTTGAGGATTATCATAAAGAGATGGAGATTGCCATGATTAAAGCAAATGCTAAGGAGGATAGAGAGGCGACGGTGGCACGATTTTTACATGGGCTGAACAGGGACATAGCTAATGTTGTTGAGTTGCAGCATTATGTGGAGCTTGAGGACATATTTCGTATGGCTATGAAGGTGAAGAAGAAACTTAAAAGGAATGGTACCATGCAAGTTGGGCAGAATTTGAGTGCTAGTTCCCCTTGGAAATCAAATTTGAAAAAAAAAGGAGGAGAAGGCAGACTATAATTCCAAGAGTGATAACAAGCCTAAATTTGAGTTGTCCAAGGGCAAGGATGTGAGCTAGAAGTAAGGACAAAGGTAATTATGATTTCCAAACTCAAAATAGATATATCAAGTGTTTTAAGTGTTTGTGTAGGGGGCATATTGCACCCCAATGTCCAAATCGACGTACCATGATCTTGAATGGAAATGGAGACATTGAGTTCGAGAGTGAACTTGATGATGAATTACCACCAAATGATGATGAGAGTGATGGAGAACAAAATTTGGTGGAGGGAGAGGCTTTAGTCACAAGGTGAGCATTACATGTTTAAGAGGAGGAAGATGATGTGCAACACGAGAACATCTTTTACACTTGATGTCATATTCAAGGAAAGGTGCGTAGCATGATCAAAGATGGAGGGAGTTGCACTCATGTAGCTAGTGAAGTGATGGTATCAAAGCTGAATTTACCTACCACTAAGCATCATAGACCATATACTCTTCAATGGTTGAATGATCGTGGAGAAGTGAAGGTGGACAGACATGTTTTGGTTTAGTTTTGTATTGGCAAATATCATGATGAGGTTTTGTGTGATGTAAAACCAATGCAAGCCAGTCATATTCTTTTGAGTAGACCTTGTCAATTTGATCGAAGTGTGATGCATGGATTCAAAATTTGGAACTCTTTTGCCATGAATGAAAAATTGATCACTCTTGTACAATTAGCACCTTAACAAGTGTATGAGGATCAGATGAGAATTAAAAATGAGAGCGTAAAGAAATGAGTGTGAAATTGAGTGTAGTGGAAAGAAAGGAGTGCAAAGAGAGAAAATGCCAAAAAAGCAAAGAAAAGGCAACAAGTGAGTGCAAAAGAGAAAGAGAGAAAACAAGAAAGTTTCTTTGCAAAAGAAAGTAATGTCAAGAGAGCTTTTTATTCTAAAAAGCCTATGTTTGTACCGTTGTACAAAGAGGCATTGATCAACACTAATGACATTAACTCTTCTTTGCCAAGTGTGATTGTTTCTCTTTTACAGGATTTTGACGATGTGTTCCCCGAGGAAGTTCCAAGTGGTTTGCCATCAATTCAAGGATTAGAACAGCAAATTGATTTCATCCCTGGTGCTCCAATTCCAAAATGACTACCCTATAAAAGTAATCACGAGGAAACAAAGGAACTTAAACAGTAAATGGAGGAACTCATGGCCAAGGGATATGTGAGGGAAAGCATAAGTCCATGTGTTGTTTTGGCGTTACTTGTGCCTAAAAAGGATGGGACATAGAGGACATGTGTTGATTGTCAAGCCACCAACAAAATCACTGTAAAGTATAGACATCTCATGATGAGAACCAAGCTGGCCTAAGCAAAACTCTAAAGGAGTCATTGAGCATTCAAGGAGGCCTTGTTACAAGAGCTAGAGACAAGAAGATAAAGGAAGCTATAAATGGGCTAATTGAAGATATATGGACCAAACAAGCTCTAATTAACTTGGAAATTATTCAAGGCCCAATAAATCTAATCCAAGCTCAATTAAGAGGCCCAATGAGTGTCTAAATTATTCCAATTTCTTCCAAGCATTCCAAGATTCGTGAGAGACATTCAAGAACGTGTGCAAGCTGTCCCAACAAATTAGGACTGATTTCTTACCTTAATTAGCTCAATCAAATAATAATTCTGGTCAAGTCATTCAATTAGGGTAATTTCTTAACTTAATAAGATCTTACCTTAATTAGATCAATAAAATAATGATTCTGATCAAATTGTTCAATTAGGATGATTTCTTACCTTAATTAGCTCTTACCTCAATGCCTATATAAAGGCAAGCATTGTATTGTTCAAGGTGGAGAAAATTCATAATTTATGGAGTGAGGTTAATCTCTCTTTTGGTTCCTTTGTGAGCTCATGAACTTATCAAGATTGTTATCTTATGGCATTCAAAACCTATCCTATACCTTTGGTTCCTGTCTTCTATAGACATCAGGTCAAGGTTTTTTTCTCCTAAACTTGTTTTTAGCTTTATTGGGTTCCTTGCTTCTAATTGTGTGATTGTTGGGTTTCAAGGTTCATCCTTGAGGTTCACATCAAAGGGTTCCCAGGGCAGGTCACCTAGTGGGTTCGCATCATCCCATTCCTATATTAGATGATATTCTTGATGAATTGCATGGTTCTTGTATGTTTTCTAAAATTGATTTGAAGAGTGAATATCACCAAATCAGAATGCATAAGGGAGATGAGTGGAAAACAACCTTTAAAATAGAATATAGATTATATGAGTGGTTAGTTATGCCATTTGGTTTAACTAATGCACTTAACACATTTATGAGGTTAATGAATCATGTTTTGCATGCTTTCATTGGCAAGTTTGTAGTTGTTTATTTTAATGATATTCTAATTTATAGCAAAAGCTTAGCTGAGCATATTGATCATTTGAGAAGTGTTCTAAGTGTTTTGCGTGAACAACAGTTGTATGCTAACTTTAAAAAGTGTTTCTTTTACACAGATCAGATTATGTTTCTTGGTTATGTTGTTAGTGCTAAGGGAATTTCAGTTGATGAGGAAAAGGTTAGAGTTATTCGTGATTGGCCTACATCTAAGACAATTACTGATGTGCATAGCTTTCATGGTTTGACTAGTTTTTAACTGATGTGCATGGCTTTCATGGTTTGACTAGTTTTTATAGGAGGCTTGTTAAGGATTTCAGTACCATAGCTACACCATTGAATGAAACTATGAAAAAGAATGTTGGTTTTAAGTGGGGTGATGAGCATGAAAATGCATTCAATTTGATTAAGGATAGTGATACAACCAGCCTTCACAATGGAGTTCCACGCCTTACACATCAACTTGACAAGCTACACATGCCAAGTAGTCCAATTACAATGCAACAAGCTTCAAGGCTTAAACAAGCGATGCAAGCTTTTGTTCAAGCCCAAATCATAAGTCAAGTACATGAGGAGGCCGAAACATCCATGGAAGAACACTAAGGCATGCCCAAGCTTGTGACTTTATTAAAGGAGGCATTGGAAGAGGCTAGTACTTAGCCATTTTTGGGAAACAAGCTCAAGTTTTGTTTGGGACGCATTTTTTGATAATTTGAGCTTGTTATTTATTATCTCTTATTTTAGGCCTAAGAACTTGTTTATGGGCTATTCTTTTAGTTAGTAGCATGTGCTTTCATTAAAAGTCACATGACTTAGTTTTTGCTTAATAAGGCCCATATGCCCCTCTTTGTGTGTTTGGGTATTTTGAGACTTATTTAATTTTTATAGGAGTGTTTTAATGTGTTTAGGCCATTCCTAAAAAGACTTGGATCAGATTGTGTTCAATGGGCTAGATACTTCTAGATTTGTTAGGATTAGCCTAGTTTTCATTAAATGTGCTTGCAAACCCATTCCTATTAGGTTAGGACTTGGTCAAGAGTATTTATACCTTATTATATCCTTGTAACCCTAGATTGGATGATTAATAAAATTTTAGAATTGAATTCTTCAAGTGAGGCGTGAATGTCTTCATGGTTACTTCAAGAAATTGATTTGTATCAATAAATAAGTACTTGCAACATAAATTGATTTATGATTTATTTGAGATTGGGTCTCAAACTTATGCTTTGGGGTTTGCTCTAGCATGTTTAATTGAATAGAAAGATTGAGGTTTTGATTCAATAGGATTAGGGGGTTTCAAGAACCTTGTTTTCTTAGGAGTTCTGTATGAGATAGGTTGATTTTTGCACCATTGCTTGCTTTACCTGACTTTGCTAAAACTTTTGAGATTGAGTGTGATGCTTCAGGTATTGGCATTGGAACTATTTTGAGGCAGGAATGACGTCCAATTGCATTCTTTAGTGAGAAGTTGTGTGGAGCAACCCTTAACTACCCAACTTATGATAAGGAGATGTATGCATTGGTTCGAGCTTTGCAAACCTGGCGACATTACCTATGGCCCAAGAAATTTGTCATACATACTGATCACGAATCCTTGAAGCATTTGAAAGGACAAGGAAAGCTGCATAAGAGGCATGCCAAGTGGATGGAATTCGTTGAAACCTTCCCCTACTTGATCAAGTATAAGCAAGGTAAAGAGAATATGGTTGCTGATGCATTATCTCGAAGGTATTTAGAATCTCTACTTTAAGTTCCAAATTACTAGGATTTGAGTATATCAAAAACTTATATTTTAATGATCATGATTTTGCTAATGTTTAAGGGACTTGTGAGAAAGTTGCATTTGGAAAGTTTTATAGGCATGATGGGTATTTATTTCGAGAGAACATATTGTGTGTGCCTATATGCTCTTTGAGGCACTTGGTTATGAGGGAATCTCATAGTGGTGGATTGATGGGTCATTTTGATGTGAGGAAAACTCTAGATGTCTTGCATGAACATTTCTTTTGGCCACAAATAAAGCATGATGTTAAAGTAAATTTGTGAGAAGTGCTTCACTTGTAGACAAGCCAAGTCTAAGGTCTTACCTTATGGATTGTACACCCCTTTACCCATACCTAGTGAACCATGGGTTGATATCTCTACGGACTTTGTATTGGGACTGCCTAGGTCAAAACGATGTAGGGATTCAATATTCGTTACTGTTGAAAGATTTTCCAAGATGGCACATTTCATTGCTTGCCATAAAACTGATGATCCCAACAATGTTGCTGATTTGTTCTTTAAGGAGTAGTTCGTTTGCATGGTATGCCAAAAAGCATAGTTTCTGATCGTGATGCAAAGTTTTTGAGCTACTTTTGGAACACATTGTGGGGTAAGTTAGGAACCAAACATCTCTTTTCAACTAATTGCCATCCACAAACAGATGGGCAAATAGAGGTAGTGGACCAAACTTTGTTTACTTTGTTGCATTCTATTATTCAAAAGATTTTGAAGAATTGAGAAGATTGTTTGCCACATGTTGAATTTGCTTACAATTGAAGTGTGCATTCTACTACTAATCTTTCACCTTTTGAGATTGTGTATGGATTTAATCCATTAACTCCTTTGGATTTGTCACCTTTACCAATTGATGAGAGAACTAGCTTCGATGGCAAAAAGAAGGCTGAAGTGGTGAAACAAATGCATGAAAAGGTGAGGCAGTAAATTGAAAAGTGAACTGAACAATACACTACTCAAGCAAACAAAGGCACAAGTAAGTTGTGTTTGAACCAGGAGATTGGGTTTGAGTGCATTGTGCAAGGAAAGGTTTTCAGCTCAAAGACGTACCAAGTCACATCCCCGAGGTGATATTCCATTCCAAGTTGTTGCGAGTACGAATCTTTTTGATGACAGGGGGGATGATGAGAACTAAGGAGCCAATGTGTGGACAGTTATTAAAGACCCTTTGCACATTCCAGACTGTCCAATTACAAAGTCAAGGACTAAGAGGATGAAGGAAGCACTTAATGGCATGATTCAAGATATTTGCACCAAACAAGTTATTTTGGGCCAAAAGAAAAGCCTTGAAGGTGGAACATACCGCCCAAGTATTATTAATGTGGTCTAAGTACTTAGTGGGCATACATTAGAGTCAGTTGGGTCTTAAATGGGCTTATTAGCCCACTAAGGCTAGGTATTACAAAATTTGGGCTAATAGGCATACCAAACAGACTTGTTTTCACTTCTTTTGTTAGGCATAGACCTAGGACATATAAATATACATCCTATGTACTCAGAAACAACTTTTGACATCTTTTTACGAGAATTGAGAGAAACTTCTCTGGGGTTCTTCATTGAACTGTAGAACTGATCAAGATTGATTCAATGTTGTGGCATTCAAACATGACTTATCACTCCCTCTTCTCATCTATTCTGAGTGTGGTGTCCATATCCTTCTTTTTATCCTTTGTTTGTGCTTGTTGTGATATGATTTAGCTTTCTTGGAGGTCCAGATTTAGTCATTTTGGGGTTTGCATTAGTAATTTATATGGTTTTGGATGCTTAATAATAGGTAATTTTAGTTTCTCCATAAGCAAAGTACTAGCAACATTTGTACGACTTCCACTATCAACAGTCACATTACACATCTTATTAGCAATTAATCAATGAGTGTGGAACAGATTTTCACATTGTTCACCATGGTCATTATTTTTATTTTGCAAACAAAGTGTGTGTGTATAACCAATGTTTCTCCTCTAACATATTCAACATCACTAGCATATTCTAATGGTGGTACATCATTATCATTATCATCATCCTCTTTCTCACTTTCAGATTCCACAACCCCATCCCTAATGATCATTATCCTTTTTGCAAGGTGACAATTATAGAATGATTCAAGTTACAACCCTAGAAGATGGAGCTTGTACAAAATCCAGCTAATTACAATGTTGAATATACCCAGCAACAGTAATTTCTCTAAGTTCAGTTGCATCTTAATAAGATTGAAAATGAGTTGTCGATTGGCAGTAATCATGACTACTACCCTTAGTTTAAGGTAGAATAGAATCCAACTATATTCGCTGTAATCTTCGAGTTTTCCAAAGATTTTAATGTTTCTCATCCTCCATATATAATGCACTAACATAGAAAAATCAAATTTGAAGACCTTATGTCCCTCCCTGCTAGTCCATTTCAATTCATTAGCCCAAGTTAAGTCATTCAACTAGCTAAGATTTTTGTTTTGCAGTCCAAAGACGATGAGGAATGAACAGCATAGCTATCTAGTATGAAAGCACTTGAAAAATAAATGATCTAGTTTTTCATTTTCTTTAGAACATTAAGGACAACTTGAATCTGAAATTTCAAACTTGATTCTATATCTAGTCCCCAATTTTTGTAGTGCTACTAATCATAAAATGAAAGAATGAGCTGGAGTTATACTTGATCCCCATATTAGTTTATGACGAGAGAACTTGACAATAGGACCGAGCAGCAACTGTTTGCAAGATTGTGTTGTAAATTTATAAGACTTATGAAGCTCCCATCTCATTCCATCTTCTTGCATCTGGTTTGGAGACTATGTTGGCAATGTTCTACAATCGATCCAATTCCCCTACTCATGGAAAGGCCAATGCCAATTGTTATTTCAAATCAGTACTCGCACTTTAGAATCATTAGGGATAGAACCTCTTAAAGTTGAAAAGCTTTGAGTGTTACATAGAGGAACTATATCATGCCAATGATAAAACCAAAATGTAGTGCTTTGCCCATCCGAAGTGTAATGTTTTATATGAGGGTGTATAAAGGACCTAGTGTGCAAAATTTATTGAAAGGTGTAGGATTGAGAAGATTTATAATTAATAGACGAGAAGCCTTTCTGTTTAACCTGAACCTATCATACCCATAAGCTTCCTTTCTCCCAAAAAATTCTCCATAATCTTTTTGCCAATAAATTCGTCTTCATTCTGCTAGCTGAGTTAATTTCCAACCCCTATTTTGCTTAGAAAGACATATAACACTCCATTTATTCTTATCACTTCTTACGAGAATTTTGTCCATGCTAAATGAAGTCTCGAATTCTGTCTATGCCAGATTATTTGAGTTTGAAAGTAAAAATCAAACTATTCCAATCATCAAAGGAATGATGATAAAATGATTACACTTTGAATCCTCCAAAATGCCACTAACTTAACAAGTTTGATAAGTTAAAAAGAAAACAAAGATTTTAGGTGTTGAATGCCACAAACTGAATTAGTTTGATAAGTTCCAAAGTTGATGCAAGAACTTTAAACAAAACTCTTACAAAGATAAACTTAGAAGTTTTATATTCATCAAATTTGTGTTTACAAAGAGAATCAGCCTTATTTGTATCAAAGGTTAAGACACAAAATTTAATTATGATTTAATACAAATTACAAACGCCCAATTATTGACAACCCCACAACTTCTATCTCCTTGTTCTAATTAAAAGACACTAAAACTCACACTTTCGTGCATGCTAAATTTACATAGAAAATAACCCAAGCCCAATTTACTAAAGTTTAAAATAACACAAAATAACAGCCCAAGATTCAAACACACATAATGAAGGCTAATTGACATTTTATTCTTCAATGGGTTGGATCGATTCAAACAATGTGGGTATGAACATGTTTGAATCATGATAATAAGCTTAAGGTCTTCTTGCATACATAAACTTTGACAAAATTTAGGTCTGCTTGTTCCTTCCAAATGTCTTCAAGTAAGCAAGTTAGTGCTTCTTTCATCCTTTTAGCTTTGGCTCTTGTCATTGGCCCTTCATGAATGGTTAAAGGATATTGCTTCTTGATGTTACCTTGAACCTTGGCCAAATCATCCCTTTGTTGATTCATATCATCATATTCTTGTCTCCATTAGCTAACCGTTGAATTCTTGATGTTTCGTTTAAGCTTAACATCTTGATCTCCTCCTTAATTGCTTGAAGTATTTTAACACAAATATAAGAATTGAATCCATATACCTTTATGTCTAAGCCCTTAGCGTTAGCATTTGCAAAGCCTATAAGATTTGCTAGATGGTTGTCAAACTTAAAGGGGAAGCTCATGGAACAACAATTATGTCTAGTTGAACCATAAACGGGGAATGATCTAAACATGGATTATGAAATTGGGCGATAATAAGGAGTTTAATTTGATTAGCTAATTGGAGTTTAGGAAATCCTTAAATTTTTTAAAATACAATTCTCCTTTCCATTTTTTACTCCAAGTGAATTGTTGTTGCCTTTAATATTTGAGGTCAGCTAGGTCATATATAGAGAAATAATCCCTGAATTCATCTGCTTTATGTTTGATAACACATTGCTTTTCAGCTAAATGGGAATAAAGGATATTGTTAAGGTATGAACCTTACTAAAGTACTAGGACCCAACAATTGCAATTGATAACTTTGCCTTAGACTCGTCTATAGTGCAGCTAGAATCCATCTATTAATTAGGTCATAAGACAGGCTTTAGTTCGAATAGCTTTTGGCTAGAATATGGCTAATTTAACCAGAGATTGCAATCTCAATCCTAAAGTGAGCAAAGGATTTGACGTAGCTTCTCTGAGCTTTGTTTAACAAGTCATAGTAAAAAGAGTAAGAAGAATTTTTCAAAAAATACCATGCCTAGCATAGAGATAAAGATTTGAATATTGTGCAATAAAAGCATTTTCATCACGGGTCTTCCAAAGAAAGAGGGGAAGCTTATGAAAATCTGTCTTGCATCTCATGTGATATGGACAGAAAGGATGCTGCCAAACAAGTTAAAACTTGGTCTTCACTCCTACCTTAAGAAGCTTTTCCCACTCCATCCAAAGCTTCTTATAGCTCTTTGACTAACTAAGTAGGTTCTCCCCCAACTCCAAAGGTTGGTTCAACCCTTGCTTGAAAATGACACAGTTCAATGCTAAGCATTCAAAATGGACCAAGAGAGAGATGAGATTGCAAAAAGCACTTTCCATCCAACTTAATACTTAATTTGAATATACGAGAGCAAAAACAATAGGCAAGGGGCATTAGCTTAAAGTGGATTTATTGGATAGGATTGCAAATCCAAGGTCTTAGCTTAACACATGCTCTTTATATTATTTTGACTTCCTTATTTTAATCTTTACATTAGTATACATTATAAATCTTATATAGTTATTGTATACCCATAATAGGAATATTGGTTCTCCCACCCAATGGAATTATAGGAGATTCTCCACAGTACAATTGTATATAAGCTTCAGTTTTTTCATTTGTCTTCCTCCTGATAACAATCTTTGTCTCCCTTGTCTCGTAGCAGCCTTTAAAGCAGTTGTATTTAGTCATGCCAAGCAAGCAAATAGTTAGTTTCCTTCTTGGCTTGCAATATATATATATATATATATATACCTGCCCAGCGAAATCATATATGTATGTATGTATGTATGTATGTATGTATGTATATATGTATGTTTATGTACCTCCCCAGCAAAATCATTTTAAAAATTAGGTGAATTAAACAAATGAGTTTTGAAGCAAGCTCTTTACAATATTATCTTACTTAGGCGAGCATGTTGATGAGAAAGATGAATGAATCCTATGAGTTAGGAAGAATTGAATTTACAACAATCCTAAGCTCATCCCCTATTTTAAACAAAGAAACTAGATTACAATCTCCTTAAGTTTTTGGAATCCTAGTCCTAAGCCCTTCCCAGCCAAGTGAACATAGTGCATAAGTGGTTTGAGATCTAATGCTAGTTACTTTCCTTGTCAATCCAGTGGAACTGCTAAGGTAAAAAAGCTTTGGAAAAAAATAAAGTTAGGGATAATATAGGACTCTATAAACTATATATATCATTGATAGATTAGAGGGCTCAATTTATTTCCCTAATAGGTCTTAAGGATAAGAGATAGATTTAACAGGTGAATTTATTCACCTTTTCTACAAGAATCTTTTTATTCATGCATTTCATATCCTTTTCATGGGAAGTATGTCTTTCCTTTCTATGGAAGATCAAAGTATGTTATGAATAAACTAGGTCATCCTTTTTATAGAGTAAGGGCTAGAGAAGGAGAAAGGGACAGAGCTAGATAAAGAGAAAAGGGTGCAAAAGCAAACATGTTATTAAGCTGTTCAATTGGCAATAAAAATGAATGGGTAAGTTAGTTCGCAGGCGAGTTAGCAAAAGCAACTAGATTGGTAGTGGAAAGGGTGGCTAACATGGATGGCTCTCTTTCCCTTTTCTTAGTTAGAGTCCTAATCTGATAGTCCAAGCAACTTTTATGGGCCTTAGACAAAAGCAAGTTCAATTGGAGTTATAAGTCAAGATCCTTTTTTTAAGGCCATCTCTTTTTATGTTAGGTCCCTTTGCTTGAGCTTAAAGTTGCCAATGGTGAGTAAGCCTTTACAGTTACCCCCCTTAAAGTTGGTAGAGACAATTCATTAGATAAGAGAAAGCCAGAAAGTTAGATAGTAAAAGCAAGGTAGGTTCAAAAGAGTATATGTTCTTTTCTTTCTCAGCTAAATAAAGTTCAAAGGCCTAAGACTAAGTTAGTTCGGTTCCATCCAATGATCTAGTTCCAATCCTATGTAATCAAATACAACTAACCATTTTAAGTACCTTTATAAATTAAACTCATTCAATTTGAGTTCTAGGACTTACAAGCTCATCACCTTCCATTCTTACTTGCATCTATTAGGAGAAAGCTTAATTGAGTGGGATTTATCTTCCATCTCATGAGAGTTTCCTACTAGCTAGTTAAGTTCTATTCGTAAAGTAAGTTATCTAACTAAATCCAAATTTAAGCAAGTTAAAGCAAGGGCTTGGGACTTGATCCACATGATATAATGAACGAGCATATGTTTTGTCTTACATTAAAAGAAGACTAATTTTGATCAAACAAAGAATAAACAAACTAGAATCTGTACCTTCTCTTATTCTATCAATTATATAAAACTCTCTAAAAGGGCTATTTCTATAGCTCAAAAAAAGATTTAGATCTCTGTTCACTCTACGAGAACACAATTTATGGTTTCAAAGGAATCTGAGTTGTTCATCTTTGGGCAAATCTGGCATTTGTTGGCCTTAAACCTCCATCTAGTGATTGAATCTTGGATGTTTTCCTTATGTCTTGCCCAGAGCTTGTCTTTATTTAGAATGGATGCAATTCTAAAGTTAATGATATGAATCAACAAGGAAATGATTTAGCCAAGGTTGGAGGTAACATCAAGAATCAAGAAGCAAGATCCTTTAATCATTCATTAAGGGCCAATGATAAAAGCTAAAGCTAAGATGAAAAAAGCATTAACTTGCTTACTTTAATACATTTGGAAGGAACAAACTCACATAAATTCTATCAAGGGTTATTAACATGATTCAAACATATTCAAATCATGAAGATAATGATCCAACCCACATTGTTTGAATCAATGCAGCCCGTTGAAGAATAAAATGCTAATCAACCTTGATTATGAGTGTTTGGATCTTGGGCTGTTATTTGATGTTATTTTGAACTTTAGTCAGTTGGGCTTAGTTTATTTGTTTTGTGAACTCAACATGCTAGAATTAGGTTTTTAATTTTGTTAAATGTGAACTTTATTGTCTCTTAGTTACAATAAGGAGTTACAAGGCTGAACTATTTTTGGGGATGTCATTAAATGGGCAGTTATAATTTCTGTTAAATCATAATTGAATGTTGTGTCTTAGCCTCTGTTCTATATAAACTTCTATCCATCCATTATCAAAGAGTAACAATTCTTGAACCCATCATAAATCACCTTCCTATCATATTGCCATAGTCTTCCTAATAACATATGCCCAACATACATAGGTAGCACATCACACCACACCTCATCCTCAAATCTACCAATGGAGAAAGAAACTAATACTTGACGATTTAGCTTCACATCACTATCATTTAACCATTGTAATTTATATGGTTTTTAGTGTTTAATAGTTCAGTTCCTCACAAGCAAAGTATTAGAAACATTTGTATAATTTCCGCCATCAACAATCACTTTACAAACTTTATTAGCAATTAAACAATGAATGCGAAATAGATTTTCAAGTTGTTCACCACATTCATTATTTTTACTTTGTAAAACCAAGCGTGCGTTGTACAACCAATGTTTCTCCTCTAGCATATTCAACATCACTAACGTCTTCTAAAGGTGGCATAACATCATCCTCTTTCTCATTTCAGATTCAACAGCCCATCCGTCATTATCATTACCCTTTTTATTACGACATTCAGATGCCAATTACCATGTCTTAAACACTTAAAATACTTAATTTCTCTAGTTTGAGTAGTTTGATTTGCACCTTACATTTACCATGTCTTCAATCTACACATAATGTTGTAATTCCACAAGATCATCAATGTTGTTGTTCAAGCCACTCGAGAACCTAACCATGGTTGTCTCATGATCCTCCTACACTTTAGCATTGTCATGGCTATCTTCATCTCTTTGTGATATTCTTCCACACTCATGGAACCTTGTGACAAAGTTTGTAAATACTTATAAAAAATTCCTATCATAGTGGCTAGGGATAAATCTCCTCATGATTTGTTTCATCTCTAGCCATGTCTTTATAGGTCTTTCACCATTTCTACACCTATTTTTACAAAATTGATCCCACCAAACAATAGCATAATCACAAAATTCAACAGTGGCTAATTTTACCTTTTTTTCTTGAAAATAATTATGGCATTCAAAGATCATCTCCACCTTGCTTTCCTAGTCCAAATTGCCATTTGGATTATTCTTCCCTCAGAAAGAAGGAATCTTCATTTTAATGATGCCTATATTTTGGTTCATATTATGAAAATGTCTTTTCCTATTTTATCTTCTAGGATGAACATCTAGACCGGCAATGGTATCTTGGTCATAATCCATATCAACTCCACCATAATAATCATTATGGACAAAGGCTGATTTCTTTCCTTTTCCTGGCTCACCTTGCAATTCGACAGTGCATCATTGTGTTTTTCCAAATGATCTCTTACATCTCCCATCATTTCAAACATTCATTCAAATTGTTGTTGTATTGCTTAAATTACTTAATCATTTGAGGAAGAACTCACTTTTTCTTTCTTAGACATGTCTTAAACATGAAAAAAAGTAGTCTCACGCACTCCCTTACGTGTTTCACTCAAATAATGGATCACTCCACTTGTGTTTCACAATTTATAAGGCTCTTCACAATCGCTCTTGTTTTGTTTATGGGTTCTTAGATTAACTAAATTCCTTAAACAAACAATTCAGATTATAGTAATTAAATGAATGACAAAAGGGAGGTCTAAGGAAAAAAAGATAAAAGGTAGGCCAATTTAAAGTGATATAAATTGTATCAAAGGCTAGAACTCAGTTGTTGTATATTTCTTTTTTAATTTTGTTTGTTAATTAGCAATAAACAAGGATGTTAATAATTGAAATTGAAGAAAGACCAAAATAGATAGCTATGGTTCTAGTAGAGAAGAAAAAGAAAAGAGAGCGAAGAACTAGATTAACAACAAATAAAAGAATACGCAAACCTCAAACTTACACTAAAAACTCTGATACCAAATGATGGAAATATTCAATTTAGTAACCATACACCCAAATAGTTGAAGAAATAAGATACGTATGGAATGCAAATTAACGCCCTCCATAATTGATTCAAACCTGGATCGTTCAAGTTTGAAAGTAAGAAACAAAACTATTCTAATCACTCTATTAAAGGAATAATGATAAAATGATTAGAAGAACACTTTGAATCCTAAAAAATGCCAAAAAATTAACAAGTTTGATAAGTTAAAAAGAAAACAAAGATTTTAGGTGTTGAATGCCACAAACTGAATTAGGTTGATAAGTTCCAAAGTTAATGCAAGAATTTTTAACAAAACTCTCACAAAAAAACTCAGAAGTTTTATATTTATCAAATTATTGTTTACAAAGAGAATCAGCCTTGTTTATATAGAGCAAAGGCTAAGACACAACATTTAATTTTGATTTAATCCAAATTGTAACTACCCATTTAATGATAGCCGCACAACTTGGAACTCCTTATTCTAATTAAGAGACACTAAAACTCAAACTTAATATAAGGTAACTGCCCATTTAATGATAGCCCCACAACTTGCAACTCCTTATACAATTAAGAAACACTAAGACTCACGCTTCATACAAGTTGTAACTGCCTATTTAATGACAGCCCCACAACTTGTAATGCCTTATTCTAATTAATAGGCATTAATAATCACACTTAAAAAAATTAAAACCCTAATTTGAGCATGCTGAATTCACACAGCAAATAACCCAAGCCCAACTTACTATAGCTCAAAATAACACAAAATAATAGCCCAAGATCCAAACACGCAATAATCATGGTCGATTGTCATTTTATTCTTCAATGGGATGGATTGATTCAAACAATGTGGGTTAGATCATTGTCTTCATGATATGACCATGTTTGAATCATGTTAATAAGCTTAATCTCTTGCATACATAGACCTTCGACAGAATTTAAGTGAGCTTGTTCCTTCCAGATGTCTTCAACTAACCAAGTTAATGCTTCCTTCATCCTCTTAGCTTTAGCTATTGTCATTGGCCCTCCATGAATGGTTAAAGGATCTTGCTTCTTGATGTTAACTCCAACCTTAGTCGAATCATCCCCTTGTTGATTCATATCGCTGTTTTGATCAAGATTTTGCCTAGTGTTACTGTTGATTTTTTTGCAGGAAAATGAAGATCTCTTTCCCAAAGAAATTCTAATGGGGATCAAGGTACTGATCAAATGGCTCAAGATGATGTTATCGAATTTTCCCAAGACCCATTGCAAGGAATTGGAAGTCACTAGAGCGAGAACAAAATGAACGAAAAAAGCTTTAAAAGGATTAATCACTGAGATGCAAGAATATGAGGTTATTCTTAAAGGTGCTAAGGCATTACCAAGATTAATTACTTATCTTCATGTACAAGATGTTGGACAAAACTTAGTACATGGAGAACAAAGCTTGGAATCCAAGATACAAGGTTGATTATCGCACTTGGGTTTGAAGGAAGCCTAATTTGCATAATTAAGATGCATTAAGCAATTGTGCTGGTTATGTTGATTTAATTAAGCCCAAACTTACCTTTTTATGTTAAGAAGGCCTTATTAAGACTTGTTCCTTAATAATTTCGGCCATATCTAGATAAATCAGATTGTTTCCTTAATTGAGGAGGTATCCACATTCAAGGCTGATTTGTATCCTAAAATTAAAGATTTTCTTTCTTATTTAGATCTTTCCTATCTAGGTATGAACTAAGAATATGTAAGAAAACCTTAGGATATTATAATTCCTACTTAAAAGGTTATCTAATATCAAAATTGAGAATATTTTCCAGCAACCTTTATTTGTTCTTTTGTGTTCTTGGTGGAATACAACTCCGATTTATCAAGGGAGTAATCGAACTTTATGGCAACTTAAGATCGGGGCTTTAAGAACTTGGCTTCTTTAAGGTTCTAATATGATATTTCGACTTGTTTTCTAGAATTCTAGGAATGCATAAGAAATGGATCAAGAGTTCCTAGAGTGTCACCTAGCTAGTTCGTATCATTTGGTAACAAAGCCTTATGTAGAAATTAGCATTCTATCTTTTCACTATCATTGTTCAGTGTTTGTTACCTTTGTCCTTTGTTGATTTACAGTTTCAGTTCATTCTTTTATCTAAGTTCAGTTTCAAATTCATTACAATTATGATGTTGCTATCTTTTTAAAGTTTTAGTTCGTTCTTTTCATTTTGAATCAGTTTTGTTCTCATTAAAAAAGGAATCATGTTTGAAAAAAACAAAAAAAGAAAAGAAAAGAGACATTGTGAACTTATTTGTGCATCTTGCATCTGATTCAAGTTATTCTATTAGGATTACAATCTGATTCATTTTTGTAATCAAGGAAATCATATTCTAAGACAATTATTCATAAGATATTTCCTTTCCTTTTTTGAGTTTGGTTAACTGATTCCAGATCATTTGTCAATTCATGTGTGATAGAACAATTACTTCTTGTTCTTCTCTTTGTGCTCTAATAAATTCTTTTGCATGTCTTTTGCATCCTCTTGATGTTATCTTGTTTCCTTTTGACGTTATCTTATTTCCTTGACTCCTTAATTATTATTTTGTTTGTGTTTACCATTTGCCTATGCTAAGTTTTAAATTTTCTGATTTTTAAGATTTGCCATCATCTAACCTATAACTCCTCTTAAATTGTTAGTCTTGATTCTCTTAAGAACGTAAAAGAGGGCTATCTTGAGTTAAAAAAAAGGTAAGAGTGGTGAGTTCAACATTGTGAAAAGCCAAAAATAGAGTGAAACATGAGTGAAACATACATTATTTTAAGTGTAAACACATAAGTGAGTGTGTGAAGATCCTATTTTGTTTTACTACTAACTCTTGCAGGTTATAAACATAAGTACTGAAGGAGAACAATACTAAATTGACATGAAATTGTTCATCAAGGCTTTCAATGAACAATTTAAGAAGTTGACCACCACGTTGGATGATTTGCAATCTTCACCAACTTCCAAATCCACTAGAAGGCTTGTGCTTGAGGAGGAAGAGGAAGATGAATTAGAGTATGAAGATTCCAACTCTATAAGAGGCAAGAAATTCTTTTCCAAAAGCGATAACAATTTGGGTAGCATAAAGATGAAGATTCCATCCTTTCAAGGAAAGAATGATCCTGAACTCTGTTTGGAGCGGGAAAGAAAGGTTGAGCATGTATTTGACTTCCATATCTACTCAGAGGAGAAGAAAGTGAAACTTGCAACTCTTGAATTCATAGATTATGCAAGTATTTGGTTGGACCAATTAGTGATAAATAGAAGGAGGAATAGTGAGAGACCAATTCGTCATGGGAAGAAATGAATATGGTAATGTGCAAGAGATTTATAGCAAGTCATTATTATAGGGATGTGCATAGAAAGTTGCAAGGTTTGGTTCAAGGGTTCAAGAGTCTAGAAGACTACTATAAAAAGATGGAGGTGGCCATGATTAGAGAAAACATAATAGAGAATCAAGAGGCAACAATGGCTCGATTCATTGGTGATTTAGACAAGGAGATTGTTGATGTCGTCGACTTACAACACTATGTGGAGATGGAGAAATTACTACATGATGCCATTATAGTTGAGAAACAACAAAAATCAAGAAAATGAGGTCCAACTTCTAACTCTTCTTGGAATCAAAAGGAGATATAAAGCCAAAGCTCAGCTACTACTTCTAATTCTTCTTCTAAATCTTGTGATATTAAGTGCTTTAGGTATGAAGGGCTTAGACATATTGTTTATTAATGTCCAAACAAAATGGCTATGATTATGTTGGAGGATGGTGATGTAGAGAGTTTTAGTTCAAGTGATCATGAAATGCCACCATTAGAGGAATGCTTTGATGTTTACATTGAAGAACCACACATGGAGATATGCTGGTTATAAGCTTGCACTAAATATTTAATCAAAGGATAAAAATGAAGGGGAGCAACATGAGCACATTTTCCATACTCGATGCCACATTAAAAACATGGTTTGTAGCATGATTATTGATAGTGGCAGTTGTACTAACGTTGCTAGTACTTTGATAGTAGATAAGTTGAACTTGGATACTTTCAAGCATTCTAAACTACATAAGTTGCAATGGTTGAACGAATGTGGAGAAATTAAAGTGGCCAAGCAAGTTTTAGTGTCTTTTTCTATTGGCAAATATAGAGATGAAGTTCTTTGTGATGTGTCATCAATGCATAATTGACACATTTTATTAGGCCATCCATGGCAATTTGATAAGAAGGTTAGACATGATGGGTACAAGAAATGTTACTCTTTTGTACTTAGTAACTGAACCATTGTACTAACCCTCTTCATGTTAGTGCTGCTTTTGATGTTGCTGATTTATCTTTGTTTGATGTAGGTGATTCGAGGACGAATCCTTTCGATGAGGTGTGGAATGATGGGGATCAAGATATTGACCAAATGGCTCAAGATGATGTTAATAAATTTTCCTAAGACCCATTACAAGGAATCGGAGGGCCAATGACTAGAGCAAGAACAAAATGAATGAAAGAAGCTTTACAAGGATAAATCATGGAGATGCAAGAAAAGGAGGATGTTCTTGAAGGTGCTAAGGGATTACCAAGATAGACAAAACTTAGTACATAGCGAACAAAGTTGGAATCCAAGATACAAGGCTGATCACACACATGAGTTTGAAGGAAGCCCAACCTGCATAATTAAGATGCAATACGCAAGTGGGCTAGTTATGTTGAGTTAATTAAGCCAAAATTTATCTTTATGTGTGAATAAGGGCTTATTAAGACTTGTTCCTTAATAATTTCGGCCATATCTAGATAAATTAAATTGTTTCCTTAATTTAGGAGGTATCATATTCAAGGCTGATTTGTATCCTAAAATTAAGGATTTCCTTTATTATTTAGGTTTTTTCTACTTAGGCATGAACTACAATAGGTTTTATGGGATTGGGATATTATGATGCTTATTAAAAGGCCATCTGATGTATTTCAGGATTATCATTATTATCAATAAAAGTTGAGGTATTTTCCAACAAGCTTGTGGCCTTGGTGGATACAAATCTGACTTATCAAGGGAGTGACCAACCTTTGTGGTGTCTTAAGATCAGGGTTTTAAGGACTTAGCTTCCTTAAGGTTCTAATATGATAGTTCAACTTGTTTTTTAAAATTCTGTACATGCATAACAAATGATCAAGAGTTTCTATGGCAGGTCACCTAGTGGGTTTGTATCAAATTCCTAATGGTTTGCACCAATTAGTGGAATTAAACACCAACTTGATTTCATTCTTCAAGCAAGCATACCATATAGGCTAGCATATAGATGCAATAATGAAAGAGAACAATGAAATTCAGAAGTAAGTGAGATTATGGAAAAAGTATATATTCCTAAAAACTTGAGTCCATGTGCGGTTTCGATTTTGTTAGTGCCTAAGAAGGATGGTTTTTGGAGAATGTGTGTTGATTTTCGAGCCATCAATAATTCACAGTATTAAAGGTGATTATTCGAGAATGAATCCTTTTGAGGACAAGGGGAATGATGTGAATCAACAAGGGAATGATTCGACCAAGGTTGGAGGAGGTAACATCAAGAAGCAAGATCCTTTAAACGTTCATAGAGGGCCAATGACAAGAGCTAAAACTAAAAGGATGAAAGAAGCATTAACTTGATTAATTGAAGACATTTGGAAGGAACAAGCTCACCTAAATTTTGTCAAGGATCTATGTTTGCAAGAAGAGCTCAAAATTATTAACATGATTCAAACATGTTTGAATCATTAAGATAATGATCTAGCCCACAGTCAGTCAACCTTGATTATGTGTGTTTGAATCTTGGACTGTTATTTGGTGTTATTTTGAACTTTAGTAAGTTGAGCTTGGTTTATTTGCTGTGTGAATTCAGCATGCTAGAATTAGGGTTTTAGTTTTGTTAAGTGTGAGTTTTATTGTCTTTTAATTAGATTAAGAAACTACAAGGCTAAACTATTTATGGGGCTATCGTTCAATGGGCAGCTACAATTTGTATTAGATCATAATTGAATGTTGTTTCTTAGCCTTTGTTATATATAACAAGGCTGATTCTCTTTGTGAACGCATGACTTGAAGAACATAAAACATTTGATTTTTTTGTTATATTTTTGTTCAAAGTTCTTACATTAACTTGGGAACTAATCTAATTAATTCATTTTGTTGAGTTTCAATACCTAAAATCTTAGTTTTCTTTTTAAATTATCAAACTTTTTAAGTTTGTGGCATTTTGGAGAATTCAAATTGTTGTTCTAATTATTTTATCATCATTCCTTAATAGAGTGATTGGAATTGTTTGTTTCTTACTTTCAAACTTGAACAATCCAGCTTTCCATCAATTATGGAGGGTGTTAATTTTCATGCCATATATATCTTAATTATTTAGCTATTAGGGTGTATAGTTGGTAAATTGAAGATTTCCATTAGTTAGGTTGGCAGGTAGTGCCTCCACTTCGAGTAGAACTAATAGAGATATTATATATGCTAACCTACAAAGCTTCTAGTAAGGACGACTTGAAGACCTTGAATACAAGGTTAGCTGACTAGATTATGTATATAAAGAAAAGGGGAAGAATCAACAATTGAAAGTGGCAGTTAGCACCATGGTATTGAATCACTCCCTCTTTTTACCTTAGGGAGTGTCAAATGCAATGTGTTAACTAGGATAAGAAAGCCTTAAAGCAAGGAAGAGAGGTAAGGTTGGTGTGAAGGCATTGGAGGTAGAAAGGCTTTGAAAGCAAAATCAACAGATAGGAAAATGCAAGTTTCACCATCCAAAAAGCGAATGTTAGGAGTTGATTTTGATTTTAGATCATAAGTCTATTGGGTTTGACTTGGTTGCATGCATCTCATGCATGCAGATGCAACGGATGTGTCGAAATCAAGATTCGACACCATGTCAATCCAAAAATTACATAATCTCACATACATGTAAGGATATGTAAAGAATATGAAATAACAAAACCTTTTATGTTGTGTATCACCTCCTTGCTTGTTTCTTCTCCTTGTTTGAGTTGTTGTAAACACCAAACCCTTCCTTGATCTCCAAGAACACATAAAGATGGAAGAAGAAACAATGTATAAGGGTTATTTGAGCACCAAACTAGATGAGTTCTAATAGATGCTCAAGATGATAGAAGATAGGTCAAGAATCTTGTTGCTTGCACTTTGATTCATGCAACAATTGCATGAATTGCAAGAACAAGACTCAAAACACGTCTCTCTCACTCTAGAACTTTGCTAGAGCCCTTATGCTATCACTTGTGCGTGTAAGAAGTGAAAAAAACCTCTTGCACATAAGTGAAGAACTCATTTATATGTCACTTTGTAGCTTATGGCCTGCTGGCCACGATCGTGGCATGCCTCGCCTTAGGCCACGATCATGGCATGCTTAAAATAGGCCATACACACTTGTTTTTCATCCGATCTTGTATGCGTGTGATCCTTAGGTTTCTGACTATTTTAGGCACTTGAATTAACTCTTAATTCAAACACATCATGAAGGGTTTCATGATGCCTATTTACCAGAGTATAAGTGGATTAATACACAACTCTTTGATAGTTAATTATCCAACTTATGAATCTTTCCATAGACAATTGCTATGCAATTTGTCCTTTCACCATACTATACCTCACTTAGTTCAGAGTATGGGCTATGTGTCAACTCCCACTAGACTGACTACGTCACATCTAGTCCAAGTGATGTTAGTTCTTATCCTGGGATCTCATTACGCTATGTTATCGAAGACATTCTTCATGACACATAATTGCTCTGGCCAGATACTCCCAAGTAATGACCCTAATAAAAGGCCGTATGTAACGCCAGACTTTTTGTATTGATCTGTACTTGGAGATACTAATGTATATTAACATATACATGGATTGTACATGAGTTTGAAAATATATTTGAACTCTTTCGGTATATATGCCAGTGATATATAATGTTATATTCCTTTACATGAATTTAGAGTTCATCGGTATGCAAAATCTTGGAGATTTCTGACTTATAAGCTTCTAAATATGTAAAACTGAGTCCATTGGAGGGATATGGACATGGTGGCTGAGTTAAATGTGTTCTAATACCTAATAGGTGATTAGACATGATTTTTAGACTTATTGGACACTTAGATAGCTTAATTTGAAAAGTTGATGTACATAAGAGCTTATGTGCAAATTGTTAAAAGTTGAGGGTTTTAAATGTAATTTTTCAATTCTTTGAAGATCAAAAGGTAATTTTATAAAGTTAAGGGGTTTAATTATAATATTCCAAAGTCCGAAGACTAAAATGAAAATAAAAGTTTTGGTTATTCTCAAATTTTGGACTTAATTGCAAATTTAGGAAAAGTTGGAGGGTATAATGGTAATTTCATATAAGCTAAGGGCAAAAAAATATTTTTAACGTGTATGGTCAAAGATGAGTCAATAATTTAGATCTTTCTTCATGTGTGGCCGTGAACCTCTTTATTAAACTTTAGAAACACCTTGTTTTAATTAAAAGAAAGAAGAAGAAAGGAGAAGAGAAGGTTTGGCCATCACCTATCTTTCACCTTTTTTTAATTCTTTAACCCAAACCAAGGTGTTCTAAGGTAATTTAGGGTCAAGGAACTCAAATCTATCATTAGATTTGAGAAACTCTCAAAGGATTTAAAAGATATTAGTAGAGGAAAGTTTAGGTAAATTTTGTCTCATCTCTCTGTACATTATGGTTTTGAGTTTGGTGTTAAGATATGTTGTTCTCCATGCTTGACTATACATAAATGTGGTTTAGATGAATGAAATAAGTCATGGAGAAGTTTCCTTAAGCTAAAACCAAAATGCCCTTTTCTTTGGTGAAAGTTTGTAATTTTTGAATATCTTTCGAAATTGATGGTTTAAATGAATTTTATGGTGTTGATTGTGTATACATAATGTGAATTGATGAAAAAAATGCTGAAGATGTATATGGAATAAGGCTTGGCTGAAATTATAGTGGACGAAATGGATTAATGTGATGAGTGGTATAATTATGAGGAATATGGCCTAAATGAGGGGAAGTGGAGTTAATGGAATGGTGACATGTATTGTTGTTCGGAAGTGCTTGTTATATCACAAGATTGGAGCATGAATTACTATAATAAAGTCTTGAAAATATAACGTGAAAGTAATGCACATTAGGTGTTTGATAAAATGCCTAAGTGAACTTGGCTTAGGATTTAAAGATTGTAATGGAGTGCATTGGAAAGAGGCTTTTATGTATACTTAGAGTAAACTTGAATTTTTGTGTAGATTGATGGGTAGTGACCTAATATGTTTGGATAAAATGTGTGTAATTATGCTTTGAAATGTGTAAGTATTGGATCCAAGGCATTAAATGCCTTGAAAAATGCAAAAGTTTGTGTTTTATACACTTATGTGGTGGTTTATACATATGAGATATATGTTTGAGTAGTAATATATGATATCTTGCATGTATAAAGGCTCGAGAGCTATTGATCAATGAAATTGTAACGAGGATTGTTGAAGTCAAAGGAGTATTTTTTTGAGGTGAGTTGGGGAAACCATATCTCTCAAATGGAATTAGGACAACCTAAGACATGCATGATGACTTGTATGTGAAATTTGAAACCTCAAATGAACAACTTTGCACTTGGAATGCAACTGAGTACTTTTATTGCATGAAATAATGTGTTGAAACTTACATATGGATAACTGAGTCATATATGCTACGTGTATGTGTTCTCTTTTGGCTTAGAGCCATGGAAAGGTTCCATTTTATAGATTTGACCGATAAATAAAGGCATGCTGCCTTACTTGATTTTCGTACTTAATATTTGTATCTGCTTTCTGTGATTGGTAAGATAACGGTCGGCCAATCATGTGCTAGGCACAACAAATTAAGCTACCCTCGTAGCCTTGATGCTGGTACATAAAAGTCAAGTCCTCGTATCCATACCATTCGACTAGACTTACGGGTGATTGCACACTTAGAGATCTAGTCACTGACAAAGTCATTAGCTAGGGTCATGATGCTCTTGTTGACTATATTCTGGACTCACCACAGATGAATATTGAGCCAACACCAAGAATTGGTGAGTGTGCACACTATTTGGCCGATTAACAGCAACACACATAAGTATTTGGCCTATTCTAAGATTTGGCTTCCCGGTGAGATTTGATTTATACATGTAATTATTTTTTGGCTCTTGTGTTCTGGAACTAGAACCTATGTCTACCAAATGAGTGATTAATAGACTAGGTCTATGTGGTTCCTAACCGGTATGTATTGAGTCATAGGCTAGGCCTATATGTTTCTATGTCATGTATCTTCATTTTATGAGTGGTTGTGTGCATGCTAGATGTGTGAAAAACCCATCCTC
>JANIIA010000005.1:42788429-42809056 GCA_027478495.1 Erythroxylum alaternifolium
TGATCATCGGACCTTCTGTCCGGAATTCACAGTCAGTAATTTACTCATAGCTTTAATAGGAGGTTTGTTAAGGATTTCAATACCATAGCTGCACTATTGAATGAAATTGTGAAAAAGAATGTTGGTTTTAAGAGGGGTGATGAGCATGAAAATGCATTCAATTTGATTGAGGATAAGTTGAGTTTTGTACCATTGCTTGCTTTACCTAACTTTGCTAAAACTTTTGACATTGAGTGTGATGCTTCAGATATTGACATTAGAGATTTTTTGACATAGAAATGATGTCCAATTGCATTCTTTAGTGACAAGTTGAGTGGGGCAACCCTTAACTACCCAACTTATGACAAGAAGATGTATGCATTGGTTTGAGCTTTGCAAACCGGGCAATATTACCTATAGCCCAAGGAATTTATCATACGTACTGATCATGAATCCTTGAAGCATTTGAAATGACAAGGAAAGCTGCATAAGAGGCATGCCAAGTGGATGGAATTCGTTGAAACCTTCCCTATGTTATCAAGTATAAACAAGGTAAAGAGAATGTGGTTATTGATGCATTATCTCGAAGGTCTTCTCTTATCTCTACTTTAAGTGCCAATTTACTAGGATTTGAGTATATCAAAGACTTATATTCTAATGATTCTAATTTTTCTAATGTTTATAGGTCTTGTGAGAAAGTTTCATTTGAAAAGTTTTAAAGGCGTGATGGGTATTTATTTTGAAAGAACAGATTGAGTGTGCCTATGTGCTCTTTGAGGGAGTTGGATGTGAGGGAAGCTCATAGTGGTGGATTGATGGGTCATTTTGGTGTGAGGAAAACTCTAGATTTCTTGTATGAACATTTCTTTTGGCCACAAATAAAGCATTATGTTGAGCGAATTTGTGAGAAGTGCATCACTTATAGACAAGCCAAGTTTAAGGTCTTACCTCAAGGATTGTACACCCCTTTACCCATACCTAGTGAACCATGGGCTAATATCTCTATAGACTTTGTATTGGGACTGCCTAGGTCAAAACGGGGTAGGGATTTGATATTTTTTATTGTTGAAAGGTTTTTCAAAATGGCTCATTGCATTGCTTACCATAAAACTGATGATGCCAACAATATTGCTGATTTGTTCTTTAAGGAAGTAGTTCATTTGCATGGTTTGCCAAAAACCATAGTTTCTGATCATGAAGCAAAGTTTTTGAGCTACTTTTTGAAGACATTTTGGGGTAAGTTACGAACCAAACTTCTCATTTCAACAACTTGCCATCCACAAACAGATGGGAAAACATAGGTAGTAAACCAAACTTTGTATACTTTGTTGTGTTCTATTATTCAAAAGAATTTGAAGAATTGGGAAGAGTATTTACCACATGTTGAATTTGCTTACAATTGAAGTGTGCATTCTTCTACTATTCTTTCACCTTTTGAGATTATGTATGGCTTTAATCCATTAACTCCTTTGCATTTGTCAACTTTTTCAACTTTGTCAATTGATAAGAGAGCTAGCTTCGATGATAAAAAGAAGATTGAAATAGTGAAATAAATGTATGAAAAGGTGAGGTAGCAAATTGAAAAGCAAAATGAACAATATGCTACTCAAGTAAAGAAAGCGTGCAAGAAAGTTGTGTTTGAACCAAGAGATTGGGCTTGGGTGCATATGCACAAGGAGAGGTTTCAAGCTCAAAGACATACTAAGTTGCTTCCTCGATGTGATGGTCCATTCCATGTTATTGTGAGAATTAATGATAATGCCTACAAATTGGATCTCCCAGGTAAGTACAATGTTAGTGCTACATTTAATCTTTCTAACCTTTCTCCCTTTAATGGAAGTGAAGATTCGAGGATGGATCCTTTTAAGAAAAGGGGAGATGATGAGAACTAAGGAGCCAATGCGCAGACAGTTATTAAAGACCCTTTGTACATTCCAGATGGTTCAATTACAAGGTCAAGGGCTAAGAAGATGAAAGAAGCACTTAATGGGCTGATTTAAGATATTTGCACAAAACAAGTTATTTTGGGCCAAAAGAGAAGCCTTGAAGGTTTCTATACAGCCCTAAGTATTATTAATGTGGTCCAAGTACTTAATGGACATATATTAAAATCAACTGGGTCTTAAATGGGTTGATTATCCCACTAAGGATGGTTATTACGAATTTTCGCCTAATGGGCATACCAAGCATACTTGTTTTCACTTCTTTTGTTAGCTTTAGACTTATGGCATATAAATATGCATCTTATGTATTCAAAAACAACTTTTGACATCTTTTTATAAGAATTAAGAGAAAATTATCTTAGGTTCTTCATTGAACTGTAAAACTTATCAAGACTGATTCAATCTTGTGGCGTTTAAACCTGACTTGTCACTCCCTCTTCTTATCTATTCTAGAGTGTGGCGTCCATCTCCTTCTTTTTATCCTTTGTTTGTGTTTGTTGTGACTTGATTTAGCTTTCTTGGAGGTGGAATCTGTCTTGCTTATGGCTATTTAGATTTAGTAATTTTGGGGTTCGCATAAAAAAAGATCTACTTTGTCTGGATTCAGAAATCAACTCATGTTGTTTTACAATCCAATCCAAACACAAATCTAAAATTTGATAGAAAGACAAAGTAAACATTGAAAAATGAAGACTGTAAAATCTATCATATAAACCCAAAAATACAAATCCAAAATCCCATAAATGATTCAAGGGAGATGTTGCTCAATCAAATGGCAGAGTAAGGAGCGGTATTAATAAGTGCAAATGGCGTCTCCCTATCTACGAATGCTTCATTTTCTCTTCTTCTATATTCATTGACACATCTTTTATTGTCAATGCTTTGCTAAGTTGTCAGCTGCCACATTTTTCTATTCGTTATACTCGGACTTCTCCAACAAATCAAAGAAATGTCGAATGGAGTACCAAATCCTCTCTGATCCTTAAGAACTTTTTGTTTCTATTTCTATCTAATCGCAAAGGCTAAAGCACAATCAAGTTAAACAAAACTTCAAAGTACTGTAGTAGCTAAAATGGCAAAAGAGTTTGATGTTTAAGTTAGGGTAACAAAAATTAAATTTAAATAATTAAAGTGGGTCCCATAATTAAAATGTTAAACATTTTAATTTAAATACGTAGGTTCCCCATTATCAGTTGGTAATATGGGACCCACCTAAATATTAAAATATTATAAATATATGCTAGGTCAATAAAAAACTGACTGAGTCTCATTATGATTAGTTTTTTTGGTTAATTTAGGGTCAAATTTTAAAGTTTTTCAGATGTTAGTGTACTTTTCAAAATGTTAGGGTTAAATCTAGGGTTAAAAATGACATTTTTGCTTAGCAAAAAAATGTATAGCTTGGTCATTGAAATAATCTGTATCCTTAGACTTGCTTGGTTCATAAGTACCAACAATATTACCATTTTGATGAGCATAACGTTTGGATATGATTTTGTAATTGCTCTTAATAAATCATAGTTTTTTTCACAAAATCTTCTTTTTTTTTTCCAAAAGACAACATTAACTTTATTGTAAAGAGATAATCTTAGATTACCTTTGGCTTTTTATAGTTGTTGATACCCCTTACATTCCAAGTTAGAACTAATATTATGAGAGGTTTAAGGTGTTTGCAATTTCCTTGGCTTTAGCCTTTCTTCCTAAACTTCTTTTCAAAGTTGGGTTGAATGCATCTGGATTTAAAGTTTCATCTTTTCCCATTATCGAATATTATCATATTTGAAGTTTCAATATTATTAATTTCTTTAGCTTCCCTGTATAAATAGACTTCACTAGTTAATGGTTTAGGAGTGATCATTCCAAAACAATTCTTGTTGATTTTAGATTATAACTCAAACAAGAAATCTCATGATTTCTTAAGCATACAAGATCTTATGCATGTCACTAAAAAGGGTAGGATGATATACTAAGTTGAAACGTAGCAAAATAACTTCTTGTGTGCTTGATGTTTTGCCTCCCTTGTGGAGATAAACTATGGCTTCTCCTTCTTCTCTAGCTCACCATGGTTGGAATGGATGGATTAGACCGATCTCGTCACAAAGGTCGAAAGAGTTGCTAACTTGTGAAAGTAGCAATCCTTATGGTTCACCCACAATGCTTTTAATAAGCCTAACAACTATTTTATGGGACAGTGCTTCGACACATGAAGACTTGAAAGAAGGGAGTGTATTCGGCTCAAAGATAAGGAGAAGAGTGTAGTATTCAACCAAAGAAAAACTCTCTCAAAGGAACTACGAAGTTCCTTTTTATAGGCCACCAAAAGGTTCCTTTGAAGATTCATGACTCTTTCAAGAGTTATATCTCTTGGTGAAACATCATGACTCTTCAAACAGTTATGTTTCTTGGTGAAATATCATGGCTCTCAGCCAAGGGACATATCCTTTGGCAAAGAGTTATGTATCTTCACTTAAAGTCATAATGTTACACTCATGACCATTCATTAACTAGTTTTAATGAGCTCCCACTAGCTCACTTTAAGCTATCTTAAGACACCTGAGCTAAGAGAAAGTCATGTCAAGCCACTTATAGCTTACATGAGCTTTATTGAGCTCCCTTGAGCTGAGGGTTAGCTCCTTACATGAAACCCAAGCACTTTCAAATATATCTTGGTGCTTCAAATGGAATTTGTAGCACTTAAGTTTTAAAATTCCAATAGTTCTCAAGTAGGGTGATATTCTTTTTTCGAAGTAGAGCATGATTCGTATAGTTTGTATAATTGCTAGATTCCATTCCTTGGCCTTTCTCATATCTTTTATCTAACTTAAAGAAGTAAAGCATTCAATTATTCCCCCTTTCCTCCTAAATATTTTTGTTAATTGATTTATCTAATCCTGTAAGCTCAAAGTAATTTCCCTTGACAAAGATGTTGCCTATTTTTCTCTACTCCTTCCCTTACCATCTAAAGGATGGCTTCCAATGGTATGAAACATTGACTAAATTTGCCACTAGTTCTTCTAGCTCACAAAATCAAATTATGTAGATTATATTTGGGAGACTTAAAATTAAATTTATCTCATCACATATCTTAGAAATTTCAATCCTTTTCATTAAAGCAATACAACTGTCTATAGATATAGGTTTCCTTATAACTTACACGATAACTTAAAGGCAAAAGGTACATATTATTCCTAACATTTTTTAAGAATTTTAAATTAGTCCCTATTGTTATCTATGATATCACGTTACACCTTAACATTTTTAAGTGACACTAATAACACTTTAAATCTTTAAAATGATAAGCCAGCTTCTAGTATACATGTCATAATAGAACACAAAGAGAAAAGGGGGTTAGAGGAATGTTGGTCAATGGAAAGAAGCCTAAGAGAACTTGTCTCTTCGAACCCTAGCCTTGGGAAACCACAAAGGAAGACCGCGCCTTTGATAAGTCAAGTATTCTCAAAAAATAAAAAGAAAACAAAAATGTTCTGAATAATACTCAATATTATTTCTGAATCAATCTCCTCAAAGTACATAGAGGGTGCCTATTTATAGGAAAAACTTTCTAAATTAATGTCCTAAGGCATAAACTAAATAAAAGGACACAAATCAATTCCTAAAATAAAAGGAAACAAAATAAACTTAGAAAATTTTTTGACTATATGACCCTATTGGAAAACACAAAGGAAACTAATTAAAATATGATTTGAACATATTGGAACTTATAAAGCACATTCTTCTCCTTACTTTGAAATGGAATATGGTTTTCATATGGTATCTTACGTGAGTTCTTCCAATTGGACTCAATGTGGGCCTTTGGACACTTCATATTGGGCTTCAAGGACTAAGACAATGCCTCTTGGACCTTTATGAGATGCAATCTGGCTCAACAATATGGGCTCTATCTCTTAAAGGTCTCAAATCAAACACTTCAATGCTTGCTTCATTGCTTTGGCCCTAGCTCTTGTCATTGGGCCTCTAACATCTTGTAATGAATCCTTAGGAACATTAGACTTAAATGTTGGGCCTTTTATATGGGAATTTCGGTCAGCCCCTTGCCTTGTACATTCAGACTTCAAATCTGATCCAATTTCCGCTTCTAAGCCTCCTTTTGCTAGCTCATGTCCATATAAGTCATGTCCTAAGCTCCTTCTTGTATTTCACATACTCATGGTTCTTTATCATTCCCTCCCTCCTTGAAAGGATTTGTCCTTGAATCTGTAGCATGAATAAGGGATAAGTCAGGTACATTGAATGTAGCACTAACATTATCATAGGAGCTAGGCAAATCAATTTTATAAACATTATCATTAATCCTTTCTAAAACTTGAAAGGGGCCATCTCCTCTTGGCTGTATCACAGATTTCCTTTATTCAAGAAACCTCTCTTTTCTTAAGTGCACCCAAACCCAATCACCAGGTTCAAATACAACACACGTTTGACCTTTATTGGCTTGCTCTATATATTGTTCATTTCTCCTCTCAATGTTGGCTCTAACTTTATCATGCAACTCCTGCACAAATTTAGCCTTTTTCACACCATCAAGGTTAGTAAACTCATTAAAAACGGAAGAATTTCTAAAGAAGTCAAAGGATTAAACCCATAAACAAACTTAAAAGGAGAAAATTGAGTAGAAGAATGACTAGCACGATTATAAGCAAACTCAATATGTGGGAGACACTTTTCCCAATTTTGCAGCCCTACAACAGAAGCAATTTTAGGGTACAAACCATCAAGAAATCTTCTCATGGTAGCTTCTATGTCCTCCTCAACATTGGCCCTAATCATGATGATCACCATCTCTTAATGGTGCTCTTCAAAACTCATAGATCCTTGCCTCAATCTTTGTAGCCGCTTGAATAAGTCTCGATAGTAATGACTTGGAACAAAGTGCTTTCTCGTGATGGATTTCGTTTTTTTCCATATGCGGATTGGTCTTTCAAGATTCCGCCTTCTAACTAACTAAATACTAGCATAATCACAAAATTCAATAGCAGTAAATTTTATCTTTTTCTCTTCACTATATATATGACACTCAAATACATGTTCTATTTTCCTATCCCACTCTAGATACAATTCAGGATCATTTTTCCCTTAAAAAGAAGGGATTTTCAATTTTATGTTGTCAAGAGCTTATCTACCTCTTTTAATGTTGGGGTCTTCATCCTCGGATTGCACATCTTCATCATTTTCATGGAATGTCCTTCTGGGACCTTTGTAGTTTGATATGGATTGGATGTCATCAAACATAGCATTCAACCTTCGGAATTGATCTTGCACAGCCTTCATAAAGACTTTGAGATCTTGTCCATGTGATTCATCTTCTTGAGATATGTTTATGAACTCCAAAATGTTAGTGAACAAAAAAATAATATAGACCTCACCACTCAACCTCACGTGTATACAGTCAATAGATGCTAAACAACTCATGTATCATATAAAAATTAGCTTTTTCTATAATGAAAACACTCTTGCCTTTTGCCACTCAACTTGCTTTCTATAGTATCCTTATTCGAAACAATATGCAATCAAATAGAAGCAATCAAACCAAGTGGCAGTCAAGACTAGATTCCAAAAATAAAATTCTCAAAGAATCCAAAAGGAGAAACAAGGTGTGGAAAATAAAAAAGAAGAAGTAAAGGAGATGAATATACAAAAGGAAGGGGACTTGAAGGGAAAGGAAGGGTCAGAAACTCTAAAAATAAGAGGACAAAAAGGAAGTTAGCAATAAGAGTATTAGGAAAGAAAAATGATGAGAAAGTGAAGAAACTTGGAACCCAAGTAAAGGAAAAATAGTATAAGAAACAAATTAATGAAGTGATTACCTTAAGGAAAGTCACAAACTTGAAGCTAAAGAAAGATGAATGAGGCAAGAAATAAAATAGGAAAATAAAGGCAAAATAGGACAGTAATTAAGATAAGAAAGTGAAGCAAATAAGAAAGTAAGCAAGTTCCAAGCAATACAAAATAGGAAAGAACTAGCAATTCAAGTTCAAGCAATAGGAAAGATGTTACCTTTACTTGATTGCAATTAGGAAAGTAGCAAACTTGGACTCCACTTCTCTAGAAATTACAGCACACACTCTGACTATTTTTTCTTTATTTTTTCTTTTTTCTTTTCTTTTTTTTGGACTTCTTCTTCTTCTCTTTTTTTCCAGACAGTTTGAAGTTCACACGAATAAATATGAAAACAAAAAAATGCAAAGCAGTTTTTAGAAGCTGGATGCTCTCAAATTTCTAGTTAGTGTAACTTGCTTTGTAAAGCTCATATTGGAATGATTCCAAAATGAGGAGAAAGAAGAGATTCTAAACTTTAAGAGACACTATTGATCAGCCAAAAACTCGAACAAAAAGTGAATGAAATAATGGATGGAAAAGGACAGAGAGGAAGAACGAAAATAAACAACACAAAGGATAGCAATTTAAAATCTAGCAATCAAAGCTCTTATACCAAATGATATGAGACCCAATAGGAATTTGTCCTAGAGAACCTTCAACAAGTTGAAGTTATGCCTGATAATGGTTAGAATCAAACAAACACACGAAAGTATCAGAAACAAAATTGAAAAGATAAAAAATAGAACATAAAGAGAAAAGGGGGTTAGAGGAATGTTGGTCAATGGAAAGAACCCTAAGAGAACTTGTCTCTTAGAACCCTAGTCTTGGGACACCAAAAAGGAAGACAATGCCTTTGATAAGTTAAGTATTATCAAAGAATACAAAGAAAACAAAAATGCTCTGAATAATACTCAAGATTATTTCTAAATCAATCTCCTTAAAGTACATAAAGGGTGCCTATTTATAGGAAAAACTTTATAAATTAATGTCCTAAGGTATAAACTAAATAAAAGGAAAGAAATCAACTCCTAAAATAAAAGGAAACAAAATAAACTTGGAAAATTTTTTGACTAGATGACCTTATTTCAAGGAAAACAAAAAGGAAACTAAATAAAACATTATCTGAACATATTGGACCTTATGGAGCACTTCCTTCTCCTTATTTTTAAGTGGCACATGGTTTTCACATGGTATTTTACTTGAGTTCTTCCAATTGGACTCAATGTGGGCCTTTGGACACTTTATGTTAGGCTTCAAGGACTAAGACCATGCCTCTTGGACCTTTATGAGATGCAATCTGACTCAATAACATGGACTCTATCTCTTGAAGGTCTTGGATCAAACAATTCAATGCTTCCTTCATTGCTTTTGCCCTAGCTCTCATCATTGGGCCTCCAACATCTTGTAATGGATCTTTAGGAACGTTAGACTTAAATGTTTGGCCTTTAATATGGGAATTTCGGTCAGCCCCTTGCCTTGCACATTCAGACTTCAAATCTGATCCAATTTTAATTCCTAAGCCTCCTTTTGCTAGCTCATGTCCACGCAAGTCATGTCCCAAGCTTCCTTCTTGTCTTTCACATGCCCATGGTTCTCCATCACTATATAATGTAATAACTAGTCTATTTGGACCAACTAGATGCTGATATAATCTTAAAAATAGTTTGTTTAGAAATTAATTAAAGATATGATTTTTACCTTAACATTTCACAAAAGATTTTACCATCATTTCTATTATCACTTTTTCTCCATAGTCACAGTGTAATAAGTACCATTTTGGTAATGTTAGCATGTAAAGTGGTACTAATGAAAACGATAGGGACTTACTTAAACCTTTTGTAAATATTGAGATGCAAATCACACTTTTGGCCAAACTTAAACCTATTATAGACCAATATTAAAGAGGATCATTATGAATATTGATACATATGGGGATTTTCTTAATTTTTAGTTGATCCAATTACATTGTAGGTACCATTTTTTGGACAATGAGTTTTTCGTTCTTATGCCATTATGGACTAGCTTTATGTATCCTCCTTAGTTGAGCCAATTTTGAAGATAAGGAGGCCCTATTGATTGATTTGAGTTACCCTTAGCTTCTTACAATAGAAATTTTCCAAAGCTTGCATTGGAAGGAATGCTAGTCTTTTACTGAAAAAACCCAACAAAGGTTGTGTGCCACTTAGTTTCACCTTGCTTCAAAGCTTATTTTGGTGAAGTGACTATGAATTCCCCTTCATTTTTTGATTAAGGGAAGAAATTAAGTTTATTAGTCAGGGAAACATCACCAAAACCGTGATATAAGATCTTCTTGGGATTTTTGTTGATTTATCTATATCATTGGTGTCTTTTTGATCTGTAGGTGCCGATTGAGTAGGAGAAATTAGATCCTCAAAAAAAGGATGAAAGCTTGTCAGAGGAAGTTCCATATCTTTTAATAATGAGGAAAAATTAGAAATTGTGAACGTTGAAAGTTAGTTCCCAAAAAAGGAAAGGTGGGAAAAAAACAAAAACAAGGCCAGGTAAACAGAGTTAAAGGAGTAGGATAGAAAGTGATGAGGGATTAAAAAATGAGGAATGATAGAGTAGGTAGGGAAAGGTTAGGTGAGAAGAAAAAGTAGAGCCAGTGTATCTAAGGAGTTTCACAAATTGGAATCTGTCATCTTTGTAATTTTAAAGTCCAAGGACAAATTACACAAACATTATAACGAGAAAATCCATAGACACATAGTAATATTCTATTTGGGATCCTTATAATTAGGCCATTTTAGTAAACTTTTTAAGTGACACATTTGTTTAAGTATCTTCATACTCTAATTTATGAGATCAATTGCTTTCTTCCTAAGAAAAAAATATAATGTATGCTAATTTTACTATTTAATCAAAAAATTTTAGGAGTAACTCATAAATGTAAATTGAGTCTCATAATTATAATTTTATCATAATTTCAATTACATATTAGTTATTATAGAGATTTTACTTCTAATAGTAAAACTTCAAATATTATTAACAAAAATATAAAGATAAAGTGTCATAATTAATTAAACTAATAATGTCATATATTAAATAGCAATCAGTCAATTGATTGAAAGAATATAAACTAACAATAACCATAATGAGTGTTTTTGTTACTTGTAATATGCATCATAAAATTTGTTTTTGGTTGCCAAAAATAACAGGTTAATGATCATAACCTGGTTTGATACCATTCCCTAGCTTCTTCTATCAACATAAAAGAGAATTCCTTGCACTTTATTACATCTAGAGTACCATACAGATTTGTTTACAAACAAACATTTGTGATATGTCAGATCTATTATCCCACCATAAGTTTCCACATTATGCATCTCAAAATAATAAAGTATTGGTTTGCTGTTACTTGGAGATGTAAGAGGATTTTAAAGATTCCAATATGGAGATGTGATTTTTGACAAAATATAAAGTTAGTGCAAATTGAGAACTGGCATTTTTTATGTGTAACCCAAAAAGATGAAACCCTAAAACCTATAATAAGCAAGAACAAATTTTACTCCAAGAAAATCAAACCAGGTTGTGCACAATGATAACTTAAACTTGAGCTTATAAAGAAGCACGAACCAAATGTAAAAGAAGGATATGGATGCCACACTTAGTAAATATATAAGACAGGGAGTAATAAGTCTTTGAACTCCAAAAGATTAATTCAATCTTGATAAGTTTAGAAGTTCAATTGAGAACATAAGAAAAGCTTTCTTTCAATTTTCATAAATGTCAAGTCTGATTTTTTAGTGCAATAATATGCATATTTATAAGCTTCACTGCAATTCCTAGGAAAAGGGAACAACTAAGACTTTTGCATACCCAAGTACTCAAATAATAACTAGAAGCTCAAATAAGAACACTTAGAAACTCCAATTTCCATAGAAAATTCTTACAAACCACCAAGATGCATTATTCAAGACATTTATGACATTTGAATTTAAAAGAGATCAATTAAGTACTTTAAGCATATGATTGACATGTTAGTAAACATTTCCACCTTTAACGGTTTTTTAGGCCCAAAATAACTTGTTTGGCCTAAATCAGTTAAATCAGTGTGTTTAGAGCTTCCTTGATCTTCTTAGCCCTTGATCTTGTAATTGGACCATCCATAATATGCAAGGGGTCTTTGAGAACTCTCTGTGTATCATCTCCTTGGTTCTCATCATTCCCTCTCCCTTAAAAGGATTCATCCTTGAATCTTAGCGTACATTTTAAGAGAGAATGATAAGAAACATTGAACATAGTGCTAACATTATACCCACCTAGGAGGTCTAATTTGTAGGCATTGACATCGATTTGCATGCCAAGTGAAATGGCCATCTCCTCGAGGATGCAACTTGGATCGCCTTTAAGCTAGAAATCATTCTTTGTACATATACACCCAAATCCATTGATAATGCTACCATGTTTGGAAGGCCTAAACCAATGAATACATCTCCTTGTCATAAGTTGGATAGTCAAGAGCTACTACACTCAACTTCTTATTGAAGAATGCAATTAGACATCGTTCCACAACAAAAGAGCTCTAATGCCAATACCTAAGCATCGCACTCAATCTCAAAATTTTTAACTAAGTCAGGAAATGCAAACAATCATGTAAAAATAAACCTATTCTTAATCAAATTGATTGCCTTTTCTTACTCATCATCCCATTTTAAAACAACATTCTTTTTAGCAATTTCATTAAATGATATCGATATGGTATTGAAATCCTTAACAAACATCTGATAAAAGCTAGTCAAACTATGAAAACTATGCATATTAGTGATAAACCTATGTGTAGGAGAATCATAAATTACCCTATCCTTTTCCTCATCAACCTAAATTCCTGATATCAACCTTAAGCAAACAACACTTATGACCCGAAAAATCACATGATAAAAACCTAAGAGTTGTCTTGATAAGTAAATTTTGAACTTAACCCTATATAAACTTGCCTTGTAGAACTAAAGTTATAATGAATGAAAGCCTAACCTTAACTATACAATGCCAATTAGAACTGAACTACGAGTTGATCACCATGAGTTTCCCCGATAAGATCAGATTGAGTTCCTACGTCAAGAACTAAGAAAAAGGATTCTCATAAAGAAACACAATTTTTTTAATGGAAGTGTGAACAATAAAATAGAGTTTAACCCTTTATATAGGGTTAATAAAACTTATTGACAAAACAGGAATTCTAATAATACAAGAAAACATATTATCCTTGTCTATTTTCACAACTAATGACTCTAATAAAAAATAGGATAGAGAATCAACAAGCTACTAATAAGAATCCTATTATAATGTAAATGACTTGTTGCTTTACTAAAGTGGGAAATTCTAAAACAATAAGGAAAATAAATATTTGACTCCCAACAAATGCTAAAACAATCTTGGAAATTTAAACAGTTGTGGGCTTCTTTGAATTATGGACGTTTTAGACTTTTGGGACTTCAATTGATGCCAAACATGCACTTGGTGAGTTGGCGCCTATTTATATGTTATGCATTTATCACGCACAGATTGTAGATCATGTTTCATGTTAAGTGGATAAAAATGCTTATGTAATATATTTAAGGTCTCTTTTAATACCAAAATGCCCCATTAACCCACCTATATGGATCTCCTTAACAAGCAATTTATGCATAGAACATTTAGGCAACCAAAAATTATCTTTCTTGAACAAAAAATTCGTCATACTTGTAAAAATCACCGTATGCACACTTAGAACATGCAAGCCACACATGTCCAAATTTAGCATCACTATCATACAAATTCTTAATGAACTTAAACCCAAATAATTTAGTTTGTAAAGAATTTGTTAAGACCCCACCCTTGCGAGACACGTGTCCGACGTCCTGAGTGACATCTGGACGCGCACATCACAAGGGTGGAGTGCCCTCACTTAGGATCCTTAATCATGGCAGATTTTCATCTTAATCTCTTCAACATTTTATCCCTTGACTTGTACTTAGAGCCTAAGTCTCTAACTGCTTCTTGATCCTTGATAATCACTTCTTAATCCTTAATTAGTGAATTCTGTGTTTAATTCCAACTAAGTGACAGTTCAATCATACTTACTTAACTTCTTCTTGTATCGTCCATGGTTGGCCCATCGTCTGTGTTTACTTATTGTCTGTGTTCTATCGTCTGGGATCTATCGCCTGTAGTAGACTTTTATCGTCTGGGTTGACCCCCTATCGTCTGTGTTTTATCATCTGTGTTCTATCGTCTGTGGTTGACTTTTATCATCTGGGTTGACCCCTATCGTCTGTGTTTTATCGTCTGTGTTCTATCGTCTGAGGTTGTCCCCTTATTGTCTATGTTTTATCATTTGCCTTTCTAGCATCTGTCTTTCTATCGTCTACCTTATAACGTGTTATCACAGACGATTTCTTACGTCTGTGTTATGATGTGTTGTCTGTGTTCCTTGCATCTATATTTCTTGCGTCTGTGTTTTGACGTGTCGTCTGCGTTCCTTACGTCTAAGTTTCTTGCGTCTATCTTTCATTTGCGTATGCGTGTGATGTCATCACAGACGATACTCTTCCTATATATTTTTCCTTTGCGTCAATGTGTGACGTCATCACAGACGATAAATTTCGTCTGTGTTTACTTAATGCAGACTTAAATCTTTTCAACCACCCTCATTCATTCAATTCCAGAAACAGATTACATAAAACATAAACATCAACTGCTTCCCCAAACCTCCAACCCATTTAATCATCACATGAAACATCAAATCTTAACAATGATTATCATCAAACCCAAAAGACATTTCATTCATATTAATAGGCAGAAGTCATTACAAAGCTTTACTGAACATCTCAAGGTACAATACATCTATTGAGTTGGAGAATTTAAAAATGCAAAGTACACTTGAAATTTGACTAAAGCCTTGAATTCCCAAAAAATTCTATCTTAAGAATACAAAATAAATTAGGCAGATTTGAGTTATGCCTTAACTATTGGCTTACTCACTCCCTTGCTCATCACCTAAATGGGACAAAATTTGCGAGGGGGTGAGCTTAACACTAGTGGGCAACAGAATTATAATCAAGAAACAAGCGAAAACTATTTGCAAAATTCATTTCATATTTTACATTTTAGAAATCATAGTAATCTTGCTTGAAAAATCATTATGTACTTGTTTCACAAAATTTTCCCTTTATCAAACAACTCATGAACAAATATGATTCATGCATGCATCAATCTTACTAACATATCATAGCACATCAGCACATCACAATGGTTTGGAAGGTCCATAAACAAAACAAACAATCATAATTCCATATAATGGTCCTGTGAAGTCGTGAACAGAACGAACTAGCACAATCCCACTTAGTAGTTTTTGTGTAGTCGTAAACATGAGAGAGTCCATGAAGGAGCTCCATGCCACTAGCAGGCATGTGGGAGAAGTCTTTAGTCTGAGTGCACTTGACAACAGAATGGACCAAACTAAACCTACATAACATGTATTTCATGATCTTGTAAACTTGTTGCCCATAATGGCAATTCTTGGACACTTGCTTTTTATATCCGAAAACATGATTTCATAAACTTGCAACTTTTCAAAAGTAAACATTTTTCCAAATCATGCAGCAACATATAACACATTTTCAACCTATCCAAGAACAAACAAATGCACATTGTTGAAGTAATTGAAATCATTTAATTTTCTTGGTTTGAAAGAAAACATTAATGGCTTATTGCTTCTTCATAAAACTGTAACCCACCTTGAAATCCTTGATTGTTTAGGTATTAGATTTAAAGATGTCTTTCCTCTTACTCCTCTTACTTCTCTTGATTTCCTTTAATAAAGAAAACAATCCCCATTCAATAGGAATTCAGATTTGAGAACTTATAATACACATGCACTAATATGGATCCTAAAATTCTTAAACCCATACATTTCTTAAGCTCTTTGAACCAAAAACCCTTCCAAAACTCTAAAAGATTAAAATCGATCTTACCTTGAATCTTCACCAAATAATGAGATTCTTGGCTCTAAAGAATGCTCTTCCCCTTCTCTTTCTTTTTCTCTTCTTGAGTAACCTCAGATTCTCTCTTTAAGACTAAGAAAAAATCGTGACCTAATTCAAAGCTCTATTCTTTAAACTCCACCGAAACCTCTCTTCTTCTTCCCCTCACGATTCTTTCTTCAATTTCAATACAAAACAACATCTTCTTTCAGTTATGTCTTAAATGAATGAGCAATGACCACTATGCCCTTCCATGTAATGCCTTACCCTTCTAACCTTAAGTGATCTTCCAATTTTGCCCTTATACATTCTTACTTCTTCAATTTAACTTACACCATACTATACTATAACTTAATCTTAATTTCTCCATGCAATACTTCAAATTCCATCAATCCATGAAATAAATCCTCCTAACTTGACATAACAATTTAACTCCAATTTAAAAATATGATTTATCCAACAAGATCATAAAATTCATTCAATTCATGCTTACTAAAATAATAAAAAAAATCAGGGCCCAACACATGATTTGCTGTTGGTTGGGGAACTAGATAGTGGAAGTACCAGCTCCTCTCCCTTGTTGAAATCTGTTTTGAACCCGTCCCTCTTCATTCCTGCAACTAAACCTAGGTTTAGCCCTCCATCCATCATTATAAGTGTTGGAGTTGGGGTCCCATTTTTGATTTGATCATCCCGGATACACTGTAGACTTCTTCAAACCGACTTGGGCAAACACTAAATATGTGCATCACTGACCCAAAAGTATCACAGCTAGGTGCTGTGAGATCCATAGAAGATGTCGGGCTATGCACATTTATATTCTTCAGCTCGGCAATGATGAAGGATAATTGTGATGTCACTCTGCTCTCCAAAGAGTCAACTTTTGACTCCAAACTCTCCATTCTTTTGGATTGGGCTATTGTGGTACCCAACTTATGCACTCCTCGGGTCTCTCTCACACTGTACTATTGATGATTTAGAGCCATCTTCTTGATCAAATCCCATGCTTTCGAAGCTGTAAGATTAATCAATGAACCTCTCGATGCTGCATCTAACATACCTTTATCTTAACTTTTCAATCCATCACAGAAATATTGCACTAACTGTTCATCCAGTATTTGATGGTAGGGGCATCTAGATAACAAATCTTGAAAGCAATTCTAGTAGTCATAAAGAGACTCGTCATAATCATGGTGTGCCGAGTAAATCTCCTTCCTCATTGATGAAGTGCGGGAAGCTAGAAAGTACTTTTCCAAGAAAGCCTTCCTCAAATTGGCCCAGCTATGGTAGGCATTCGCCACATACCTTGGAAGACTCATGTACCACTCTCTTGCTTTTCCTTCCAGAGATAGGTGAAAAACCTTCCATAGCACTTGATCAAGTGAAGCTCCCACTGGTTTCATACTCTGACAAATCATGGACAAGGATTGCAAATGCATGTAGGGATCCTCTCCTATCAAGCCATGAAATTTAGGAAGAGAATTAATGAGTAATCCCTTAACTTCAAAATTAACATCAAAATTAGGACAAGCAGCAGTAAATGGGTCATAATTCACATCAGAAGTTGTTGCTTCCCTAATAGTCCTTCTCCTTTGATTCCCATTATTTTCACCTACTCTCTTACGCTCCCCTTTACCTCCATTATCACCATTCCTATGTTGGTTAACATGAAAGTTAGGGTTTTGGAGAAAAGTTGGGTTCTTGACCATATTCACTCCTTCCACAAGGTTGCTCTCACTATCTTGCTCACTTGATTCTTCTTCAATAAACTCCTTACTTCTCTCTTTTTCTATTCTTTCTTTCTTGATTTTTCTCAAACGTCCCTCAATTTCAAGATAAAAAGGTAGGAGTTTTGCTTTTCGGCCATGCACAGAAACAATTCAAAGGTAAATAAAAAATAACAAAATTTACTCGCAAGCACACAATGTCAAATAAAAGATGAGATGTGATAGATGCAAGTGTACGGTATGTGAAAGTATGTATGCATGGCTCAAATAGTAATAAAAGAAAAGACTCAAAAACTATCCGAATGCAAAAAGAATGTTAAATATAAAAAAATCCAACTGTGATAGTATGCTTATGTTTGTGTTTTAAAAATTTTAAAACTATGCAAAGGAAAATAAAAATCCTATACTATTGATAAGTATAACACTAAACTATGTAAAAGGAAACAAAGAAGAAAAGGTTCCTAACTCAATGAGAAACAAAAATGACAACTGCTAACCTAAAGAAAACCAATTGCTTGGTTCCCCAGCAACGGTGCCATTTTGATCCGCTTCGTCTTTCAGTTTTACCCTTGGAGGTCAAATCAAAAATTGAATTCCAAAGATTGCAATATAGAATGCAACCTCAGGTCATCTCACTTAATTGGAACCTAATGCAATAGATCTAAGCTAGCTTAAAGGTCATGAAATGCAACTAAATTGGTTAGAAAGGGGGTTTTGGTTCTTTGGAGAACTAATAAAATTAAACTAATTGAAAGGGAAGTGTGTAAGAAAATATTTTTTTGGATTTTTAGGAATAAGAAATCAAAGGTTAAAACAATGATCAAATATGATGAAATCCTTTTGAAAAATGATCTTTGGCTATCATAGTTCAAAATAAATCTTTGTGGGAGTAAAAATCACTAAGTTTCCAAATGATAAACCTTAAAGAACTCTTTAAGTCCAAGGCTTTAATCAATGAACTCCATTTCTTAAAATCGTATTGAATGGATCTTAGTGAGTGCCAAGGGTAAGTTAATGCAAATGGCCAATTTGGTGATCAAGTATCATCTCAATATCAAACACAACTAGGTAGATAAAGGAGAATTCACAAAATCACGAAATGACATATATAAGACTTCATATATTCAAGCTCCAAGTTCTACATCAACAAGCCCAATAACATAATACATTGTTCAACACTTGATTAAACTATAATCAAGAAAATCCAACTACAAAGCATAATTCCTAACTAAGGAGTTCACAACAATGTAGTTAAATATGAACAAACCACTCCCCTTTGAAGCCCATTGAACTCAAGCCATTGCTACATCTTTAAGAGGAAATGGTGATTAGCCAGGCATTGCTTTGGGAGAACTCACAACTGGAAACCCACTAAGAGCATCCATGGCAGCAGCAGCAGATAATGAATATGGCGATAGAAAAATGGAAAGAAGTGATTGATGATGGTTAAGTGGAGAGGAAGAGCCGTAAGTGTGATTAATGTTTTTGTCTCTTCTCTCTTGGTTTGTTCTTTCTCTCCTCCTCTCTTAACCTAATTTGGTAGGTTTTTAAACGAAGGATGCTGGGTCGGGTCACACAGTGGGTGATTTTTCTAAAATTGGTCTAGGATTTTGAAGGTTTAAATTTCCCGAAAGGTTTTGCTCTGTTGCTGGTTCCTTCGCCACGGCGAAAAAATTAATCTTTGTCGTGGCAAAATTTTCCCAAAAGTTCAGCCTGGATTTTGTGTGTTTCGCCGCAGCCATAGATCCACTTCGCCGAGGCGAACTTCCTGTTGCAACTCATTCTCTCGTTGACTTCACTTCAGCCTTCTTTCATTCAGCATCTTCTTCTTGACTTCCTTTTCCTTGAGTCTCCTACAATAAAATAAATGGTAGTTTGCAGTATCAATTGCTCTCATAAAATTAATTAGTGTAATGAATACTGATTTGTAACAATTTTTACCTTCAAACTACATAAAATAAAAGCACACACTCAAGAATCAATTTAAGCACAAAGGCTAGAGATAGGAGTCAAAAAATGTTGCAAAAGCCATGAAAATGTCGTCGATTTATGTAATAAACTTGGGCTCAATCAAATTTTCATTCGAAGGAAATCAACGTCCCACTTGAGACCTTAAATGAAATGCACTATCAAAGGCTTGTTGCTTTGAGGCCTCAGAGCTCAATCATAAATTGTAATGATGTTGGGACTCTTGAGTTACAGAAAGATGTCGAAAATATTATATTGCATTTTTTTAAGTCTCAAATGGGACTACCCTCGGATTCAGAAAAGCTTAATTGCAATGATGTTGGGACTGATGAGTTACGGAAAGATGTCGGAAATATGATATTACATTTTTTGAAGGTCTCAAATGGGACTACTCTCAGATCCGGATGATGGTTTTCAAAAGCATATTAAATAGTCTCTATTTTGTCCCAAAGTGATTAGATATATGTCATTTCAATAATTTCATGCTTTAAAATGACCTTTTTAAGACTATAAAGGAAATGCAAGATTAAGGCCTTGTTGGTTTGAGACCTTATAGTTCAGTTTTAAACCGTAATGATGTTTTTTTGTGCAAGAAATTTGATTTTGGATTTCGTTTAAGATTTCCAAAGGACTACTTTCTTATTCAGATATTGATTCCTTTGATTTTGGTTTTGGTTTTTAAAAAGCAAGCAATAGTTTCATGATTATTTCCATCAAAGAATATTATATTTAAGAAAGTGGCACTTTGGTAATTGTCCTTTGAAGTATGTAAATGTACCACTTGAGACCTTACACAAAATGCAATATCAACGATTTGTTTCTTTGAGTTCGGACCGATGAGTTACGGAAAGATGTTGGAAATCTGATATTGCATTTTGCTTAATGTCTGAATTGGGTCTACTCTCAGACTTGGATGTTGGTTTTCAAAAAGCATGTTAAACTATCATTTTTTTCCCAAAACGGATATTATATTTACGGATGTGTCATTTTAATAACTAAATGGTTTAAAATGTCTCTTGAAGTAAATCATTGTCCCTCTTGAGATCTTAAAGGTAATGCAAGATTGAGGCCCAGCTGATTTCATAACTTGCAACTCATTTTTAAATTTTAATTATGTTTAGACCTTTGACTCACAGAAGTATGTGAGAATTTTGATTTTTTGTTTCGCTAAATGTTCTAAAGGATTACTT
>JANIIA010000005.1:42831746-42849069 GCA_027478495.1 Erythroxylum alaternifolium
GCAAAAATTCACTAATTATTATTCATATGCATATATGAATGCATGAATATGATAAAGACACTTTCAATATTTCTAACTCATTCAAAAAGACCAAATTGCCATTTCCCATAAGTGAGGGGATGTTGCAAATAGGGTGAAGTTGAGGATCAATTATTTGCCAGAACATACTACATAATAAAGCTTCAATTTGTACCTAAGTAGATGTATTTGTTTCGATATCCTCAGCTCTAATAGTTAAGTGATCAACTAAGCCTCGAACCACGAACCACGAACCACAATCCAACGGAGGCAGCCTATAAGGTATAATTAGAATTACATACTAATATCTCTTTTTTAATTAAGGGAAGAGAAATAAAGGGAAGAGCACCTTATTAAAACATGAAGTTTGTAAGAGCCAAGACCTGAAAAAACCTTTTAAAAAATTGCTAGCGACTGTACGGTGAATTTTTTGGCAACTCTGACTAAATTTTCGGTAGCCTCATGGAAAAAAGAAGAGAAACTCAAAAAATTAGTTCACCGGTGGACTCTGAGATTGTTAACATCAGTAATAACAAATCACGCTCATCGAAGAGTGATATCGATAAGAGGACGATTTTCTTGCAATTTTTGGCGACTGTTTTAGCGATGAAATCAGTCGAAGGAAATCAAAAAGACCGGTCGACGTTGTCGGAGTAGACGTATAGTAACTGCAAGATGAGACGTGCACCAAAGACAGAGATCAGAAAACCAACTGTAGAAACAGCAAGCGACACGGGGAGCAATAACCAACGACACAATTTTGGGGTTCTGTCAGCAAGTAAGAGAGGAATAAATTGGTGATGTTAGATCAAAGATCTAACACCAAATTAATGAAGTCTGAACTTTGCCAGAGTTTGACCGAAAACGAATCGAAAAATTATAAAACCCTGGCTCTGATACCATGTAAAACTCAGAGAAATATTCTTATTATCGTATATATGTTTACATTGATGAAAATACATATATAAATAGTAGATACCTAACCCTGGAATAGGAAATAAAATCAAATAGTAGTAAAAATATTCCTATTTTATCACTATACAGCTATATATAACTCAACACAACCATTAATTTAATTCTCTAGAATTACAACTTGAGTAAATAGGATACTTTAAATTTGAGGTTCATGTAGCCTTAAAGGATCCTTAGAGAATATAAGTTAATAATATGAATTATATTATCCTTATTGGTCGAAATGCACATATAGTATGCTTCATGTGTTACAATATTAACTCTCTTTTATTAAAGCATGTGTCTTCCTCCAATATTTTACAAATGATAGTTCAGGCATACCTACTGTATAACTTGAGTTCACTTGTATATTTATTTAATCTACTCTTTAGAACTCACATCTGGAATATTAAGACAGATTGGAGAAAAATCATTTCTTTAGGTTATATCATTACTAGTAACTTCTTATGTCTTTAAATATACTTCACATCGACACTAATGTTTTAAGCCTTGAGCTATCGTTTTTCACCTTGATAAATTTGTTTAACTTGTCTCATCTCTATTCCTACAAAATAATAAAGGCGATAAAGTACGTCGTATTTATCCAACATACTTCTTGTATGTAGAACTGAATGGTCAACACTCATTTAACATTCATTTTAAAATAGAAAGCTTAATTCAAAATCAAGCATTCTCATATTTTTATATCTGAATTTTCATTTAAAATTCATTCTAGAAAAATGTTGTTTAATTTTTAATTAAACACATATTGCATTAAATATTTGATGAAAATTAAACTATTATCATTGATAACAAGTATCACGAATAGCCACTAGATATATTCATTTCTCTTTGTGCTACTTTATCCTTGACATAACTATACTTAATCTCTTTGCATTGATTTGATATTAATATTTGAGCACTCTAGTACTATCTTTCAATATAATTGTTCATACATAACCTAATGTTTATGAGATTGCTAATTTCTTTAAGATAAAAAACCAACCTTATCTCTTATTGTTTTTATAGCATTCGTGGAAACTACATATTGCTTAGGTACTCACCTTTAGTATTGGCATCACGAAAACACTTCACAATCTTGCATACAAAAATTGTTTAAGTATTCCATCAATATAGATGTAACTTATGATAGTAAGAAAACTTTACTTGAACGATACTTAGCGATCATAACTGCAAAGTTGTATGCAACCTTAGGCATATTATTCATGTTAATCATGCTTGATAGACAATTTGTTTATTCTCATGAAAAAAATACTAATTATCACTAGCTACCATAAACATATCATCCATATGAAACGATAAAATTACACATTTATCTTTGGATCTTTTAACATAAATAAGTTGTCTTTTCCAATCATACAATAATCATACGACATGTTTATATCACTAATGTAATATACAACTTACTTCGAGACTATGTTAGACCATAGATTGACTTTACCAATCTGAGCATATAATGCATTTAGTTCTTCTAAACAAAACCAACTAGCTATACTATATAGATTCCTCTAACTAGTTCTTCTTTTATTGATGTAATGTTGACACAAAGGGTTTGCAATTACCCCAAAAGCAGCCATAATCATCAACTATCCATATAATTGGCCAATCAACATAATTGACTAAATTTTAAGCGCTATGATGGTATTGTTTCACATCACCTTAGGTCCTTTTTTTTACTATTTCCTTAATTTTGATCATATTTAGAAAGAAAAATCAAATTTCCAAAAAAAATATTAGAGATAAACTGATGAAAATCTACATTTTTCATAAGGAGAAAAGAGTAGTAAATAGAATGACAAAAAATCATAGACCTCAATACAAAAATCTAATATAACCCTTTTGATATCTATTGTTTTATATTTTACAGTCAATCGATTGTTTGCATGTTTTTGACATTATTAATTAAAAGTACTCTTTATCTTGTATTTTTGTTTAATTAACTATTTTATAAAATAAAGTCCATGAGATTTGTACTTTGCAAATAAAACTATAATGAAATTATAATTACAACATTCATATTATATATAAGTATTATCTATAAATTATTTATAAGTGTTACTCTATTAAGAATGGACATTATATGAAGTAAAAAAAACTAGTGCATGTTTTGTTTCTTTCTTATTAGAAAAGTAATCGATCTCATAAACTAAAGTTTGAAAATACATAAAGAAGGGTACTCATTAGATAACAAGTTCACTAAACTGACCTGATATGAAAATCTTATATAAAATATTGCTTGTATGTATAAAAGTATTCATTGTGATGATTGTATAAGTGATCCTTTCACTTAAGGTCTTTAAAGCATTTCATATAGGATTTATTATGTTTAGTACGACATAAGACTTATCCTAAGAAATGATAATTCGATCGATAGTTGGTGGATATAGCATGAATTACATAAAGATAAGTGATTATTATAAGTTTTGTCATCCTAAAGTAATTAGAGAGAATGTTCCATTATTCTCAATTAGTAATAAATTAAAAATTCCTTGACTAAGATAGAATGAAACTTTGAAAATAGTTTTAGATATCACTAAAAGCATCAATTATTAATGATGAATAACTAATATGATTGTATTCAAATAGGGGCTATTAATTTCATACTCTATGTCTAGTTAAAATATTGTATGAAGAAAAAAATTAAATTATACACGAAAAAGTTAGTAAAAACAAATTTGACATTCCTATATTGAGTGGTCATGATATGTTGTTAAACATCATATATGGATATAAATTTTTAACTAGAGAATTAAAGGAAATTGATTTATCTAATCTTAAATAGAGAGTAGGATTATAATTTATATCTATTGTCAATATATTTAGTAACTCAATAGATCTCACACAAAAAAAATTAAATAAAGAAAAGATAATATAATCAAGTTAGACTTAATTATGAAATTCGAAAATTTTTTAAATCAATTTTTAAATATAAGATACTGAACAAATAAGGACAAATATTAGATATTGAATCTTTTAGGACCTAATTGGTATTTAATTTTAATTAACTCTAATTCTACTTAACGTTTAACTATAATTATAATTATAATTCAATTAAATTACTAAAAGGTCCAAGTTTTATATAAATAAATGTAGTCTCTACAAAAATTAGTATTCTTGTTCACTTACCATTTATAAAATTATCTCTACTTATTCGTATAAATATTATTAAGAACACTTGTACAATAACGATAATTTTCACATGATGTGTAAACTTTAAGGGAGTTGTGAAGAAGAATCAAACTTAATAATAGAGTATGATTTATGATTAATAATTTGTTGCGTTTATCTAATAATCATATTACAAAATTGAAATTATCTTAAAAATTTTAATTTTAATTTTTAAATTCAAAAAAAAATTTACTCCAATCACAATCTTTAATATTAGAAAAATCCATTAGATTTATTGAATCAGGCATTGAATTAAATAAATCTATTAAAATTGCTGACCTACAAACAGAAAAAGAAAAACTAGAAGAAACAATTGGTCAAGAATTAATAATAATTAAAAATCAACTTAATGAATTAAAAGAACATCCTAAAAATACTTTGAGTATTACCAAAAGTTATTAGATAAACAAACAAATATTGAAATTTAATTAAAAGAGATAATAACTATAACTCAATCGTTAATAGAAAATAGTACAAAATCACCAAAACTTGATGTGGTAAAATAAATAATCATAAATTAGTTAAAATATTAGATTCAATAAATGAAAAAGTTGATAAAATATTAAAATTAATAAATATCAATTTAGAAACAAAAGATTGTCAAAAATTATCAAAACTGGTACTACGAACATACTTGGTGACAGCTCTGTGCCTCAATAGAAATTGACAGGCTAGCTCGGGCGAGGATAAATTGATAATGGGCATGTTCAAAAAGTTCAGTAAACTAATGTGTTTTGTTGAAGGAAATTGCAGGTTCAAAGAGATAATCACTTTAAATTGCACTCGAAAGAATACAAAATGAATGATCCAAGTGGGAACAAAAACGAAATTAGTAGTTTAAATACTATGAAAAGCACAAAGCTAGAAATTACCCAAACACTTTTCATTGCAATGCTCAAAATGATGCAATGAAAAATCAATATTTCGCTCGCCTATTCTATGAACATTGCAACATAGCTACGAAATCAACACTCTTTTCGCAGTAGATACATGTCAGTCGATCTAACCAAGAAATAAATTGCATGTAAAAGCACACAAGCCTAGCATACTAGTGGATCTTCAACAGAACAGACAATCAATGAACAATTTAAGAATTACTCGCACATATCATATCAAGTTCAAAAGATGATACTTGCTCCATCCCAAAAGTAGTTCAGTGGAATGTAGTAGCCACCATAAACCAGTAAAAGGCATTGTAATATTTTACAACATCCATATCCATCGTATCGCAGGCTCCAACAGGAGGTAAGCACAGTCAAGATGTTTTAACATGTACGTTCGCCATGCTCTTGAGTCTTTGAGTCATCAGTACAACCGTTTTTATCTTCTTTTCAAAGCAGCGCAGTAATTCATGATGTACTGAAGATGCTGTAGTTTTGAATAAACCAGCTGCGGCAGTGATACTAAACTTCTGCTGCCATTTTCAATGGTATATCAATGGTAAAGGCTCAACTTCTTTTGATATTGTGGTTAGAAAATCCTTGTAGGAACGAAGACAGCTGCCAGAGACAATTCATCAATAATCTTTATTTGACATGCCAAAAGTCAAACAAATCAGAATCTATTAAAGGTATGGAGACCCACTAACATAGTGGACAAAACCATTGGCGTTATCACGTGTATTCCTCCACCGCTGTTTCTTTTTCATTCCTTTCTCTTTCACCGAGTTGTTTTTTTCATGCTCAACTTTCCTAACCTCACCATTCTCTTTCGGCTTTCTCTTACCACATTTCTCTTTTGTGGAAGCTTTCCTTTTCTTTCCAGTGGACTGCCCAGTAATGTATTTAGCAATCCCATTTCCACGTGGCAGTGCTTCTTCTTCATCAAGCTGCCAATTACCTAAAATTTCCTCATTGTCATACAGCATTTGTAAAGGCTCTCCAGCTCCAGTTATCAGACTATTAAAAGTCAATCCACCATTATATCCCCCTTTGCGCTCCAGCAAAAGTGGATCTGGTCTAATTATTGTACCCAGAATGCTTCTGTTGGGTCCTAGGCTTAAGATAATTTTTGGATTTGTCAAGGTCGAATATGCCATTGCAAAAGCTGATCTAATCTGTCAGAAAATGAGTAAAGCGGATGTTCAGGTAGGACATACAGTAATAAGGGAAGAAATCATCTTAATTACATTACTTCATCATTGAAGCGTGAAAAAAGATCAACTCACATTGATGACAGATATTCTAATAAAAGAAATAATGAGAAAGCGAGCAAAGTTGCAATGATTATTTAGCATCATAAGTATCAGAGTAGATGATATGTTACTAACGATTACATAAATAAGATGTGATGAGTTTTTCCCAAACATTTATTGTTGAGCGCCTTGAATTTCTTGTTTGGAATAAACAAATTGGCAAGGATAATCTAGTAACATTAAATTGCTTACTTGACTAACCAGAAAAGAAAACCAGCACTTTTTGTTCTTTAAACACACAAATCAGGCTGAGGTCTATATCTGTTGATTTTCCAATTGTAATTCCAAATATGCTGATACTATTTGTTTGAAATGGTCAGACAAAAGTCAAGTAACATTCTTACAGGACTAGTGCAGATGAAACATATTGTCATAAAGCTACATGTAAATGATAATTATTAAGTCAAACTCATTTATAACGTGAAACAAGTCAACCAGATTCCACAATTCTACAACTTAGTATCTCTGTCTAACAGGTCCTAGAGAGACCTGCAAAATTTGACGTGCTCGAAGATATAAAGACATTTTAAACAAACCTGGAAATAATTGAATGAGTTCTTTCCAATGTCATTCTCCGGTGCCTAGTTCAGATAAACAATTTTAGTCAACCAAGAAAGGAGGGAGAAATACATATTCTAAGAGTAAAGATCAGTTCCAATTTTCATAACATAGTTTTCAAGTGGACCTTATGAAACTTATAACAAGGTCCAGGCATACAAAGACAACAAGAGTGGGGAAGAAAATATAAGAGACTCGGTAAGACCTGTTTTCTTATGGAGTTGTCAACACATAGACAGATAAGCCTGGTTGGTTATTTTATATCAGTGAATAAATATTTATAAACATGACAAGAGATTCAATCCAGAAATCTCGGAAAATGGTTCTCTGAAGCAATGATCAACTATATTTACAAATAGTCCTTTAGTTAATGAATAGCAACTTGACATGCAAGGTAACCTGTGGATCTTCAATGGCAATAAGAAATGGTCGTCCTTTGTTCATAAACCTAACAGACAATAAAGAGAGAAAGAACAAAGAACATTAAAAGAAGAAAAAAGAAGGCTTAATGCATTAAGAAGCCCCTAAAATTCACAGGTTAGTGCTATTAAGGCCTTTTAAGTTGAACAGATTTGGTGCTCTAAATTGCACAAAATTGAACTTAGGGGGGCCTTAATTGCTGAAGCATGCGAAATTTCTAGGCTTCCATATGTGTTAAGCCACCAAATCAAACAGATTAGTTATGGAACATCCAATAATTGACAGATCATCCTTAACAATTTACCCTTTAGTACGCTTTGAAAAGAAAATACCAGCTCCTTTGCAGGAAACACCAACATCTGCTGTGTTTAATTTGCGTCCATAAAAATCAAAAAAGTGTATCTGCTTACCAGAAATAACAGATTAGTAAGACATAGAGGTTGAATTTGTTTTTGTTACAATTACTATGCTTTCATCATCCCCTTCACGCCCCTCATATTAAATTCACCAGAAACAAAATACTCTCACTATATTCAAGCTACTGAAAGATTACAATTAAGCTTTAGTACATACAGACCTACAGACTGTGGATTCTAGATGTAAACCTTATTGTTTGATTTCAGTTGGACATCTTTTGGTATTTTAAAATTAGAAATCAACCCCAAAAAGTAAAAAACTGTTAATGCTTTCAACGAATATTTCAACAACAATTAACAAAAGAGAATATTTTGTTTAATTTTTTTATTGAAACCGTTGAAAATTATGTACTTAATGGAGTTGATTGAATTTTGCAATACTGTAAGGAGGAAAGGAGATCTAAATCTAAAGTAAAACCAAAGAAGGTTTACTTTTTCCTGTGCAGATTGCATATGATCAATGTAAAAATTAGAAATACACACCAAAAGGACCCCCAAGTTCTGTTCTGGAGAAGGTTGATGGCCAGCGAGATTCTGCAGAGGACAATACATCAAATGGGAAAGACAACATGAGTAGTTGAGAAACGTAGGGGGGAAACAAGATAGCATGATCCAAGAAGATGCAACAAAATGAGAAAAATAGCATTTAAAGGGTCTTGGAAATGAGACATCAAAGAGAAAATGGAACATTCAGTAGCAACTAATAATGCCATTATAACCATCTTCCTATTATATTCCCCTCGATATTATGCTTTATATTTTGATTTATCAAATGTACATTAACGCTCATCATCTCACGCTATCATACGCCTTCCAAACAACAAGTTGCATGAATGTAATATGATGTTACACAAACTTTCTTTAACCTTGTAACTTTTATTCAATGATGATAAGAAACAAATTTTCCCTTGTTAAATGGAAAGGGTCTGCTCCTCTCACTTTTCATAGCCCATATGTCAAGCAGCACAGCTCCGTGTAAAATGACTAAAATCTGGACCCATGTAGAACTTTGAAATTATGTCTTCCATTCACCAAAAATTTTAATTTCATTGACTAAAAGGAATAATATGCAGGCATGTCATATCAATAAAAAACTTATATTTATTAATGAAAAGATTGTACAATTTCCAAAGCGAGGAAAAATTAACATAATGCTGTAGTTAAGAGAAAACAGAAAACAAACACAACCATAATTGTGAAGTTTGCATCATTCAGCAGATGAAGTTCGAATGAAATATTTCAAGAATATACATGGGAATTTCTTGTACAATGAATATCATACTCACGATAACATCAAGCCCTTAGTCAATCTAAAATCCAACCAAGAGACTAGACCAGCCAAACGCGGAAACATTGCAATAAACAAAATCATATTAATTAATTCGATTACCTGTAGCATTGCCATGAGCATGACAAGCAAGGCATAAGAGCTTATGCCACCAGAATACACCTGCATGATTTTGAAGACTCTTGAATTAGCTAGAAAGAGGGTAAGAACATCTAAAATCATGTTATGTCGATCATATTACACCTCATTGAGTTCTCTTTGTTGTAAAAACACTTTCAAAATCAAGCATAATGGTCGCAGTGGTGGTATTTTGGATACTGCATCCTACAAACACAAGCAAAGAAATCAGTGGATTCAACTACTATCAAAAGAACAACAAAGAAAGAAAATTTGAAAACAAAGTCGTCTAGATTTTCTCTTTCTATCTGATAATATTTTCTCTTTCTAAGACCGGAATATTTACTGCAGATTCCAAACCAGCAGTGCAAGAAAATATAAAGTGTATCCTTATCCAACCTCTAAATCCAGTGTAAATAAAAAAAAGTTGAAAGCGCATGAGCATGGTAAGGCAAGCAACCACTTTCAAATATTTTTTCCCAAGATTTGCCTCCAATAAGAGACAATAATGCTCTTTGTGGACTCAATTCTATTTACCAAACCTGGGACATTTATATATCAACAATGTGGCCAAAATATCTTCCTAATCCATGCAAGGAATTCAAGTTTAAAAAGAAAACCATTCTATTAAAAAAAGAAATGCTAAATTAAACTCTTCTTAAACTGATACTCATGTCCATTCGACAATCCATCTTCATATCCACATGATAAAGAACTAATTATTACATATGAAGAAAGTAAATAACATACCCTAATAAATTCTGCTGCTTTTGGTCCATTATCCACATCAAAACTGTGATCCATTTAACAACTTATTAATAAGTAATACAAAGAGCACCGTTGCAAAATAGAAAGACCTTCCACCATGAGGAATTACAAAGGTGAACACCAAAATTTCCAAACAGGCTTCTATTCTAATCAAAATAGTTAGAAGATGCCTACCGTACTGAATCACAAATCATCGAAATAAAAAGATGCAAAAACTTGTATGGCTAAAGATATGCAAAGTAACCTACACAAGGAATCTCAACTCCACTGAATCTCAACCTCATATTGAGCATCCCAGAAGTTCATTACTCATCTTTACATTCCCATCAATTTTTGAAATCTTTATTGTACAAACATGTTAATCCAAATCAAACCCTTGCATGATAAATGAGAAATTAAACAGGGTTTACTGACAATAGTAACAATTTTAAGACATAGAATAAGAAAGAAGGAATTCTTGACAGTGTTAAAAGAATAACGAAATCAATCCACTTATAATACTTGACTTTGTCAGTAAGAGGCTTGATATGAAAAGTTAATTTTACTACACAGAAGCCAATATTGGGCTTTCATAAAATATGGAAGTGGGTAGTTGTGCACCAAACAAATTGTCTTTCTTTATTGACTTTGTCGGTAAGAGGCTTGATATGAAAAGTTACTTTTACTAGACAAGAATTCATATTGGGCTTTCATGAAATATGGAAATGGCTGGTTGTGCGCCAAACAAATTGTCTTTCTTTATTGACCAAAGTGCAAATAACATGCGTCCTTACTTCCATCCCACTATTCTTGTTTCTTAGCCTACTTGTTAATTGGTTTCAAAAAAGCAATTTGAAAATGGTGAACAGGAAACAGAAAAAATGGAATGTCAAGCTGACAGACATACCACTAGCTCAACAAGAGAATCGACACTAAAGAATGCTCAGCTAAGAAAGAATAGCAATCCATCAAGCATCCAGTATAATTAATAGTGCCACATATAAAAGGCTAGACAAGTAAACCTTATGTCAAATGAAACACCACTGTTCTTCTCAACAAATTTGACAATTGGAACACGGGCTTTGGCTATCACCTGAGGCATTAAACAAAAGCCTGCTTAGAAAAAGTTATTTCAATAGTTGCATGTCTAGCAATCAAAGAACGCAGACCTGAATCTTCTTTGCAACTCCTTTTACAGACAATGCCCTAGAAAGAGCCTGCAGACCAACTTGTGGAGTTTTGATACCTGAATCCAGAATCACAACCTGCAATTAAAAGCAACCAAAATGCATGCTTGAACTTAATCAACTAGTTATCAGTTCCTAAACTTTCTTTTCAAGATTAGGCACATCCTTACATCAATATCACTCGTAGGAAGATAAAGTCCAGTCCTGAATGATCCAAAAACTTCCACCTATAAATCAAATAACAATAGCATATGCTCTTATTCCAGGCTTCCTTATATTATAAAATCAGGTGTGTTGGCCGAGCATATAGATTCATAAGATTCTTGGCTTTACCTTGCAATTGGGCCATATATACTTAATAAGATCAGAAACGCCTTCTATTGCTGTATTGCGTGAAGCTTGTTCCTCAGGGGTTGGAGAGAGAAAATCACAAAAGTCAACTATCTCTGCGACATCCGGTACAAAATGTTAATCAAAAAGGATCTTAAGAAATCAATCATCTCATCTAGAACTTCACAATAGTAAGATACTTTAACAATATCAAATGCCAACAAACTTAAATTCCTACAGAAAAATTTCATGCATGAATTGCCTCGGAAAATTTTTAAGACAATATCTTTCCTTTTCTATTCCTAATATTGATGTAATGTTACGGTTTGATCCAACTGAAGCTAGCTTTTGAGGTGTGGCTCTCCTAAAGTCCTTATCAATTGTTATCAAAGCCCGGTCTTGGAGTAGTGGCCTGGGAGTGCCAGCTGTAACCAACGTGGTCGTGGCCGTAGCCGTGACCAACAAGGATCTCAAAGTGGTGGCCTATGGAGTGGTGACCTGAAAGTGTCAGCCGCGACCAACAAGAACGTTGGTCCTTATGGAAGAACCAATGTTATAGTTTGATCCAATTGCAAGGTATGGGACTTGGATCTCACATTGATTAAATACAAAGTTGGCGTGAGATTTATAAGGACTTTGGACTCTCCAACCTCATAAGCTAACTTTTGTGGTGTGGCTCTCCTAAAAGTTCTTATCACCCGAAAATCTAGCTTCAATTGGATCAAACCGTAACATTGGTTCCCCATAAGGACCAACGTCCTCATTGGTCACAACTGACACTTCCAAGTCACTACTCCATGGGCCACCACTCCAAGATCCTTGTTGGTCATGGCCACGTTGGTCACGACTGGCACTGCCAAGCCACCACTCCAAGACCGGCTCTAATACCAATTGATAAGAACTTTTAGGAGAGTCACGCCCCAAAAGCTAGCTTATGAGGATAGGAAGCCCAAAGTCCTTATAAATCCCACACCAACTTTGTATTTAATCAATATAGGATTTAAGTCTCGTACCTTGCAATTGAATTAAACTATAACATGCAGTAACAAACTCAATTCCATTACAAGTCCATAATTAGACTCACTAATTTATATACACAATACAGAATCGACAATTTGATGGCAAATTTGGTGTCAGCTAAAGAGCAAGTATGTAAAAGATCATTCAAACTAAAAATATCCTTGTCTGATTGTTATAGGTTTGATAGGAGAATCAAACCCAAAAGCTAGCTTGAAGGATGAGAGAGCCATAAACCTATAAATCCCACGTCAGTCTTTTTTATTACCAACATGGAACAAGACCGTAACACTAATGTTATTGGCTATTCAAAACCTTACCTTTATGTAGCTGCATCATTGGACTCCTGAAGTTACTACACCCTATAAACCAAGCACCCTCCATCCTCGTCACCTCCACAGGAGTTACTGGCTCAATTTCGACAATCTGCACCTTCTGATCATCGACGGCGTCTCCGCCGTCGTATGCGATGTCGAGAGACAAGAAATTAGGGGCGGCGGCATCGGGGGAAGCAGTAGGTGCAGCAGAAAGAGAAATTTCATTGCGGAAAACAGTGCAAGTCTCAAAAGAGTCGGCGTGGGGGGAGAAAGTTGGGTTTAGGGTTAAGGTATCGTAGAGAGGAACAGATGGGATAACGTCAGTTGGAAGCTCCATAACAAAAGGTAAGGTTGTTCTTGCAAAATTTTAGGGCTTTTGGTTCTAGGGAGACGGAAAGACAGAATTGAATGCTATTTTTGGTCGATTGATTTTGATTAATAAAAAAATATTTTACTTAACTTCGCATTACTATTTTTAGACAACTTTAAGGTTTAGGGTTTTACTTTTACAGATTTAAGAATGATTCATCTTAAAGTGTTCTACTCTAAGGATTAAATGATAAAATAAAGAGGTTTAAATTAATATTAATGTGAATATAAAATTAATAATTCTCTCGTGTGATTGCAATTCGGGTCTAATTCAAAATTTTAATTATTTAAGGAATAAAACAACTAAGGCCTATTTCTTTCTATTTTTTCTTGTTTTTTTGGTTGTGATCTTCGTCAAGAAAACAAGTGTTTAAAATATGTTTGGTTAAATATTGTTATCAATTCTTGTTTTTAAAAATAAAAAAATCACAACTCTTCATAAATGTAAAAAGGATGCTTTGTTAATATTTCGCAACATTTTTTCACACGTTTTCATTTTTGCTTTCTCTTCTTATAAATTTCATTTTTTTAGAAACCCTATCTGTAACATACCACTCTCATAAAGCATAAGTTTAAATATACCGGAAAGCATTCGAGAACATACTCTATGAAATGGTACATTGGCACAATCATACTAACTCATTAAAGGCATCAAACATATCATGTACATTAAACATATCATAAGCATTCTAAATATTCATTTCTTCCCATTTCATTCACCAACGTAAAAGTCACATGTGTCATTACAATTCATAATCTACATATACATTTTTTAGTTCAATCTTCGCACCAAATATATAATATGAAATGGGATGCTAATACACAAGACTCTAACTGGACTTCTCAAATTCAACTGATCAGACCTTTAAGTCATTCTCGTTCCTAAAATGCAAGTATTAGACTTCTACTATATCACCTTAGTTGCTAGAACTCCCTTAAACCTGAAAAACAACATTGCAATTTTGATGAGTTTGCCAACTCAGTGAGTGAACTATTATCAATTTATTCACTCAAGTCAGATCACAAAAACAAGTATATCAAAGTTTATCATACTTCCATAAGCATATCATGTAAGCTAGCATTTCATGCCACAGCACATCCTCCATTAACTTCAATTATAATTCACTATTTTAAACAATTCAATAATTCATTTCAATTCAATCATTTGATACATGTAAGGATGTATATGTAAATACACATGTGTTTCCATTCTCATTTTGTTTTATTGTGACCATGTGTCTATCAACCCAATTTATTATCCTGTATCTATTGTGGATACCAAGATCATTTATGGCCCATATCTATTGTAGATATTGAGTCCATATTATCTGAGCCTGAGGCTCATTTTCATAATCCTAAGCTTAAAGTTCTTTTCTACACATCAGTAGTCATAACTCCTTTATTTGACCTTACATTTCAATGTGATGAGATGCATCATTTTATATGCTAAGCTTTCATTTCCTTTCGACTCTGTGTACTCATGCCACATATATCAAACTCCTCGGATCTAAGTCTGGCATTTATCAATCAGTTGTACACACGTTCCATATAAACATACAATTCATACAGAAGCATATATAAATGAGTTTACCCATCTAAGTTGACTCTCAGTACGTTTCAGAAAAGCTATTGCCTTGATATTCTAGCAATGTCTGGATGTTGACGATCACCTTGCATGTCTATCGTCATGCAATGCATACACACATAGTTCACAAATCACTAATTTGTTTAATTATATGAATATATAATCATGCACATGTATATGTTTCATGTTTCAATGCATACTCAATTGACTTTCCAGATATGTATTCTTATGCATAGATCTTGACTATTTAATTTGTGCTTATACACCCTAAGACCATTCAAACATTATATCTTATATACTACCATTTTACAATTAGGGTTGTACCTTTAAGTTAGCTTGATTTATTCCAAAATCATCAACCATACATTATACTTATCCTTAAACATTTTCATGATCAAAAAGCCTCTTACAACACATACAATTGTTACTTTAAATCTGGAACTTTAACAAGCTAGATCTATACATTCACCAAACTTTTTCCAGCAATATATATTAATACATTTACCCAATTCTCATTCATAATCACCCCATGTTCTTCAATGCTCATTCATCCATACCTTATACACATTACTCACGTTCTTAAGATCATGTTTGCATTAAAATAACTCATTTTTTTCCTTTAACAAATCATAATTTCCATCTTTGAACACAACCACATCAAAACGGTTCATTCTTTAGGTTATGACATCAATTAGTTATATAAACTTATCAAGCTCCTAACTAATTAATCAAGCAACAATCTAGGCTCTTTCTTAGCCTTAATTAAGTCCAAATATACTAATTTAGAGTGATTTTTCTCAGCTGGTTCGACATGTACACAAGGCTGAAATTAAAATTTAAGATTTTATCATCAACATCACTAATTACTACCTTCAATACTTCACGAATTTTACAAGCTTAGAGATGTCACTAACACCTAAAAGTTTCCATATTTCATTTTCTTTAAGGTTACTTCATTTCAGGTTAATTTAACTTCCATATTGGTACATTACATCTCACAAAAATCTGCTCATTTGTTTCATTACCATTCACTTTGTACCATCATACTTGCATTCCTAACTTTTCCAGATTTAAAAACACTTCAATTGCACCTATCTTTAGCATGAATTCGTCATCCATTATACTTCAAATCCCAACTTAAATCATCCATATAATATCCCATAAACTATTGTTGTCATGCATCCAAAAACTGAACAGAAGGTACCCCTTTCATTCATCTTTTTCCAGCACAATTTCAACACCAATACCACATTCAGTCTATCCCTAATCAGTCATTATAATTTCTACTAACACATGCCACAATAGATTAGTACTTCGTTTACTTGTTTAGCTCAAATGCCACCTCAATGTATCAAGCTTGCTTTGCCTCACATGCATATAAGAACATTTTAAGAACAGTGACGGAGTAGGATGGTTTCGGTAATGATAAGAAGAAAACAGCAAAATGTAACAATATTCTACCTTTAAAGTTATTTTTATGGTGGATTTTACATGGTTTTTGGGGTGGTAATGTACAGAATTAGGGCAGAAATTCAAAGTTATGGGTGAGGTGCAGATTTCGGCAGTGAGAGGGAGAAGAAGGAGAGAGTATACAACAGAAACATAACAAAAAAAGCTCAATGTGTTGGTCACATAGTGTAGGATCAGTGTTCTTTCTTTAAAGACACTTGTTGTGTATTTAAGCAAGATATATGTCCTCCTTCTTGGCTGCCAAATGTCACTAAATTCCTAACCCATTTGTCACTTAATTCTCTAAGTCATTTGTCACTTATTTTATAGGCTTAGTTATCCTAAATTTTTACATGTCAACTTGTCTTGCTACTTGAAATTTTTCCTAGTCTAAATGTACATTATAATCCATGAATCTTCCAATTGTAACAAATAAACTCCAAATTCCTAATTGTAATCCATCAATTCTTTTTATTTGTAAATCAAAATACAAGACATTATAAATGCATAATTATTTTGAAACTTTCATTGTAGCACCCCAATCTCGCAAGACCCGAACCTGACATCGATGGGTGACATCCGAGTCCGTGCCCTGCTAGGATGGAGTGCTAGAATACTCAATCAGTCAAATCTCATTACAAAGTTTTTTCCCTTTTGTTTTGAAACAATGCACACTTTTGTAAAAAATCAATAATCAATTCGGGCTCGTTTCAATCATAAACTTTTTCAATCACGGCCATACAATCATTAGAATTACAATGCCATTTGGGCCCATTACTAAAATAGAAGACTTGTAATCAAAATTCATTACACTTCAAAATCATTTACTAACATTTCCAATTTAGAATGTTGATTTAGAATATAATTATTTACATACTCATGATACAATCATTACTGAAAACACAATCTGATATCAATGAACGAAATAAGAATGCAGACGGGAACTGATCCGACCTCTATCCTTCACTCGAATGTTGTAGGTATACTCCCGTTTGCCTAACGGGGTATTCTTCTGATCCTGAAAAATATTTGCAAATTTTGGATGAGTTTTGCGAACTCAATGAGTGACCATCATCGATGGCTCACTCAATCACGTAACACATAATTCACAGCATTACACATTTCACACTTCACATTCAATACAATTTAATCACTCAATTATGCATATGCA
>JANIIA010000005.1:42855306-42868716 GCA_027478495.1 Erythroxylum alaternifolium
ATGATAAGTAGCTATATCACAGCACAGGTAAGATAAAAAGCAGTCTCACTGTAAAAAGTGGAGTTGTGGCTTTTATCTCATATAAGGTAGCTCTTACCACCCACTTGTATCCCACCTCTTATGCCATTTATGGAGTAGTTAGATCATCTACTTCTTCAATTCATGACTAAGTTTCAATTGAAGCAAAACTAGTTCTATAATTGAAGAAATTTGAAGTATTATGATATATAGATTATGGGTTATAAGAGAGATGGACTTAGAGACTAAGGTGTAGAGGATGGTGGAGTTTAATGGCTGGCTAGAGGTCTTTAACATTAGACAACCAATAAATTAGGAGCTAATTTTGGAGTTCATATATACATTCCATATGGATGAGAAGAAGATTATGTGGAATGAAGACTTAACCATCTAATTCTAACTAGGGGGTGTCACCATCATTGTAACTACTATTAATTCGACGTCCATGCTGGATTCTATACCAAACAGCATATGTGCACCATACATCCTAATAAGCCTCAAATTAATTAGGACTAACCTGAAATTAAAAACACAAATTATTCTTAAACGGTGGCTACTGTATAGCCTTATTCACCTATAAGATCTAAGGCTTTTGATTCTTCTTCCCTTTTTGAGGAATATGCATAAGTTGCTTGTCCATTCCTTATATGTATGACATGATAGTAAAGGTGTGCTAACCTATTGAGACCTATTCTTTCTATATTACATATGTCATTGAGTTCAGATCCATTCGAAGCATCTTTTATTTAACTTATCAGGGAAAAATTACAATGATCAAAGTTTGATGAAATCAGTGACAAGTTAGTCTTTACCTGACCGGTAAGAAGATTGAGAGTGTTGGGTGATAAGTGAGAGTTGATGGTTATTTGCACTCCCAACTTGATCACTATAGATACTTTAAGGGTGATGAGCACATCTAAGCTTTGGGTAGATGTATAAGGCCGACATTTTACATTGATCGATGCATTAATAAGAGTAATGGAGGAAATATAGGTCAAAAAATCAAGATGGGAATGAAGAGTTGGAAAGAGCATTGATACCACCCTAGGCTCTAAGCATGTCACCATTTACTACAATATATGGAATAGTATATACATTGATTGGAGATATGATAGTGAGTTTAATGTTGTATATGGGTGTCAAGATACTACCACTACTAATCTATCCACAATAACCAAAAGTGATAGAGTCTGAGTAGGAGACCAAAAACTATAAAGAGACTGGGGCTCAAAGAGAGTCTGCTAGTAGTGACAGAGCTTGAGTAGGATCATAGACTGATTAAGGCTTAAAGAGATACTCTGCTAGTAGTTATAGAGCTTAAGTAGGGGATTGAGGATTATAGATAGACCAAGGCTCAAGAAGATACATAATTGGTAGTTATAGAGCCTTAGTTGGAGACTAAGCCGTATATAAAGACTAAGCTAGTAGGTATAGAGTCATCATTTAGTGATTTGGTAGATATGACATAGGTTAATGATGTGGTTAACTTTTAGGATAGTTCCTTCTATGCCTTTATTAGATCCACCATCCTAAGACTGATATCTTCGTTGTTATTCATGTATTTTTATTTTTCTTTTAGTATTTATGATATTTATGACTATGCAAGACATCATTTATTTTTTAGTATTGAGGGATTTCAGTAAGTCTTGTAATGCTCTACTATGTTATGTTAAGGAAGTATAAACTCTTATATTTTACTTTTCTCCCTTTTTTGTTTATTATAATTGTTCTTTTATGACATGTACTTTAAAGAAAATACATAACTTAAGTTTAGGGGAGGAAGTTAGATACTTATCTTATCATTTTGCTATGATTAACTTAGTATAAAGCAATTTTGAAAAAATTTTAACCTTAAAAGCATATTACTTGAGATAATTCATTATGAGTTTGATTATTATTATGATTCGAAATGTTTAGGCAATTAGTTATAAGCTTTGATGTTTAAGTTGGTTTCAAATTGATTCATTAATTATGATAATGGATATTTGATTGTCCTTATGATATTTCTTATATAATTTGTACATACATTGAGTTAGATGTAAATTCAATTTTAGAAATTTTGGTATCTAAAAAAATGAACAAATAAGTGAGCATTAAATAGTTTACTGGCTTCAAAACAAGTAAAAAGGTTAAAGTTAGTGGTAACCATTTAAAATGGTGATGTAACTAAGTAACCAAGAGTATTCATATCAAATTGTTTACTCTCATGTTAAAAGGTTAGGTGAACTTTTAAACTTGCTTTAAATGCTTTTGTGTTGATTTAAATTTATTGTGTTACTTATCATTCAATAATAGCTATAAAGGTGTTTGAAGGTTGTTTTTTTTGTTATGTATGTTTAGTTTATGCATTAAGTTGAATCTTGTGAACTGAGTCGAAATTTTATGCATTACAATTTGATAAACTTTGTAATTAAATAATTAGTGGAGAATCTTGATTGATATGTTTGATTTACTAAATATTTTTCTGGAATTGCCTTCAATTTAAGTTTTGAGTAATGAAATTGATTTACTTGAGGATTAGAAAAAGTTTATGTATGGGAGAATTTGATAAGTGCTCACTGCACTATATTTTTAGCATGTTTTCAAGAGCATTATGCTTATGTTTTGATGCTTTCATTGGATTTGTTACTTAAAATGAATTATATTTGGTTTTAAGTCTTATTTAAGTCTCTAAAAAAGAAAAGGAATGAATTCAAGAAGATTTTTTGTAAAAAAATAATTCAAGAAGATTTTAGTTAATTCAAAGCAACTTTGACACGAGTTTAGGCAAAGGAATCAAAACATAAAATCAACAATATACCATGCTACTTTCCATATTCAACTGTGTCATATTATGTTTCTAGGAAAGTTATCTACCTAACTAGCATGGTACTAACATATCATTATGTTATTTCCATGTTCAACAAGGGAGCATTATGTTTCTCTAAGAGTTAGCAACAACCTACTATATTTTGTCCATATTCACCAATATAAAAAAATACAAGCCCTATCCAAACTAATGTTAGCAATATTTCATCACATAAAAAAAACTAAAAGGGGGCTTAAACAATATGGGAAGCCAACATGGTCTCATGTTTAGCTAGAAAAATTAAGTTTCTTCTTACAAGACAAAGAGAGCGGAAGAAAAAGAGGAGAGATATTTGAAAGTACCAAAATTAACTTACAAGAAAGAGGAAAAGCAATTGAGATTAAAAAGAAAACAATATTGGAGAACAACAAGAAGATCCATTAAAAGTCATCAAGATCATTCAAGATTCAAGCCATGACAAATCAATCTTCTTTCTTGTTTCCTACAAATCAATCTTCTTTCTTGTTTCCTTTCTTATTTATTATAGAGTTTCTTTATTTTATAATTAATTAAGTGAGATACAGATTTATATGGAATGAACCTAGGACTTGTTATTTTAGAATGAATTATTTGATTTAATACAATATTTTAGTTTTCTTAATATTATTTATGATTATATTGAGTTAAATTGATATATGCTAGCATTTTGATTCAATTTAGAATTCACACATTGGGATCGAGAGATTACATATACGAATAGATCAAAATATAAGTAATGAGAGATGCATAGGTTACTAGAGAAAGTACCATACAAATTTTCTAGGTTAAGGTCAAACCTTTATAGGAATTCGTAGAGTAAGTTGATGCTTTCTTAGAGGTTTCAATTAGAAACATATTTCAATTAATCAACTTAAATACATAAGTCGTATTGCTCAAGAGAGAATATAGTTATAACTTAGGAATTTCTACCAATCCAAGTAACTGGTATTAGACATTAAATTAGGATAAATTAGAGCATAGGAAAAGTTATAAGGGGAATTTTCATTTAGATCTTATATATCTATTGGTTGTTTATTCCACCTAAAACATTTTGAGTGAATTGACTGGATCCTTTATAATGGTGTGAAATTTTATGCTTTGGGTTTTGGAAAGATTATCAATTTGATTGCTATTGATATTGGTTTATGAAAGTTTGTTCTAGGAATGCTAGAGTGTAATTGTATGTTGATGTGATTCATTAGATATAATAATTTAAGGTATGGATGGACGGGTTAAAATTAAAAAGGGATTGATGTTTTTAAAGTTTAATGATTTGGATTATGATTTTATTGAGGAAAAGTAAAAGTTTAAGTGTGGGGATGTTTGATAAATGCATAATATAATATGATTTTATTCCAATATTTAGTGTGTTTTGCTTGATTATTTGAGATTTTTTATTGTTTTTGATACTTATTTGTTTCTAGTGTGTTATTAGGTCTTAAATTCCTTTATGGATCAAAAAAAGATGAACTAAGGCGAAATCAGGACAAAAAATGACAAAATTAGTGCTATTTTAGGGGGGACACGCCCATGCTGATGAAGGACACACACGTATAAGTCATGTACATGGTCGTATGAGGGACTATGTATGTGTATGTGAGCATTTACAACTTCAAAGACATTGTTTCACCCATCTGAAGATCATTTATTTTAGACTAAAAAATTTTGACATATTTTTTATTTTCTTTATTATTATGAGAATCAATCCTAATACTATTGGTCCTGAGGTTTCCACACTTTAAAAAAAGAACCTAGGATGTATTGATCGAAGAAGCCGCCATTTTGGCTACCATAATAGTGTAGTTCATTGCCTGTCTTTCCTGTAAATTAGTTACTAGCTGAGTTTGTGTTAATACACAAACAATTAATGTTTGGATAAAAATTCTTTCTTGACATGCCCTTGTAGGTGGTGGACACAGTGTGTAAGCTTTTAGGAATGTGTCTATGCACAATTATTGAAGGAGATTGAGGGACATAGTCATGCACATAATCATGTGGGTGATTACGTTTACTTCAAATACCCTAATTTCACATTATAAAAGAAATTTATGAAAGCTAATCAATGAGGGTTAGAGTTTTAGAGCTGAATCAGAGTTTAAAACATAATTTTAAATTTAGGACAGTAATGAAGTATAGATTGATTATAAGTTGAGGGCATTCTTCCATCAAAGTTTCAGGGGATTATATTAGAAAAAAGGTAATATAAAATGAATTCTTTTATTTTGATTCTTCTTCTGAACTTCTGTTTATGTTTTTTATGTTTATAAACTAAATTTGTTTAGTGCCTACATGGGATGAACCTTAGGATGGACCTTGTGATTTGATTCTTTATTTAATGCAATTTGATTATTGATACATAGAATTCAATTATGTGCTATAATTAGTCCTTGAATTAATATTTCTAGGATATTGATTCATATATGATTTCATGTAATTAAGATTAAACAATTGATAAATGCTTAATTGACTATATTTATATGCCCATATTTAGTATGTTTTGCTTGTTATTTGAGAGTTTTATGGTATGTTTGCTACTTATTTGACTTCAAGTGTGTTTTTAGGTCATAATTGCCTTCATTAACCAAATGGAGAAGAATTCGAGAGATATTGAGTTATAAAATTAAAGAATTGAAGCAACTTTGGCGATACATGTTTGTGATTTAGAGGATATTTTGAGATATATGGTAATGTATATTCCAGAAACCCTAGTTTTTGTTATAGAAGGAAATTGTGAAGCCTAAAGAAAGGGAGAATCAATTAGAGTTAGATTATACACCAAAAGAGGAAAGAAAAAACAATTTTAAATGGAGGATGAGAAAAGCACAAGGATTACTTTGAGAGATCTGATAAAGAGCAACCTTTTATTCGAACTTGAAGGAGATTTCATTAGGGATAAAAGGGGGATATAGATCATAAATTCTTTTATTTTTAATTTTTCTTCTATATACTTGATGCTAGATTTTTTTATGAGTTTAGGAACTAACATGTTTAGTGCCTCAGTGTGATAAACCTTAAGTCAGGATGGATATAATGATATAGTTTTTTATTCAATAAAAAATTGATTGATTTATTATGATCCAATTATGCGTTTATGCTTTTCAACTAATATGCTGGGGATATGAGTTTAATTTTTGATTTAATATGATTGAGATTGAGAAATCCTTTCATTTGAATAGGTCTACTATAGTTAGAAGGAGTTGTATATAGACCTAGAGATAGGTTAGCATAAATACTCTGAATTAGAGTCGAACTTAATAGTTGATACATGCAGACTATATTATGTTTTTATAGGTGTTAAAGTATGTTTTTAGGCATTTTCTTAGATGGTTATCATATGTATAGGTTTATAATTATGTTCTTGTTAATGTTTGTATGTATTCTAAATGTTTGCTTGGTTTACAACAAGAATTAGATCTTAATTTTATGTTTTAAGAGGTGTTTGATGTGTTTATGAGTGTTCATATATAGGAAATTGAAGAATGGAGAAGAAGTTGGATGCATGCAAGAAGGCAATATCGTGCATGGAGAAGCTACATGGCTCTTTAGCACGATCATGCTAGGAGGTGTCTCTAGGCGTGAGTTTTATTATTATATAAAACTTGCTCAACAATAGTGAAATTCACGAATCAAGTAATGCAATCTTAGAAGTTTTAACTAGAAAGATATTTTAGTTATTCAACTGAGGGTTAGTTATTAATAGTCTTGAGAAACAAATCAACATAGGATAGAAATTTTTATAATCCAATAATCAATAATTTAAGTGCATGATAAAGGGTTAATTTTTAAGATATCTTAGGCAGATTCATCACCTAGGCATCACTTGCTTGTTATTGTTGAATCATAGTGCTTTCTTCATAATAGTCCATTCTTGTGTTAAACCTTAGTTTAGTTAGTTTTGTTTTGTTTTCAATTAAATCCAAAACCTAATTCGGCAGTTAGATAATAAAAAAGGGTTACTACTAGTATTTATGGTCTTTATGGGATCGATTCATATTTGCTAGTACTAGCTACAACTACATCATGCACTTGTCGTTAAAACTTATAATATCACAAGAACGACATTAATCCTTTTATATGAATAGATCAACAATAATTTAAAAAAGTTGCATGCAAACCTAGAGATAAATCGGCATAAATCATCTAGATTAGGGTTAAAACAAATAGTAAAATTCACAAATCGAATAATGGAATCTTAAGGTTTTAATTAGAAATATATTTTCGTCAATCAACTAAGGATTAGGTGTTGATAGCTGAGACGATAGATATTAACACAAGATAGCTTTAATTAAATTCATAATAAAGGGTTAATAGCTTAAGAACTCTAAAGGTGATTTATTACCTAGGTACTATTTATTTAATCTGGTCAATTCTCTTGTGATCTACATGGTTAGTTATTCTTCATGTTGAGCTAGCGCTTCTAATTTAGTCTTATTGTTTTTAATTAAACCATAACTTTAATTATCAGTTAGATAATAGAAAAGAAGTAATTACTAGTATATGAAGTCTTTGTGAGATCGACACTAGATATTCATAATCACTATACAATAGTTCAATAGGTGCACTTTCCTTCGAGATCTATAGGATAGAGATCTTAGTTGTCAATTTATATATTATCCAATAATATTAGAACTCATTCAAATAATAAAAAGATTATGAGATATCCCAAAAGTTGGATATAATCTTATAGATCCATTGAATAAAATGTTTGTTTCAATGAATACTTATAGAAGAATGATTCATAAGATAAGTAGTGGGAGAAGTTTGAAAAGTTTAAATCTCATGATAATACATCTAATTGGAATTAGTGCTTTTGTTAATGCATTTGATATATAGTTGAAAGGTTATGAGATGTTGAAAGATTCACATTCATAACGAATTCAAGGTGTTTGTATTGGAGATGATTGTAAGTTTATCATATTTATAAGAAGGTAAATAGGAGTATAATTGTACTCTTCAGCAGGAGTGTAGATACATTGTGCCTATATAAAAAAAATAATTCACATTTTTTTATTGCTGAAGATTTAGTAGTCCAAGAGGAAATTTTATTGGATACAAAAAGATAACAACTTCATTCTGGGAATTAAATCTATAATGATAGATACAAAAGTTATTTACCTGTTTAAGTCTATGCATAATGCAATGAATGTATTTAGTATTTGAAATATATAATAATTGTGAAGGGTTAAAGATATCCATTATTCCATGTATAAGTTGATAATTTAGTTTAAGATTACAAGGATATTAAGTTTAGCAGTAAATCTTAATTAAGGTATATTTTACTTAGAATAATATTATTTTAAGATTGAAAAATACGAATGTAGCATTAATTGATAATCATGCCATAATACATTTTTTATTTAATGAAAATGATTATTTTGATAAAGAAGTTCTTTAATGAACTTGATATAGTTTCTAGTGTTGTTCAGACATTAATGTACTATAAAACATAAAATCTATTTGGCATGCAAAAGGAGTTAAGATCGAATTATGTTTTTAGGTAGTTTCTCTTAATTATGAAATAATTGAGATGAAATATAAGATTTAAGCAAGTGTTCACTATAAAAAATCTTGTTGAATGCTCTTATTATCTTAACAGTAGCATGATTATCATATAGAGATATAATATAAAATATTTAAACAATTAGCTTAATGTAAGTGGGAGATTATTAATTTATGCCTTACAACCAATCAGTTAGTTGTAGTTTAGTGACATAATTATTTAAAGACATTTTTTATCTTACATATATTCATATGTATATAATAATGTACATGAGGTAAATATAAATTATGAATAAAATTATAATGAGATCATAATTATAAGATTCATATTACGTTATGTATTATTCCTAAATTGTTCCTAGTCATTATTTTATTGAGATTAGATATTAATAGTGTGTAAAATGACTAGCATATGCTATGTTTATTCCTTATTAAAGAAGTAGTCGATCTTATATACTAAAGTATAAAGATACTTAAATAAATATGTGGGTACTTATTAGAGAACAAGCTCACTAAATTGGCCCCATATGAGAAATCTATTTAGAACATTAGTTGTATATCTATGAAAAAATTCTTTAGGATGATTATGTAAGTGATCCTTTAACTTGAGATCTCCAAAGCATCTCATATATAGATTGTTATGTTTTGATACTATTTATGACCTATTCTAGTTAAGGATAGCTCAATCGATAGTCATTATATAGGACAAACTATATGTAGGTAATTGAGTAATTACTATAAAATTCATCACCCTAAAGTGATTAGGGATAATGTTTTATTGTTCTTAATTGGTATTGATTCGAAAAATTCTTCACTAAGGTGGAATGAAATTTTGAAAATAGTTTTCAAATATCTTTAATTAAATCAATTACTAAAAGTCGAGACTAATATAATTGGACTCAAATAAAGTAGACAATTTTATACTCTATTTCTAATCAAAATATTGTATGATAAAAGGATTAAATAATACAAAAAATGCACAAAAGTTGTAGTCAAAATTACTTTAACATTCCTAAATATTTAGGTAGTTATGATGCCTTACTAGATGTCACTTTTAATCTATGAAAACAAATTACTTAAATAAATAATTAAAGATAAATTAAAGGAGTTTAATTTATCTGATACTAAATATGATTTATAATTATAATTTATATCCATCGTTAACATATTTAAGAACCTAACGGATTACACGCAAACAATAAGTAAAAAAGAGAAAAGGTAAAGTTAGACTTGATTATAAAGTTTGAGAAACTTTATGATTAAAAATGAAATACTTAATACATAAAGACTAATATAAGATATTAGATTTCTATTAGCTATTTATTGAGAATTAATTATAATTATAATCAAATTTTAATTAAAATTAGAATTTTATTCTAATTAAATCACTAAAAGTTCCAAGCCTTATTTAAAAATACTTAAGCTTAAAAGAAGTTAACACTTTTTTACCTCACCTTTTCTATAAATGTTGTAGAGTTCTCTAAATATATAATTCAATATAAACAATAAGAAAATGATTAAGTTTCAAAATAAAATAAAAATTATGATTTATACTTTGTTATATTTTATATACTAATCATATTATAAAATTTAAATAATTTTAACTTTTCAAAAATTTTATATTTATTCGACCGTGAGCACTAGATCATGTCACACTAATTTTCCAATGATGATTCATACATCCAAAACAAAACTGGCAGTTTCTCCACTCGCGTTCCATATTCATTTTGGCCCGTGGCGTTTGGATTTTGTTGCTTATACAAGCCACAAATCCTTACGTGAAGAAAGTCTGGAGACCTCATTTATACATAGATGCACCAATTGTCAATGAGCGTGGACAAAATGTTTCCTTGTTGGAGGGAAAATATGTTTTTAAGGCTGGAAAATATAGCCTTTAGATAGTTGAACACGCTTAGAATTCGAAGCTCAAAGACAATATATTCGCAACTCTACTGCGGTGAATAAATTCACATCACCGACTGAACGAGCGAATTACATCCATAACATATAAAATGTAAGAGGATTGCCCATTGAGGCCATATTCCAAAATTATCGCCCATAGATTTGAGGAACAAGTAACTGTCGCAGATTCATTTCTTCGTCTTAACTTCGTCGTCGTCGTCGTCGTCGTCGTTATCATCAATGTCCTCGTCATCAATCTCGAAATCCTCGTCATCAAAATCACCATGGTCATCTTCATCGAGCACACCATCGTCCACTTCATCGTCGTTAAGTTCGTGACTCCTCTTGCGAGCCTCCATTCGACCCAATGGGTCTTCACTAAAAACCGACTCGTTCTTGTCTTCATCACCCAGAAAGAAGTATTGAGGACGTAATCTATGATCGGAAATGAAGTGGGTAGAGGTCTCGACGGGCGCACTCAAAAGCGGAGAGCTGCGGAGAAGGAGATGAAGAGGAGCTGTCATGCCGTTTTTCCGCAGAATCATCGTCCTCATTGCTGTAGCCATTTGCAACAAAACAACAATAGAAGCCCTGCTCTCGTCGGTTAATGGGGGCTACACTGTAGATATATGCATATATATAGGTGGTGTTGAAGGGGTTTAGGGTTTTAGGAATGGTTCTGGAGAGTTCGCTTAGTCATAGCGGCGTGAAATGTTTTAACCCTTTGTGCGCTTCTTGTTTTTTCCTTAAAACGACCAACGCTAACATTATAGTTTGCAGGTTGCGTCCACATAAATGACCATAATTTGTGTTCTTTTGTGGAAATAATTATAGTTATCAAGGAGAGTATATATGAATATACAAGTTTGTGTTGAATAAATTTAAGTGAATAGCAAAAGCTATTTTAAATTAATTAAATCAAGAATTTTTTGCCGTAATTTTACTTCTAGTTTTTGAACATTTTTCCTATAAAAAAAAGAAAATTTATTAAAAGATAAGATAGAAGAGGTAAAATCAAAAAATAGATATAGAAGATCTCAGCTTAAATAAATACAATTATCTTACAAAGACACAGGAAAAAAAAAAGATATTTACATTGTCATGAAATGACTTCCTGTCAATAACTCCTTGGCAATGACAGATAAGGCAGTTCAGATTTGCTTTCAATACTTAGTTTAGCCTCCGCGTTAATCCTTCCATTTTGCCCAACCTTACCATTTAGGTTCATAAACAAGTTTGTATAAGGACACCTATTTCATTGGGGCATTTCGTATCTCATCAATTTCTATAAAATTTTAAAATATTAGTATAAAATTCAAATCCAATAGATACTGATTTTTTCAAAAAAATCATTTTGACTTTTAGGTTAACTGAGAGCAAAAGAGTGTTAAATATATGTCAAAGACGTCATTAGACATCCTCAAATAAAGATAAGATTGAATATCAAATAAAGTTACATTCAATAGAATTGTCACCCTATCTTATTGAAAAAATATAAAAGAAAGACACCCAAAAAGTCTTCACCAAAAAGGAATTCTGAGCACAATTAAAAATTGAGAATTTATTTAAAAAAGAGAAAATCTTTGTAAGGAAAATGAAAGGAGGCTTAAATTAAGGAAATAGAACTTGTAATTGAATAAATAAGAGTTTGTATTTTTACCTAGGGTTAAAGTAAAGTACATAGAGTGATATTTATTAATTGTAATAAAAATTAAAACATGTGGACGATTACCTAAAATTTTATGATTTTACCTTAGAACCTAAAAGTAAAATACTTAAAGATGCATAGAATATGTCATATGACTTTAAGTGAAAATAAATAAGTTTTTTCATTTAAAAAGATGAGATTAATTTGTATGATATTGAAATTTGGACAAAATTATGATGAAAGTGATGAAATAAGACTCTTAACAAAATAATTGATTTCATCTTAAAAAGCCTTAAATTCTAAAGGTATGGCTTTTCACTTATCCTCTCTTGACTACCAGCTTACTCGACTAATTTCTTTGATTTTCAAACTGCTCAGCCTCCTGCTTCTTAATTCCATTTGCTCCTACTTTTGATTCCGCCGGCTCCATCTGTCTTTTTGGTTTCCCCTTTACCTCTACCACTTGAGCTTCTCATCCACTCCTTTAACCCTTGTATTTACTTCCCTCAAGCTACTAAATAGACTACCCTAGACTGTTCTAGGGTAAAAAAGTCTTTATGTTTATTATTCCACCTTTCCCATGTGAAGATAGCCTCATTTTACTATTTATACTAACTACTTTTTGAACCTCAAAACTTGTACCACCCTGATATGGAAATGCTTGCTCCTCCTTCAGATATTGAAAATGTTGTTCCTAATGAAAGACAAAAAACTCCTTTTGTTGTTCCCAAACCTGTCGATGCTCAAGCAACCAATGATCAACCATCCTTACGAACTCACGTGAGCATGGTCTAGCATTGTTGGAGATGATGTTGCTAGCTTGAAAATAACTTACTTTTATCTTGGAAACAATCCTAACATTGTCATCCCTCCTATGGATGTGTTGAAGCATGGTGCAAATAGGTGGAGGAATTTCTTAGTGGGCTACTTTATGGACAGAAGACCACCATTCCCCCATTGTCAAAAGCTGGGCAGAGGCAAAACAAGGAAGCTACAGCCTCACCAGGGTGCTTATAAATCTAGAAGAATTCTTTATATTTACATTCTCCTCTAAGATGGTTGTAAGCGAAATTTTGGAGCTATGGCCATGGCTTTTTGTTAAGAAAACCTGTAATCTTGTAGGTATGGAAACCAGGAATGGAACTTGATAGGAATAAGATAAAAAAAAGTTCCAATAAATAGGCAAATTTCAATAATATCCTATTAGAATATTGGAGGACAGTTGGGTTTAGCTATCTAGCAGGTTCCATTGGAAAAATATTATACTTAGATAAGAACATAATAGAGGTGGGAAGGACTGGATAGGCAAGATTATGCATTGAAGTAGAAATTGCTAAAGTACTTCATGAGTGTAACATCCCGTTTCCGGAGAACGGGTCGGACCAGAGAAACGGGTCCAGGTGTGGTAAATTAACACACCTCATGCTCATGCAGTTGTGAATAGTGAGTTATGTGCATATAAGAATTTATTGTACGTGCATTCATGACAATTGTCCCGGTATAAGTGTGAACAAAT
>JANIIA010000005.1:42917020-42933522 GCA_027478495.1 Erythroxylum alaternifolium
TGCACGTTGTCTATCTCTTGAATATGTCAAACTTGATTTGTATTACTTCTTTAATTGAATATCAATCCAAAATACCTGAAATTATTTTTTAACCAATTCTATACATTTTATTATTATCAAAACATAGAAGGATTTAATTTGTCAACCACCATTGGTCCAACAACTTTGGTTATAACATTTTCCCAACATTGAGGTCTCATTTCCCAACACAATCATTTTTTATCACTCTTCTATGGTTATTAAGTTTGAACTAGACTATGTTCTTCTCAAGCATCCTTTTTGATTTAATAACTTCCTAACTTCCATATCTAGTTTTCATGATGTTGTTAGAAGAGGCTTTACCTCTCATTTCTATAGATCCAAGAAATTTCAATATTCTATGAAAATTAAAATAATATGAGATGAAGTTAAAGCCTTTAACAAGGTAAATGTAGGGGATGTTCATTATTTTTTGAATACTACCCAAGCTGCTCTTAATAAAGCTCAAAATAATATATACATCTATCCCACTTGTCCAAGGCTCCAAGAGTTAGAAAATAATGCATTGAACAACTACTCAAAAGTAGTTAACTTTGATTTCTCTTTATTGAAACAAAGATTTAGGATTAAGTAGTTACTTTATGGTTCCAAGAATACAACTTTCTTTCATGGACCTATCACTAGAAGGAAAGCCTCAAACAAAATGGATCCATTTGAAAGAAATGGATCTTTGTTTCAAACCCAAAGTCATTTAATGTATGAAGCTACCTATCATTCTCAATGACTATTAGGCCCTCGTTCTTTTGCCTACTCCTCTATAACATTTATTGAAGAGATAGTTCAATAAAAAATGTCTATTTAGGAAATGGAAGCTCTGGCTTCTCTTATTAGTTGATTTGAAATTTAAAATGCCTTGAAGTCTCTAGCTCTTTTTAAAGCTCTAGGACTAGATGGCTTCAACATACACTTCTTTATTAGAAAAGTGGTGCATTGTAGGCAATATGGTCTCTGAAGCAATCTTGGAGTTCTTTAATAGTTTAGTTCTTAAAGGGAAAGAGCAAAAGTATTTCCATCTCCTACTGCAACTCTATTCACAAAATCATTTCCAAAGTGATTGATTTAAAATTACAGCCTATACTTCCTAGACTTATTAATTCATCTCAATCTGCTTACATCCCTAAGAAAAAATTGGAGATAATATTGCATTAGCTCAAGAACTACACCAAAAATAATATTAGGAAAAATTGTGCACCAAAATTTGATGTCAAAAACTTATGGCATGGTTGACTATTACTTCATTCTCAATGTTCTCAAAGCCTTTGGTTTCCCTGATATTTTCAAACAATGGATTCACCAATGCATCTCAACTGTTTCGTTCAAAATTTTAGTGAATGGTGAGGCTACATATTAATGTTATTAGAGGTATTAAACAAGGTGAACCCATCTCCCCATACTTATTCTCTTTGGTCTCTGAAGTTTTATGTAGACTGCTTAAAAGTAATGCCACCTGAAAAGGATTATTAAGTTTTCATTCTAAATGTAAGAAACTTAATTCAGTTAGTCTAAGTTTTGTTGATGATACATTTGTCTTCTCAAAAGTTGACATTTTCTTTTTAACATTCATTTGCAAAGCTTTCAAAGTTTTCAATAACATTTCAAGCCTTATTGAAGGATAAGTCCAGTTTGTTTACTTTAGAAAGTGAAACTCAATCTGCAGTTAGACTGTCACAAATTACTAGCTTCAAGCTGAATCACTTACCTATTAAGTATATGAGTATTCTTATCTCCTTAACTAAACCTCTACTATCATAATTCAAGCCTTTTATTGAAAAAATCAGGCGCAAGATTGAAAGTTAGTCCTGTAGATCATGTTCCCTATCTAGCAGATGTCAACTGATCATATATGTACTTTCTTCTCTACGTATATACTAAGTCTTTCATATTGTCTTCCCACAGGCTGTTATCAAGACTGTAACAAAACTTTTTCGAAACTTCTTATGATCAACTGGTAGTAGTAAAACCAAAATCAACTAAATAAGCTAGTCTGAGGTTCACTTGCCTAAAAATCATGGAGGTCCTAGTATTTTACCTAGCAAAAACATCAATTATGTTCTCTTACTTAAAAGGCTTTAAAGACTCATCCAAGATCAACATACATTGTGGGTTAAATGGGTGCATACATACTACGTCAAGGGTAAAAACATATGGGTTGCTAAGATTCCAAAAACTTCACTTGAAGATTTAGAACATCTATTCTTTTAATTTCGTTATACCAAGTACCTATGGCAAGTGGTTCTTAAGCTCTGCAATATTCAGCAATCCCCTTGGACTAGTATTATTAAATGGAATCTGAAAACTAAGATGAATTTTGAAGATCTTTAGATTAGCTTTTACCTACTTAATTAGTCTTTGGTTTATGGAATGGAAGAAATTAAATATCTTCACTAATAATGTCATTACCAAAGAAAGTCTTTTACAAGTTATACATGGTAGAATTCAAGTTCATGTCTTTGTCTACAAGGAAAAACATTCATTCAGCCAACAACAGCTTACTAAGTGGAGAATCAATTAACACTTTCTTGCTCTACGCAAGATTATTAGAGTCCTATTTAACATACCAATCTTTTGATTTCTTGTAGTACTTGATATCCATCCTTCTTAGATGCTCTTGTATTCATTGAAAACATTATTGTTCAGCCTTTCATAGCTAATACATTCATTACTTTTAAAAAAAAGATGGGATAGGTATCAAGTTCTATTTAAACTACTGTTTATGAGAGTAGTGCATGAAATTTGGAGAGATAGAAACCTGCGATTATTTTGTGATCAAACCAGAATAACAGTAAGAGGTACTTTTCCAAGAATTGGCATTTGTATAGATTTAGATTGTATTACAAGTTGTAAGAGTTGAAGTGCATCATGATTCCTTTAATTTCTTTGATTTCCTTGTACCTTTGTAAGACATTTTGATTCCCAATAAAATTCCATTAATTTCTAAAAATTAAACTCGTTAAACATACGATTCTTCTCTTTATTATGCAGTTCGTTGCTATGAAGTTTTCGGCTTGAACTTATTTTTAATTTATTTTTTTGGGTAAACCATCAGAAACTGCCAATACCAAACTTACATCACTATAAGTCCTCCATCTCAAAGCCACGCTAACAACCGCCTACCGAGGTACTAATGCACATGAAAATGATCTGGTGACACGAAAAGAAATAAGAACATAATTAAAATTTCTTGATTGTAAATACGCTTGATATTGGCTGGCGATCAGTGAGAAATTAGAGAGTCAAGGCATATGTCTCTTTCTATAGCCATTGAACACAAGGGGTCAACAATAAAGTACAATAAAATTTGTGATTGGTAATAGGAACTCTTCTTTCACGCAATCATGCAGTGCCACACGTAATCATATGCATTATTTTATCAAAGGCATGTGAGTGGGAACAGTGATCATCATTTTGGCTCTTCAACGCACTTCCCGCCTGGAAAGAAGATCCTGCCCATGTTCACCGGCGACGAAGTCCTTGTCTTCAGGGTCAAGCTATTAGTGCTATAGCTGGCTAGAATTAGTACATGATAAGCAGAGAAGTAGCTATCACTGAACTAGTAAAAGGCAGGTAACTAATTTCATGTTTTTGGCAAGGATAAGTTATATCTAGGCATAGGTAACTAAACATAAAAATAGCAATTTAGCATCTAATCCATTGTCTCTAATTACTTCTTTAAGTGCTGTTAAGAAGCTATAATTGTGTATATGACTCTTAGAGAACTTTGGTAATGACTGAATCCAAAATGGCACAGAAGAATGAACAGTTTAAAAGCCATGTAATATACAAGCCATATAGTTAGGGTTTTCATTGGTCTTGGAGCCTAGGGATGATGTTTATGTCTAGGGGGGTATTCGCTTCTCATAAAATTTTGTGAAGGGTCCAGACTTTCATTAGAGATTGTCAAACTATATTTAAAGCTGGCCCCTAGATTCTAGCGTTCCACATTACTAATGCTTAATCAAATTCTTTCAACTAATTAGAGTATTTATCTTTGAGTTGTTAAATCACCTTCTCTTCCCCTTGACTATTCCAATATTTTTGTCACCACCTAGTAGCTTAAAACACCCTCTACATACCTCCCTTTGCCTGCACTCTTGTGGGCACTTGAAACCGTTGCTTAATGAGAGAATGGCTCTTTCGCTACTCAAACTCACATCCATTCGCTCGCTACTCATCCCTCTCCTCCTCTTCCTTCACGCTCAAATGGCCCTATCGACCGACATTGAAGACGATGAAGAGTATTTTCTTGACACCCCAATTTTACCAAATTTTGGATCAAGAAGCCGATTCTTGGCAGGTCAAAACCGTATAAAGAAAGGTGCACACTGTAATGCAAGGGGTTATAACATATGTAATGGGGTCCCTGCAAACAATGGCACGAGCCTGCTCTACTGCTGCAAAAAACACTGCAGGAACGTCATCAGAGACGAGAACAACTGCGGAAAATGTGGGAACAAGTGCAAGTTCAGCGAGCACTGCTGTAATGGAAGTTGTATTAATGCTATGAAGGATCAGAATAATTGCGGCAAGTGCAATCACAAATGTGGTCGGGGGCTTAAATGTGAGTATGGATCTTGTGGGTATGCTTAGAACTTACTACTGGTAAGTAGTAGATATTACTGATACAAAAAGTTGTATTAAGGATTTGGAAATAAGGAATACTAGTTTTATACACTTGACCGCTTGAGAGTGTACCGTTAGATTACAGGGTTTTTATGTATCTAAAGAGTTGGGTTTCGCAAACAGAACTTTGTACTGTCAATTATGATGAGTGTAAAGAACAGTTCACCTTTTCTGGGAATGATGAGTACCTTATGTGTCATGTAATATTTCTCCAACAAAATAAACATGACTAATTCTAGCACTTCACTCTCATTTGCAGACTTTCATGGTCCCAAAGTTGGAATGTGACCTCTCCCAATTGATCGTATATTTGGACTAGAAGTTCTAGAGCCGAACCTCGTCGCAGCTACCATTCCAAGCTGCTTTTGTAATAAGAGCCATCACGTCAATGCTTCCGTTGTAAGGGAAGACATTTAGCAAATCATTTTACTATAATGCAAGGAAAACATCATGCTAGAGGACGGAAATAGGACTTGATCGCGTCACTGACAACGCACGAAGACACCATGGCAATGCTAATGACTACAACCATGCACGTAGATACTCCTAATTTCCTATCATATCCACCTGCAAGACTGCTCAGTGTATAGAGAAATATTGGCGGAGTTAGCCCCGGATTATTCCAAGCTATTGCAAAAGGATCTTATTTTTCTCTTTGCCTAAACTTTAAATACTCGATAAAATGAGAACATAAAAATTCTTGTTCTTATAGACGTCTCTCCGATTGTGAGGCTTCTTAATTGATCATTGCAAGCCTCGTTCTGATAATAAGCCTGAATTCCAAAATGCAGCCATGTATTTATTGTTATGTTTGTAAGGGACTTTGTCCCATATTGAAAGAGAGTGAAGGAGGGGGGAGGATAAACAAGTATAAATAAACCCCCTCCCTCTTCCATTTAAATCATCCAAAATAAAACAAATTTTAACTCTTAGTTACTCATCCTTTGGTGAGTAGTAAGAGACTAAGAGTAGTAAATTTTTTTGTGAGTAATTTTGGGGTGTATTGGGGTAAGGGTTTGAGAGTGTGTGTAAACACTAGTGAGTTGAGTGTTGAGAGTAAACACTTGTAAGTGTTGAGAGTAAACACTTGTAAGTGTTGTTTTTTTTCCCTAATAAAAAGGGTGTGCAGTAGCCCCGGAGACGTAGGCATAATTTGGCCGAACTCCGTTATCAAATTTTGTGTTGTTCTATTGGTATTCTAGTTGCGTGGAAATAGTTGAATTTCCTAACATTTATGTAGTTTTGGAAGATCAATTTTGAGCTACTAATGATCACCTGCCTTTGTTTATCGCTAAATTTGCCGTTGGTCATAACAAAAGTTGTTTTTCGTTGGAAATAATATCTTAATCACGAAGCATTCTTACAAGAAAAACACAGCTCTTTATCTAACATACAACTAAAAGCAAGAGCAAAAAATATAATACCCCTAGAACTAGGATGTTAAACAAAACCAGAGTCGAGTGCAAATTCGAAAGTTTGAAGCATGAACTGATCACCTTGTCCCATAAGAGTTTGTATGTTTAAGAAAATATTACATTGTGACATTTAGCTAGAGCTAATTCTCTGTTCCAATAAGGATCCTTTGAGTATAGACATATATGTCTAGTTAGTGAGGGTGATTTCCCATTGACTAATTCCCTCCCTTTCAAATATAAGAAAAAAGTGGTTATAATTTTACTGTATGCTCCACAGGAGGACTTTTAAGTACGAACAAATGAAAGGAAGGTGGTAGGTGGTTTTTCTTTTTGTTTTTTTGAGGTTACAAAGTGTGTATATAGGATTAGAAATGATTTCACCTTTGTTTCTATTCATAGTGTTATGTTTGTATTTCAATGCAAGCCGAAGAATAAAGGAGAGTTCGGGGGAACTATTTTTGAACCACACAAGATGAAACCCATTTACTTTAGGTGGTCTAATTCTCAAAAGCACTTTATAGGAGCTGTTGGCAAAATTTCCAAAAGAATGTCTTCTCTATATGACCTTATCAAATCTGAGGCAACATGGACAATAAGAAAGGATACCAGTCAAGAGGCAGGAGCATCTTCTTGCCTCAAATCACCACTTATCCCCTTTAATCAAAGCTTTAACCTTAGCCTTTTGAGGATACATATATCTGAAGTACTAAAAGGTAGGTACCAGATGCAAAGAACTAAAATCATTCCAATTATTATATCATAACCAAGCATCTTTATCGTTCCCTATCATAAGTTTAAATTCACTATATAGATAGTCCCTGACTTTGAAGATATAAAGTAATGTCTAAGGTTTTAAAAGGATGGTCACTTAACTAAAAAATTTAAAACTTGGAGTATTCGATATAAAATCTTAAAAGGTTAGGCTCTAAGATTAATTATCCCTTTTAAAATAATCATTATTTACTCGAAATTTAATAATAATGTCAAAATTGTTAACTTTTCCATACTATAATGATAAGGACTTATTTATACTAAATATCATTAAGTATGAATATATAATGACTAATTTGTGAATATTTGATCATCACACAGTCCGAAATCTCGCAATGAAGCGGGGTCTAGGGAGGTCCGATAGTACGCAGCCTTATCCTTACATAGTAGAGAGGTTGTTTCCGGTGAACCCACATACAAATGAGACCATATATGAATGATGCAGGTTACAGAGAAAACGAGCACGGAAAAAATTTATGTAACTAAATTTTCAAAAAAATACATAAATAAATAGGGTTAAAAGATTAAAAATGTAAATATTTGATATTGATATAAAAATGTAATCCTCGTAATATTAAGAACTTATGTGCTTAAAATTGGAGATATTTAAAACTTCTTTTTATCTTTTGTTAAAAGCAAAGTTGAATTAAATTAAGCCATAAAAGGCACTCAAGGAAAAATAGTATCAGTACAACAACTTACAAAAATACAAGAGATACAGCTACTACAAGTTTCAACTAAAACATAAATCAAGGCACTCAAGGAAAAATAGTATCAGTACAACAACTTACAAAAATACAAGAGATACAGTTACTACAAGTTTCAACTAAAACATAAATCAAAGCGTAAGAGCTACAATATGAGAAATGTGTTTATACTCTCCATATAGTGTCGAGGAATTACAGGGCCAAATCTTCATGAATATGGATGCTAATGTGAGATCTAATCAGTTGCATTAGACATGCATTGAAATGCTTAGTGGTGAGGCATTTATTATGAAAGATTTTATTGTTCCTTTCATCCCATACAACTATGACAGGAAAGATAGTGAAATACAAAAGCACTATTTGATGGTTTTGTTTTGTAATCTCTAATCAGCACACCAATGTTTAATTGTCTTAAGTCATTTGGAAGTTCATAGATCAAACACTTCTGCATCAATTCTCTCAAAGGATTACTAATATAATTGCACTTATAGAAGAGATGATCTGAAGTCTCCTTAGCTCTTTTACATAGAGAACACCAATTCGTAAGATGAGTAAACCTTGTAACCTTATCAATAATAGGTAGCTTTTTTAACATGGCAAGCCAAAATATTGTGGATGGTCTAGGTTGTTGGTGATTATATCATACTATGTTTGTCTAATGAAGGATTGACAAGTTGTTAGCAATGACTTATCTATAAGATAGCTCAGCGAAAACATAATTTATGGTGTGCTTCCATATGATGCTATCATTGTCCGAATTAACGCAAGTCTAGAAAATTTTAGTCTTTAGAGTAGTTGGAATTAAAACAAGAATGATTAGATCCTTTCTTGTACGAGTATGAGCCACCGAATCTTGTTGTTTTATTAAAGGTCTTAAAGCAACCACTTCAACTAATCCTAGGTTTTACTAAAAGCTAATTATCAAACCAAAAATGGGACAGCCCAATGCTATCTTTATTAAAACTACTTTTATAACCACCATTTATTCTATATGGAAAGAAAGGAATTGTACGCTATACAAGGACACTAGCGAAGATAAATATCTAGTTGTTGTTCGAAACCTAAATTGGATTAGAGTTGTGATCATTACCAAAAGAATGGAACATCACCTTACCCCCTGAACTCAAAAGGAATTGGCATATGTGAATTGAACTTTTAGTTCCTACATAGAATCATCACCTTCTTTCCTTAACTTTTTGTAACTTATATTAGAAGCTAGGAGAAAGCCTGACTTTTGTGTAATAGTGTAATAGCCTATTGTTAATACAAATTCATTAAAAATTTTTTTAAAAAGTTGATAAAGTGAGGTCTCATTTTTCCCTCAGCTTAAGAATAACTTTCAGAGTTGTAGAGGAAAAATTATCTAAGTTAAACCTCCACAAGTTTTTTTTAAAGAAATAGATATGGGTGCATTTACACCGCAGAGCCTGCTTATCAGTAAGGAATCTCCAAATCATTTTGGAAAGTAACATAATGTTGAGTGGTTTGAGAGATATTATATTGAGCACCTTAGTTTTTTGGTCAACAAACATCTCCCCATCTCTTCTTAACCTTGTAAGGATTGCCTTTGCACCTAGTCCATAAAAACCTAATAAAAATTCTGTCAATTGTTTTGATAACTTTTATAGGGAAACCAATACGAGCTACCCAGTAAACATTGATGGAGTTCAATATAAATATAATAATAAGTTATACCCTCAAAGTTGTAGAGAAATTCCTAAAACTCCAAGAAGAAATTATGAGATTAATCTATCAATTAAGCGGGCATAATCCATAGATTTAAATATGGAATCAAAAATAGGAATGCCAGGATACATAATTGGAAGCTTCTGTAAATTAAAACATGTAATAGAAGCCAAAGTAGATTTCGGATTAGAAGTTTTATGGGACAAGAGAAAGCCAATTTTGATGCAGTTTACTTAAAGACTAGACATCCTACTAAACATTTTAAGAGCTTTTATAAGTACCAATACAAAAGTAGGATCAACTTTGGAAAGTAAGATAAGGTTACCAACAAAGCTTAGATGAGATAGTTTTACCCTTCTACATTTTGAATGATATTTGAAGCCATTGGAACTCTCTACCACCTTATGGAGAATTCGATTGAAGACCTCCATCACCAAACCAAAGAGCTAAGGTGATATAGGGTCATCTTACTACTTTTAAACCTGTTTATAAGTTGACCATTAATAAGGATGTTGTATCAAGAAGAAGAGATATATTATGTTATCCATTGGATAAAAATCATTAGGAAATAATGGAAATTAGAATATTAGTGATGAAGCCCTAATCCACACAATCATAGGCCTTCTTAAGATCAATCTTTATGCAACAATTGGCCCTACCATTCTTTTTTGCATAGGTTTTGATTAACTCCTAGAGAATTAAGATATTATCTCTAATAGCCCTCATAAGGATATAAGTACCTTGTGATTCTAAAATATGATTAGGAAGCACCTGTCTCAACCTTTGAGCTAGAATTATAGAGATCAATTTGTATATGGAATTGCAACAAGACATATGGTGAAAATATGAGAAATGATTGAGCTCTCCATTCTTAGGGACAAGAGTAATATAGTTTTTATTATTCTCTGTAAACAGTAATTTATTGTTGAAAAACTCCATAGAAATGTCTAATACCAAATTCCTTGTGAGTGGCCAAGTCTTTATGAAAAAATTCACATTAAAGCCATCAGGTGCAGAGGCTTTAAAGGGATGTAGAGATTTTAATGTTAGCTCAATCTCTTTCACGGTAACAGAATGAGAAAGGGGATTCAACCTATTGAGAAGATGCAAAACATTTCAAAATCTATTTGAGTAGGGGTATAGAAGAATGAGCTCCAGAAGGCTTATTCATCAGTTAAGTAAAATAGTTAAAAGCTCCTACAACCAATTTAGCTCGTGAATTCAACTTAGAGTCTTTGAACTCTAGTGAAACAATTATATTCAAAGCTCTTATAATAACGTCAACTCTATGGAAGAAAGAGGTATTTTTATCCCCATTCTTTAACCATTCCAATCCTTATCTTTATTTCATCAGGGAATTGTCAAACCAGAGGGATTTAGAAAAATTATGGAGAGAAAATTTCTCCAATTCTTACAGTTGATTGGATCCAGGATTATTGTAAATTTATTGTTGAATAAAATCTAAAAGGCCCTCAGTAGTGATTAATAGGTGGTGTCTATTGACAACATTGTCTTTAAAAAGGATCTTCATTTTCATTCTAATATGCTCAACTTCCTAGATAAGATATTCTACTTAGTGCCTAGTATTCTTCCTCTCAGTGCTTTCCAAATAGTGTCTTCAAAGCCTACCATATCAACTAAGAAATCATTGAATTTGAAAGGCAACCTAGGATTAACTACATCAATCTGAAATGGAGTTAGAGTATGATATAATAAGTTGTAGCAAAAGTAAGTGGAGAAAGAATTGGGGAACTTCAAATTCCATTTAATATTTTCCATGCTATGACCTAGCTTTCTCCTAATAGAATTCACACCTTTCTACCTATTGTTCCATACAAAAAAGTTACACCCAAATGGGATATCAAATAATTATTGCATTTTAATACAACTTCTAAGATCTAAACAAGGTGATCCCACTGATTTATGACCTAACTTCTTCAAATTTAAGTATAGAATTAAAGTCTCCAGTAATGACCCATGGAGTGGGAATGGAAGTCGAAATATCTTTAATTTGATTCCAAAAAATTACTCTCTGATAAGAATAATTGTGTGCAAAAACAAAGGAGATATAAATAGGTTGAGGATAATACCTATTAAGATCTTTGGGTGAATCATCTATGATCAGAAACAATTCTCGGACAAACAGATAGAATATTGGAGTGAAAGAGGATTATTATCCTACCATTGGGATGAGAATTATGGTTTGTGATTTCTCTCTATTAAGTTGGAAAGTATTTCAGTATGTTGTCACTATTTTCTATAATTCTTTTATATAAAATATCAATTACCTGTACCTTATTCTACATTATCATATTTCTAATAAGTAGCTTTTTAGTAAGAGCATTTTCTTCTCTCACATTCTATAGGAAGATATTTATGTATGAGGCTCCAAAGGTGAAGTCTTTTTATTTCTACTTATTCTTCTCTAGTGTCATTTTCAAAGTATTGCTTGCCATTCTTTAGTTGAGTAACTTTTGTAATTAGGGTTCTAGACATAATTAGCTTAAATTTATCAGCTAGAATCTCAAATTTCTCCATTCCAGAAACTAGTTGCTCATAAGCCTCCTTGATACAAGTTGGAGTTAACTGTATATAACCTCTCCCCCTTCAATTCCAGTAACAATTTAAGTAGTAACTATATCATTATATGAGTTAGGAACTTGAATACCAATAATGTTCTCCCTATTTAAAGGATTAATTCTATTTTGGACTGGATAGCTATTAATTTTCTATTGATGTTGGACCATTCCCATGAGCTCCTAATAACTTCTGGTAAGAAAGACTATTCCCATAGGCTTCTAGGTTTTCTTCAAAGTCTGTTGGGGTTTCCAAGCATAGGATAGCCTTAACTTATCTTCAACATGTTCAAACTACTCATTTAGCCTGATAAAATGGATTGTCTTAGGTAAATTAGTCGTAGAATTAACCAATACACATATTCTTACAAAATTGACCCTTCTAATCTCAGTAATGGCTTGATCCATCGACATTGGTTTTTCAATGAAGCTGCCAAGGTGACCAAGGAAACTTGTTGCCCAATATTCTAAAGAAACTTTATGGATACATATCTAATTAGGGATGTTGTCATGCTTGATCTCTTTTAGCTTAAGTTTAGGCCTTCGTAACTGAATAAGTAGAGGATTATTATAGATATGCCATGGTCTAGCTTGGATAACCTTCCTTGCATCTTTAGCACTTACAAACATAAAGAGAAACACATCCTTATGAACAAAAACTTCCAATAATTCATGTTGCTTCCTTTGTGAATAGCCCGTAGTTTCATCACTAGAAGTCGGGAAGTTATTGAATATTGGACAAAATTAAGCACTAGGAGGAAATAAGTGTGCTAAAGAAACAACCATTTATGAAAATTGTTTCCAAAGTAAGCAGAATACAACAATGAGGCAAAAGGGACACAAAAAGTAGGAAAATGAGATAAAGAATGAAAAAAGGAAATGAGTGCAATAGGTGGAGTTTGAAAGGATATTTAATAGAACTAAGGAAAGCAAATGAGAGGAGTAAGAATGAGCACAATGGCGTACAAGGTTAAAATGAAAAGAAGGTAAAATGAGCTTATCAGAAGCAGACATTGTTAAAGAGGAAGAAGCACAAATAGTGAAAGTGGAGTTATTCATGCACTATAAGTAGAGAGAAAATAGACATTTTAAGCTTGAATTATACATTTATACATTTACATAGGATCTTCAAAATTTACATTCTATTTTTTTATTATGTCATCTTACATTTCACTACAGGTACATTAACATTAAAATTAGACCACTTTTATTAAGAATCAAATTTCACTCCAAAAATTTCAAATTACAATATCTAGGATAGGCAAGGGTGAAATGTTAATAATAATGATTTCTCCTTTTCTTATATAACTTTTAGGGCAAAACATGGAATACAAAAAGTACTTATTAGGAGCTAAAAGTTATTTGAATTATTTTTGGTCAACTTTTTTCCATTTTAGTTAATGGAGACTTCCATGTGGTACTAAGTTGCACATATGATGGCGTGTGATAAATGTTGGTTAGACTATGTCCTTAACATGATTTGACAGTATTTGCTTGTATTTTAAAATTTTCTATATGATTCGGTAATTAATATGGCTTATATATTCTTTTTAGACCTTGTTTTATCTCCCCATTAAAAGGAGTGAATTTGGGAAAGTTAATGCCAAATTGAAGAAGTTTTTTTCATGAAGTTCAATGAACATGATGACTATGAACACAATCCCATTATGTATCTCGTATAGGCTATTAGTTTATTTTGTTTTATAGAGAACTTACTACATGGAGGAATACAACCTAAATATGAACTAATGTTTATGGCCTTTAGATTTGTATTCATTAAAGATAGGAGTTTTATTTCTTGAGGAAGAATATAGTTATAACCTAAGAATTTCTACTGATCTGAAAGACTAAGGTGAACAATTGAATCAAAACAAATTTAAGCATAAAATGCTTTAAGGAAATTTATTCATGTAGATCATTATTTTTCAATTGATTACATAATATAGTTTATTGCTTTAGTTTGATATTTTAGTATGTTATTTTAAATTTAGTTAATTGTTTCTTTTAATCACTATTAAGACGGAAACAGAAAGGGAACGAAAAGTATAAGATTTTGATCAAGTGCATTGTATAAAAGATAAAGTAGGTCGGGTGCTTATAGCTAATAATGACATTAAGAGAAGATGGCAAAGGTTCTTCTATAGCCTTTTTAATAAAGGCATGTAGGATAACATCTCCTTAGTTAATCTTAGCTCATCTGAGAGGTTTGTTAACATAAAAAGAATAGGCTAAGAAAGCTTAAAGGGGTTAAGAACAGGAAAAATCATTTTATTAGGTAAAAGATTTGGCTAATGTAGCTCATAAATGATTACATGTGATAAAAATATGGTCTTAAATAGAAAATCAAGAAAAATTTAGGATGTATATGTCTTGAAAGTTACACATGAACAAAAGACAATGAGACTGATATGGATATGTTAGTCCAAAAGGCTCAAAAATTCACTAGCTTATTTTTACCTCCTAGTCACAACTTTTTGAAAGGAAGTGTACATTAACCAACCATAGGAGTAAAAGAACATGCCTAAGTTTCCATGAATTTTTTTCCAGTTAATTTGACAATTTTAGAAGTAATTGAAAAAGAGAGAATGTCATTTTTTTTCAAACATGAGAAGAGAACTCAAAAACATATATAAGAACCAAATTCCTCTCTTCCACACTTAAAATTTATGTTTTCCATCTTGTAACATTATATGTAAGAGATGGAACATTTAACAAAAACAAAAATTCAAAATTGTAAAAGAAAAGGAATAAACTCTCCCTAGTTTGACCCTTAAGTAGCGCCTTTGTTTACTATCATTGAGTCGACTTCATCTTCATCGCGTGATCTTGGCGTGGGTCCTTGAGAATCACCACTTCCATATTTTCCACTTAAAATCCTTAATAATAAGGCTCTAGGCGATGACCATTCAAGTTAAACGACTTCCTTACTTTTAGACTTTGAACCTCTAATGCACCATAGGAAAAGACTTTAGAAACCACAAAGGACCAACCTAATGAGAATGTAACTTACCCATAATTAATTTAATTTTAAAATGATGAGAAGCGCTTTTTGATAGATAACAAAGATTTTCCTTGAGATCATCTTATTATGGAAAGATTTCATATTTTTCCTTATAAGTCTATAGTGTATCTTCCAATCTTAAGCTTTAGTCCTTACTATTAGGTTGAATTGTTTTCTCTAGGATCAAGTTGATTTCTTTATTAGAAACCTTAGACAAAGATTCAATAACCATATTAAAAAAGTGCATTCCCTTATCACTTATGATGGCTCTTAGCATCCTAAACTTAGAAAATATATTAGACTTGACAAAAATTGCAAGAACTTTAGCATTATTAATCTTGGTGGCTTTAACATCCACCCACATGGAAACATAATCAAATACAGTTAAATTATATTGAAAACCAAAAGACGAAGGAAACAGTCCTATAAAATGAATGTCACAAACATCAAAGATTTTATAAAAAAAAAGGGTTTGTTACATTTGATTTCTACAGGATGAGTTAGCTATTTGTTAGCACCTACCATATGACTTGCAAAAAACATGTAAATACTTAAACAATGAGCGCCAATAATAACCAATATCCAAAACCTTATGGGCAATCCTTTTTACTTCGAAATTCCCTTTATAATTAAGAGTGATAGAAGGCCAAAATAGAAATAATCTTACTCTCGAGAGCATACCTTATTATTTTTCTGCATAATGCCTCCAAAGATAGGGGACATCTTATACATAGTATTTAGCTTTAATCTTTAATTTGTCCTATTAAGCCTTTGACAAGCCTCTAAGTAACTTATTAGTAACAAAGAAATTCACAATATCTGCATACCATGAAGGTGTCAAATTGGCAAAAAAAAAAGTTGTTATTCTGGAAATGTCTCTCTTAAAAGGACATCATCTTCCTATTGGACCAAATGGTTGAGGTGATCAATAACCACATTCTCCACTCCCTTTTTATCTCTTATATTTAAAACAAACTCTTAAAGGAGAAGAATCCATCTGATTAACCTCAAGTTTGCTTTTTTCTTAGTAAGCAAGTACTTCAAAGCTATATGATTAGAATATACAATAACTTTAATAGCTAACATTAACCTCAAATTTGTTTCACATTTTGTTTATGTCCAGGCATACTTGGTTTCCATCTTTAGAGAAGGAGAGGTTTCCCCTTTATATGCCAGGGTCCTTACTCCAATACCTTTTTCATCATATAATAATCAAACTTAAACAAAAGGAACTCTTTTTTAGTTATAAAGGTCTTCTCAAGTCCTAAGTTTACTTATCTTGATTTTGCTTTTGCTTGCATTTGGAGAAATGAAGGACTTGTTTAAATAAAATGATCAATATATGTGGTTGACCACCTATTTTCCCATTTTAAGGGAGAGATAATATATTATCATTTTATAATTTGTATCTAAAACTTGGGGAATATACTTAAGCTTTTCTAGTGTAGAGTGATCTACCACCACCTGACACCAAGATTTCTTAGGAGCATTTTAAGAAAGGGTTAGATTTAAGGAGAGTATAAGAAGAAGAAGGTAAAGAAGATCTAGAAAAAGTTAGAGTTATGGAGGGGGAGAGATGGAAACAGGAATTTAAAGGGATAAGGAAAGCCAAATATGTTGATCTATGCTCTCTCTACTTAACTAATCTATTAATCATAAATAAGGGAAGGGCATCAATTATTAGGAA
>JANIIA010000005.1:43195875-43212745 GCA_027478495.1 Erythroxylum alaternifolium
CAATAATTTATAATAGATTTATCATCCACGTTTACATATTTTCTAGGCACTAAAATTACAATTTTTTCAACTATAATCATTTACTCTCTAGTTGATTAACTTTTATCTCTACCCAGTATATATATATATATCATTTAGATAAGAAATCCTCCTAAGTATTACCTTTGTATTTATGATTCAATAAATTTATAATAGATTTATCATCTTGATTTACATATCTCTAGGCACTAAAATTACACTTTCTCCAGCTATAACCATTTACTCTCTAGTTGATTAACTTTTATCTCTACCCAGTTAACAACTCTTTAAATGCATTAAGATTTATGAAATTTTATAAAATGTTTTACGTTAATACTAGAGAGATCATACAAGTCTATCTCTAGCATCCCATTCAACCATTAATATTTAAGTCGTGATCCGTTTATAAGTTGGCTCTTTCAAAACATCCGCAAGTGAATTTAAATAAAAACAAAGCATTAATATAGATAAATCTGCATTAAATTTTATTCAATGATAGTTCAACAACAACAACACTCAGTAGAAATCCTGCTGATACGTAAGGACTAGAGAAGTCCAGTAATACATAGCCTTATTTCTAACTAGTAGAGAGGCTAGTTCCAAATGATCCATTTGAAGAGGAAAATAATAATAATAACAATAACAATAATAATAAAATAATAAAAATAAAAATAAAACTACTAAATCATGCTAGGTAGGTCGGATTAGGCTAAATCCCTAAGAGGCAAGTGCTGTCTATTTATTCAAAGACAATTCACAAATATAAATTTCATATTAAAAATTAAATGAATTAATACATGCAAAGACCATACTATATTTTCCTCCTAGACATATGAAATAATCAGTTACTCATTATGTTTAAACCAATAATCAAAATAAAGAAACAAAAGCAATAATAAATATAAAGAGTTTCTAAATTTGATATTAATATTTTTATATTTGGATGATTTTGATCTCATTTTCCCTTTAAATTGGTTCCTTTGTGCCACATTAGGGTATTTTTCTCTCTTAACAACTAGACTCATATTTAGAATGAAAGAATATAATAAAATTGGGTTTTCGTGTTTAAAACAATAAATATTTTGAATTTATAAGTTACTTTTATAAAAATATTTAGAAATTAATTAAAAATTAAAAATTGGTATTTATGTAAATATTTAAAGGAGTTTAACACTAAATGAGTTATTGGTCCTCTAATTGTACATCACTTGATACAAACTTTACCATTAAAAAGCTCACAAAAAGATACTTATAATAAAAGTAATATTATAGTCAACGAATCCCAATATGTAAGGCTCCCCGTTTTGCGAGGGTTGGGAGAGAGACATTAACTATACGCAAACTTCCCTTTACATTTTTTATAAAGAGGTTATTTCCGTGACTCGAACCTGTGACCTTCTAGCCACATAAGAGTAACCTTACCAGTTCCTCTGAGGCTCGTGCTAAATAAATAAAAATAATATTATAACTTATAAAAAGGACAAATTTTTTCTCAAAAAGGAAGAAATGAAGGATGTATAGAAGGCAAAATAAATGGTTAAGAGGAAAATCATAAGATTATAAAGAAGAAACAAAAGGTCAAAAGAACTTGATACCTGCTGAAGGACAACTATCTGATATAGCGTAGACATTTTAAAGGCTAGGATTTCTAGAGAGAATAGAGAAAAGTAACAAATAAGGAAAGGAGATTAGGATGCCTATTAAATTATAACTGAGATGATTTTAAAATTTAAAAACTTTTGTTTAAAATAACTGTAAACCGTATGGGACTTGAAAAAGGACTTGAGAAAAGATAATATGAACCAAAATTATCTTTTGTTTATAATAAAAGTACAAATTCATCAAAGGAAAAAATATTGTTGATAGGATTATATCTTGATTTAAATACGTAATTACTTGATATAATTAATTGAACATAATGGACAAAGTGATCGATAGGAGCTGACCATAACAATGTAATTATCAAGCCAATGTAATATAATTATAATATAATTATCCTTTAACAAAGAGAGAAAAAGGAGGAGAGCGACATGCATTTTAAATATTTCATGACTATAGTAAGTTGATTAATAATCTTTTTTTATGATTCTTGTCTCCTATACTATTGGCCCTAAAAATTAGTTTTCTTGTTTATGTCAAAAATTTCATTAATTTTATGTTAGATTTGATACCTATTTAAAGGTGGAAACAGAAATTTGACTAATTAAGTAGGGACAAGTCATATAAATAATATTTTATAACAAAATAAATCTTGTTTTAAAAAATTAAAAATAAAAATAATTTATCATCTTTTCTAACTGGAAAAGTGAGCTTGTTCATGATCTATATATGTATATATATAGTGTTTAATCTTTTGAGATTTCTTAATTTAGTACCAAACTTTCCAAAATTATTAATTTAGTAATCAACCTTTCAAAATTCGTACAAATAAGATCAAATTATTGTTTTTATTCACATTGCTAATAGATCAGACATACACATGGTATTAGAAGACACGCCACGTAAGTAAAGACAATCTTTTAACTTAATGTATTCAATTCTTAAAATAAAAACTTTTAAAAGTTTGGTATTTAATTGAAAACATTTCTAAAATGTCAGGTACAATTTAATTTGTTATTCCTAAAGATTATTGTTCTCACAAATGGACTCCTTCGTGGATAATTTTTATTAATTATTACATAATTTATGTATAATACAAGGCTCAAAAAACTTTGAATCAGGTTCAAAGTGAGTTTATAATAAGAGATATTACACTTTAACTCAAAATATTAATATAATTTTTTCGTATATGTTACCTTTTTTATATGAAAATACTTTATTTGTGAATTTTCATTAGCCCAGTATTATAAGATATTTCATCTATACAGGAGTAGTTCCTGTTCAACTCATCATCCATAAAATCGAAGTAAACAAGTTTTGAGATGATTTGAAAAGAAAGTGAACTAAGTTCAAATAAGGTTATATATTACTGATAAGACTATATTTCAATCTAAAATTTTAAAATAATGAATTAGGAATCTTATTTTTATATACTCTTTTTGACTAAATCAAGTTAAAACAACTGATGAACTTCATTATTGACAAAGTTTAACAATACGATTGGAAGATTAAAGACACCCCTTTATAATTGATATGAAAAATGAACTTATAACATTTTGACTTCCAACTTGTAGTACAGCATCCAAGTTGAAAATGACCGGTAAACTAATGTTAGATTTTTTGTTGGCACTGATACTGTTAATTACAATAACACGATATCGAAGTAAACAACTGTCCATTAATGTGAAATTAATCACTACGGAAGTTGTTTCCATGGCCGTCATCGGTCAACTCCGTGTAACCAACTATCTGCCTAGCTTTGCTCCTTGGTCGTCCCAACAGGACAGAAACTACCCCTATCTTTAATTGAGAGAAAGAATCGTTCGGAGTTGGAGAAAAAAGGGAGAGACAGAATCTTTAATAGTAATAAACAATTTGGATCCACCTCTATCTCTCTCTCTTTCTTTATAGTAGGCACACGTCGTCTCCGTACAAAAGAACCGAACTTTTTCTTGTTTTGATAAGAGCACATGCCCTCTTCGCCTCTCAATTATCGTCATTTTCCTTTGTGGTTTGTCTATTCAGGGTGTTTATAAAAGTTGGATTTAGTTTCTTTCTCTTAAACTCTTTGTATCTCTCTCTTGTTTTTGTGCACATCACAAGAAAACAAAACGTTCTTGAAGTTCCCTGTAACGAAAAAGGTCCAATCTTTCTTGTGACTCTTGTATTCTAGTAAGTAACTGCTTACCATCTTTTATTGTTCTCTTTGCTTCCCTTTTTCTTTGTGTGGATAGATTCGTGTGTTACTTGTTAAGTTGTGCTTCTGCGCGGCTTGCCGTTTATGCAACTGATTCTTAGATCAGCTTGTTATTTACGGCTGTTTTGTAGTCTTCCTTCATTTTGTTACTTCTAATCTTTGATTTAGAGGATTTTGGGTTTTTGGTTTCTATCACCTTATCTTTATTTTCTGGAGAGGGGAGGTGTGGTTTTCTTTTCCTCATTTTGTAAATTGATGGTTGAAGTAGGAGCTGTCATTGCCAATTTCAATCTATTTTACATGTGACACTGTGATTATCCCAAGATTGGACGTTGTACAGCTTGTAATCTTGTACTTTTTAGATGACTCTGTAAGCTGACACTCAATGTGGTTTGTTGATATTGAAAATTTAACTAATTGCTTCTCTTTTGTTTTGAATTATTTGTTGGTAGTTGGTCGATTTTATTGATGTTTTGTTGGTGATGCTTGTGTAACTCACTCTTCTTCATCGTCTTCTTTTCTCTCTATCATTCCAGTATTGGCGTAATTGGCTTATACTAGCTCTGGGATACGATATCTTCATCTTTAATTTTATTTGAATTCTTTATTAACCAGATAAACTAGATGTTTATTCAATGCTTCCGCGCTTTCATTGGTTGAATAGTTAACGTAAGGCGACATAAGTGTTTTTCTAATCAGAACTTTTTCCTAACGGTCAAGCTAGATATTTGTGCAAACTTCTACTCCTCCAGTAGTTGGCTGTTAGCATAAGGCAACACAATTTTCGTGTTCTTTTCTTTTTTTGTGATATAGGTGGTTGATTCAACAGCTGCAATTGAACTCTAACTCTTTATATAGCTGCAGGTCGAGTCTTAACCCATAGTCCCACGATATAAGAGGTTATCATTATTTCTTGTTCAGCCTCCATTACCTTGACTTATTGAATTGGTCTGCAAATTATCAAAATTTGGGATGTGAGGATCATCCACAGGAGCTCATGATAAGGTCTTGCAATGTGGTCTCTAAATGTTGAGAGGAAATGGGTTTTCCCTCTTGCCATAAGCTCCCTCGTCTGCGTTTTCCTCTTAGCAACATCATTCAACATGGGCCTTGTTTCTTCAATAAACACTATTAATCAGGTCTTCAACATCTTCCCAGCTCGTACGAGCCAGAGAAATGAACCATACGGGAACATAAAAGTTTTATCATCTTCCCCTCCTCATCTCAATGTCACAGTTACACGATTTGCTTATTTGGTTTCTGGGTCTAAAGGTGATTTGGAGAAGCTTTGGAGGACTCTTCATGCTCTTTACCATCCTCGGAACCAATATGTTGTGCATTTGGACCTTGAATCCCCAGCTGAGGAAAGATTGGAGCTTGCTTCACGAGTGGAGAAGCATCCAATTTTCTCCAAGGTTGGGAATGTCTTCATGATCACCAGGGCTAATATGGTTACCTATAGAGGGCCCACCATGGTCTCTAATACGCTTCATGCTTGTGCAATTCTTCTCCGAAGAAGTAAAGATTGGGATTGGTTTATCAACCTTAGCGCTTCGGACTACCCTCTGGTAACTCAAGATGGTCAGTATGTTTATCTTCAATTTCATTTAACAGGGTCTAGCTTCCCCTGATACCTATCCTCTCTTTCTTTACGTTTATTTTCTTTGGTACAGAGGACGGCGCTTTGTGTATGTGCATAGAGATAACAGAAATTAACTGCTCTGTCTTATGCAGATCTTATTCACACATTTTCAACCATAAATCGAAATCTGAATTTTATTGAGCACTCAAGTCAATTGGGCTGGAAGGAGTAAGTTGTCTTTACTCTCCATCTCTCTTTATGCATGTGGTAAAATGAAAGCTTTTTGCCCAGTGACTGATTCTTTGTTTCATTGTTCTTTAGGGACAAGCGAGCAATGCCTTTGATTGTAGATCCTGGCCTTTATTCAACAACCAAGTCAGACATATACTGGGCCACACCACGGAGGACCTTGCCAACAGCATTTAAGTTATTTACAGGTTGGTGCTTATTGTTAACCTACTTTTAGGCCAAAAAGGCTGTTCACTACTATTTGGTTCCTTTCGAGATCATACATGCGATTTCATGTGAGGAAGAAGTTTATCTAGTTTCCTTTTTGTTTATAGTGGTCATGGTAGCTATTCATGAAATTTGATCACTTAATTAGAAAGTACTACTTGTATTCACAGGCGATCAGAATTTAATATGTTTCTGGTTTGCGTTTAGAAACATAATTTATGATTGTGTAGGATTTTGTGACAAATAGATCTGTTATAGAGAGATCCCTACCAACGAGTGCCGATGATGTACAAGAAAACTCCAAGAACAAATCTGCACCAAGAAAGTTAGGATCTATAATTTGCATGTCTGCATTCATCAACAATTTGTATCTGACATGTGAAATGGAACATTGCTTAACATTATGAAAGCTGCATGTTTGCATTCATTGAACTGGGATTTGTGGAAACTACTTGTTTTGCAGGATCAGCGTGGATGGTTCTTACACGGTCCTTCGTGGAGTATTTAGTATGGGGTTGGGATAATCTTCCAAGAACTTTACTTATGTACTACACAAACTTTGTTTCTTCTCCTGAGGGATACTTTCACACAGTAATATGCAATGTGCCAGAGTTCGCTCAGACAGCTGTCAGCCATGACTTGCACTATATTTCTTGGGACTTTCCACCTAGGCAGCATCCGCACACCCTTTCGCTTAATGACACGGACAAGATGATTGCTAGTGGTGCTGCATTTGCAAGAAAATTTAAAAGAGATGATCCTGTCTTGAATAAGATTGATAAGGATTTACTTGGCCGGGAAAATGGGAGTTTCACACCTGGTGGCTGGTGCTCCGGTATCCCCAGATGCTCTGAGGTTGGTGATCTGAACTATATTAAACCGGGTCCAGGATCTCAGAGGCTTAAACACCTCATAGCTAGCGTTACTTTCTCCGGAAAACTGAAACGAAATCAATGTAAATAGATTACCTGTATCCACAAAACCAAACACAACAGCCTATTGAAGATTTTTCTATAAACGTGTTCCTATCCAGGACTTGCACCGAATACCTCATTCTTGACAGGATTAAACGTATGCGAGTTGCACTGCAATCGTGAACATTCTACATCTGTCTGCAACAATCAGACTCCAGTATAGCAAAGTTACCTTTCTGTCTGTAGTCTTGGCATTCCCACAATACTCGAATGCAACTAGGAATTTTCCTTCACTACTTATTCCTATTCCGTCTCTTATAAGCTGTTTTTGTTTATGAATGTAAGATTTTTAGCTCTCTGCAGACAAAATGACATTTTGGATGTGGAAGAATTATGGGCATCATTTGAGCACTAACTACAATGCCTCTTATGCTGTGAACGATTGACTGGAACACATTTATGTCACACTCAAATTTCGAATTGTTCATTTCATTATGACGATATCAAGGCCGTTACAGTTATTTTGCATCTAGTTTTTGGGCACTAATATAATTAGAAGCAACTATGAATGGTTGTTTATGTTGTTTGTCTTGTTGCGTATGGCTCTTCTATATAGATGTGTAATCTTAAAAGTATTCCATGAAGTGTATTGATTTAAAACAATATATTTGTTGAGATGGACATTATTATGTATGATTCATATATACTAGTGCAATCTTAAGAGTGTTATTAGAAGAATGTAAGTGTTTTATTAGCAGTATTTGGGTGATACGGTTTGGAACACATGACGTGTTCTTTTCCAAAACTCAATGGTGAAAACATAGGTTAAAGATATGAGCCTCTTGATGTGGTGTAAGTTCTTCCATGGAAGACACAGTCGAGTACGCATTCATATTCTAGGTCTTGCTTTAGTATACGGAGAAGTTGACAGATTCACGATATAATAGGTAAGTTTTGGTAGAGAAATAAGTTGTGTAAAATTGTACAGTGAATCTAGTTTACGTATAAAGGAACTATGTAATCTTTAATTGAGTTATTGATCAATGAAACTAACCGCTCTTGGCTTGCGAGGATTTATGCATACTTGGTTGCTCGAACGTTATTAAAAATCTTCTCGTTGGTTCTTGTTTGTTTCTTTATTTCATTCTACATCATAATCTTGGATAGGAAACCAATACAAATGGTGAAGAGATGAGGGAAAAGAGGATCTCTTTGCCTAACGTCTCTCACACCTTTGAAAATGCATGAAGCTTCTCCATTTATGAGAATATTGAAAGATGTGGTGGTTATATAATGAATTATATCCACTTGATAAAAGTAACAGGGAAACCAAAATTGTCAAGGGATAGCAGGATAAAGTTTAAGTTCACCATGTCAAAAGCTTTATGGATATTAATCTTAATGGTATAATTGCTAACTTAGACCCTTAGGTAATTGTTAGTTAATTTTTGGGCAAGCATAATGTTATATCCAATATTTCTACGCTCTATGAAAGCAACTTATGTATGACATAAAGTGGCTTCAGGGAAGAATTTTAGAAATAATCTTGTAAAATATATTTATATTGGAAATAGGTCTGAATTCCTCCAAAGACTAAGGGGTTGAGGTCCTAAGAATTAGGAAGAGATGAGTATCATCTCAAGCAGAGAGCATTTGGAACTAGAGAAGAATCTTAAAGCTGCTCTACAAATATGAGTTTTGATAAGTCTCTAAGATTTCTGATAGAAATAGGCATTGAATTCATTCGAGCCAAGAGCTTTAGAGAAGAATCCTAAAACTGCTCTACAAGTATGAGTTTTGATAAGTCCCTAAGATTTATGATAGAAATAAGCATTGAATCCATCCGAGCCAAGAGTTTTATTGGGAATAAGGTTAAATACCACCTTCTCTATGTAAATGGAGAAAGGCTTACTAAAAAACTCCATATGTTCGCTAGTTCGAAGCTTATGAGAAACAAATTTGGCGACATTAGTCGAGCGAACACTCCCTATATGAGTTTCTATTATGCCTTGATAATAATCTCTCGCATGTCTTAGAAGTTCTTTCCTATTAGTGAAATTACAACCGTCATCACATTCTAGCCTGGAAATTCTATTACAATTCCTTCTGTCCATTAAGGATCAGTGGTAAATTAGTTTAGTGACGGAATTTATCGACGACACAAGTCGTCGGAGAAACAGTCATAGATAATAATTGCCAACGAAGTACAGATTTTTTGTCGCTAATTTATCGACGGATAATTTATGTTTCGTTGCTATTCTGTTAGTATATTTTCCCATGAAACGTATGTTTCGGTCGGTAAATATACCGACAGACGGACAACCTATTGGTATATTTACCGACAGATTTGACAATTCTGTCAGTAAATTCGAGACTATTATACCAACGAAACTTCATTTTTTGTCGATCAAATGTAATGTAAATTGATTACATTTTACCGACAAAGTTTTTTTTTCCGTCGATAAATATACTGAGACTATTTTTTAAAATTTTTCGTACGTTTAATTTTATTTAATAATCTTATCATTGATGCATAATTTATACAATTATCAGTTATCTGTTGATGATATTTTTATTTGTTTCTACATTTAATTTGTTAAAACAGATAGTTAAATGATGATATAAAGTAAAAATTATCTTAATTGATAATAAAAAATTATTTTGTACAACAATAAATATTTAACAACTATTCATTTAGTGACTACCACTACGCTATTCATTTGATGAATGCAGATGTTCTGAATGTTGCAATGAGGTGCTGGCCTTCCCTTTCAACTCATCCACCTCATTATGAAGCTAGGCTATGTACTCCATCGGCTGTTGCAACTAGGTTGTCAGTGTCTATACTGTAATCTGAAGCTTATAGACTTCATTGGGTGTGGACCACCTACTAGATGTTGTTGCATTGGACGTGGAGGATTACGAATAACATGTGTTCGCAAATAAACCTAAGCCAAATATCCTTCCACGACAGTCCCTACCACCCACTACATGAAGACAGTTTTGACTCTCATCAACATCTTAAGACTACCAAGACTATAGTTGAATGCTTTCTTGTATTCGGTCCTATCAGAAGGCAATGTTTATGTTAATAAGTGATAATTATTAAGCATTAATATTAAAGCATAAATTTCACATACATTTAATTTTCTACATTGGGCGGACGAAGGTCACATAGTAAAATGTTATAATTGAACTACAATTTACAAAAATTTCAACAGAGTTTTCTCTATTTTTATGATATTTACCACTATTGAATAAAGAAACTAACTCAACAATATAGCCATATATGACACCAGACATTTATAACATTGTCATTCTCTATAATATACATATTTTCATTCCAAAATTTATACATCAAATTTAATTGAAATACATCAAAGTAAAAAAAATTAGAATATAAGCATAAAGTGTAGATACTTATAAGTCTCTCTGCATGCTCGTGGTAGGTAATAGATCCTCCAGTATGTACGGGAAGACTCTCTCCCCCGGTCCTCCACGTATGTTGGTAGAATTAAGCTCTGAAATAGGCATTGCCTCGGGTGATGTCTAATACCGTTGCCAACGACTCCATATTTGTTCAGAAGTATAAGAAGGTCGTACCTCAGTCTTGTGTATCGCACCAATAAAGTCTTTGTACGAGCTCGTCTCTCCCATACTTGATAAATAACCACGTCAAATTGAGAATTTCAAAAAAATTCTTTACAAAAAAAAAGAAAAAAACATACGATAAGTACTTATAACCTACAATATTTATCTAATTAATATATAAAAATACAAAAAATTTATTTTTCGTATCTCAAACTCCTGATAATAAAAATCCTTTGTCGCCCGAGAGATATTCTTTTATGTATAACCCTCAAGATCAATCTTCTCCTTGAATTTGGATTTCATGTTTCTTGAGCACAATCTAGACGGAGTCAACCTAATATAAAAACAATTAATTCTATATCATTTTTAAATTTAAACTAATAACTTAATTATAAACATATGGTGTTTCATGTATTTTCACTTACAGATTGTTGACAGTTCTGATATAAGTTCTTCTATCAATTCTCTCAACTCCAGGCTGGAGACTGCATCCTTCATCCGTCGTTTACCCCTGATATCTCCATCGGTATAAGGGTGGTGGATGGTGTAACAACAGGTATGGAAGGTGATGTCTTATCTACAAGTGTAGTAGCTGGAGGTACATCTGATTCGGTTGCAGCTGTAGAATGTGATGCTTTACCTGACAGTATCTGGCTCCAAATCATGTTCTAAGCCTTAGTCTCATCATATCCTGTTTTCTCTTTGGTGACATATTTTAACTTGAAATTCATATTTTATTGAATATTCCAAAAATATACAATTTCAATTCAATATATAACAATATATTGTTGATTCAATAATTGATTTATTGAATATAATATTCTATTACAAGCACAAATTAATCGCTATCATAGTTAGTACACTTCATGTTTCCTAAGTTTACAGAAGATTTAAACTTTACACAACATATCCCAAGTATTAATCAATTGAATCTGCCTCATACAATTGATTTCAATACTATGGTATGTGACATTGTTTACACCTGTGAATCAAGAAAGCAAATTCTTGCTGTGACTCCTAGGCTAGTGAAAATTTTCACCGATAAACCTCACAGGAGTTGTATCATGGGTTTCTAGCCTATATACCATCCTAGGGTTTATTATGCAAAGAATTGTCATGTCTATTAAACCTATGAATTTCTTGTGTTAATACTAAGTTTGAAACTTTGAATTAATGACATTGAAATTAAAGTATTAATCAATTAAATCTACCTCCTACATTGATTTCAATACTATGGTATGTGGCATTGTGTAACAGCCTGAACCATCCGCTCACAGATATTGTCCAATTTGGGCCTTGGCCCAACCAAGCCCTCACGGTTTTTCTCTTTCCACTCTTGAAAAAACGCGTCTATAAGGGAGAGGTTTCCATAGCCTTATAAGGCCTACTTCGTTCCCCTCTCTAATCGATATGGGAATCTAACATTCCACCCCTTTGGAGACCCTAGCGTCCTCGCTGGCTCACAGGCCTGGATCCACCCCCCTTGGAGGCCCAACGTCCTTGCTGACATACTGATCTGAGTACTGGCTCTAATACCATTTGTAACAGCCTGGACTACTCGCTCACAGATATTGTTTGCTTTGAGCCTTGGCCCAACCAAGCCCTCACGGTTTTGCTCTTCCAACCCTTAGAAAAACGCATCTATGAGGGAGGGGTTTTTATAGCCTTATAAGGCCTAATTCGTTCCCCTCTCCAATCGATATGAGAATCTAACATTGGCCAAGGCCCAAAGTGGACAATATCTGTGAGCGGGTGGTCTGAGCTGTTACACATTGCTTACGCCTATGAATCAGGAAAGTAAGTTCTTGCTGTGACTCCTAGGCTTACGGAATTTTTCACCGATAAGCCTCATGGGAGCTGCATCATGGGTTTTCAGCCTATATACCGTCCTAGGGACTTATTAGTTATGCCTAAAATTACCCATAAGATCTCAAACTTGTTCCACATAAAGTAAATACTTAGACTATTAAAGAAAAACATAAAAACTAATCAATGATTATAAGAATATTATAAACAACAACACAAAATCAAGACCTCCTTTACATTCACACAAAACCCAAATGTATCAGAATTGTATTATTAAAGCAATACATATGGTAGACATTAGTTGGACGACTTACCTAGAGGGACGAACAACTTTAGACTACAAAGAAGAAGGATGAGTGATGCTCTTCAACACAATATAAGGCTTGCGAAAAAGAATATTTCGTATTTAATACAATACACTTGTTCAATGGTTTTATTATATTTTTAATATATTAAAGCAAGCAAATCAGAAAATAATATTGTTTATTTTAAAATACAAATATGTGGAATTTTAGTGAGATTAATGTTAAAAATTAATGTTATGAAAATTTTAATAAAAATTTGTCGCTAATTCCTAATTTTCTTATAATATAGGAATCATGCTTAAGAAACATAAGGTACTTTCCAAAGTATATACCATAATGATAAGGAAAGATAAGAATAACGCAGTACGCTCTTAACTATATCCATTAAAGTATGCTTATGCCTTTATACAATACCGTTGTATTTTAATGTGATGAACATTATATATTAAGTACATAAATAATGCTTTTTTAAAAATTTAACAAATAGGTCAAGACATTGTCCGATTTCATTTTACCTTCCACAAAATTTACCAACTTTATAAGACCTGACAACTTCCACTCTTTGGTCCAAGTATATTTTAACCCTCATTAATAAACACCTCTAAAGGAATTTGCTGATTATGATTTCTCATATAACAATTAGACATATACACAATGTAAAATCATCAATAAAAGTGATAAAATACTTTTTCCATTAAAAAGATGAAACATCAAAAGGCCCATAAATATCAAAATACATAAAGGTTCAAGGTGTCGTGTGCTTCTTGTGTTTGTTTTCTTAACTATATGTCTTATATGTTTTCCCTTAATACCATGCACATATTTACTAAAATAAGTAAAATCTAAATTAGAATGATTTCATGCTTTACAATCTTTGTATTCTTTCTTTAGATATGTTACTTAGATGTTTATGTCATTTATGAGCTAAACTTTCTTCTACTAAACTATGTTTAATCCCAACATTTAATGCAAGGCCAACAAAGTCTAAGCAAAAATATCATCAAACTTTAATTTGTATAATCCATCACGAAACCAATAAAATCGTTATTATTAAATAAAATGCAACATACATTTCAAAACCTAAAGGAATAACCAACTTTATCAAGTTTAGACAAAGAAATTAAAATTTGAGAAACAGTAGGAACATAAAGTGTTTGTAAAAGGTATAAATGATGTCTAATACCTAAATTCAAATGAAAAGTTCTAATGGCTTCAACTTGAGCTTTGATTTAATTACCCATAAATACAGAATTTTCATTTGAGTTTATGGTTTGGTTCATGAGGAATCCCTATATCATATTTAAGACATGATTGGTAAAACCAAATTCAATCCATCAAGTATTAAAAAGAAAATTTGTAAATTTTGATTCAAAATGTACAAAAGCAATATACTTAGCTTTCTTTTTTTAACAATTATATGAACAATTAAAGTAACTACTCTGGGCATATAATTGTAACTTTATACTTTTTCTTTTTTTTACATAAAAACAATTATATACATATTATTGAGTTTGACTACAAACTACCTAACTCACTCAACCAAATTTAATTTATTAAAATTTTAATTTAATAATTATTATTCATTTTTAGAGGGTTAGATTTTGATATTTACAAAAACAAATTCTTTTTCTTTACAATTTTAAAATAAGTATAGTTTCGTTCTTGGGTGTGGCTTAAAACAACCCGAATACCAAACAAAACTAAATTATAAACTCTTAAATAAGATTTTTAGTGACATTCTAAATTATAAACTCTTAAATAAGATTTTTAGTGACATCTTTTTACTTTTTGTATAAAATTAATATTTTTATAAAAATGTGATTAAATTGATATAAATTATTTTGTAGATTGTATTACCATGGTACAAATCTTTTTTTTAGGTTCTAAAACTATCCACAATAGTCTATTTTTATAAGAATATTTTTCTTTCTATTATTGTATTTTTAGCTTCTCATCATAATATTAGTTTGTATATAAAAGATTAGATTAAACTTATTGAAATCATGCTAGAAATGTTCTAAAATTTCTTGTTAACACCCAAATGATGTTTTGAGTCCATAATCTAGTTGCTAACATCCAAATGATGTTTCTTTAAAAAAAATTTAGAATATATGATCAATCTATAGTTATGTTATAGCCTTTTCATAATGTTAATGATATAATTGGAATTTTGTATTGAATTAAAAATTAAAAATTGTTTTAATTGTTCTTTTTTTACATATAATGCCTAGAGGAGTTATTTTAATTTTCCATAGTTTCAAAGTACCTTCCATAAAGTTGTTCATTTTTCATTTCAAGTCTTATGTAACTACTCTAGGCATTTTCTTTAGATTCCAAGGCATTAAACAAGTTTAGGCATTAACCAAGTCTCACCAACATTCCTAAGAGACATTTCATCGAACAATTTATAGGCAACCCGAATTATCTCTAGCTAATAACAAAACCACTGCATTTCATTATTTATCAACAAAAATACATTCAAACAACAAATAAACTAACCACATTAGGTAAAAACGCATAATACCTACAATCCATCAAAACAAAACCCACCCACCCACATTATATATAATTGTTTAACAATGAATTTGTTGGAGACAAAATGCAACATCCCACTATCATAAGGTACATACCCAAACTTTTGGGAACATAATCTACGATAATGGTATGTTGGGGTAATAACAAATCTAACTTACACATGGCATCATCTAACATACTTGAAAATCACTATAATTCCTTCATCAAAACACTCGTTCCATTCATTTATAAAATTTACATTGTTCCTATCAACAAATATTTACAAACCCTAATACAGGTTCTAACAAAACTACAAAATGGCCAAAACTATATTCCTTCGGGAGTCGACTAACAGACCTCTGAGCCATTTCTCTATCCACAGAAACTTTATATCTTGATTAAAACTTAAGTCTCCTGTCTTGTACTTGAAAAGTCACGGTGCAATTTTTGATGAATTTTGCGAACTCAATGAGTGAACCATCATTGATGAATTCACCAGATTACACAAATACAACACATATTTCATAGTTATTCATTCAAACAGATAAGCATTTATTCAGAAATTAGCATAACAGAAGATCATTTATTTCAACGTGCATATCGTTCAATCATTGCGCATGTATTTGCATGGGACATGCATGAGACTTATATTCGTTCTTATTGTTGTTACTGAGTGTCTTTCACAAACATATACAAAGTTTTGGCCCATAGGGCTCAATCGAAACAAATTTACAGAGCATAGCTCGATGTACAGAACATATAGATCACGGAGCAAAGCTCCATATAAAAGCGCTTCTAACTGGCATCTCAAGTCACAATGCCTTTATCTGAGCATGCATTTTATGAAATGAATCAAATATTGAATATGTCATATACAAAATCTTATACAAATGCTCAACGAAGTTTTCATAGTCATCAGACCTAAGTCCGACATTCAACTATTTTTGAGAAATAGAATTTTTTGAAGTCATAAAAATCAGACACTTCCAAAACATGATTGCAGAACAAACTCCTCGGACCTCAGATCTGGAATTCAGAAAAGTACACACACAGTTCAATCATATTGGAAGTTAACGAATCAAAGTACATACAATCAAACAATCCTAGGAATACATCTAGGTTGACTCACAGTATGCTCCCAGAAGCTATTGCCTGGACGGTCCGACAATGTCCAACTGTCGTCCGATGTGCTCCTCTAAAACAGACAGAACACATTCACAATTATCACTTTTTTATACAAACGTAACAAAAATATCAAAGTATAGAAAGTATGCACAATGCATGTTCAATGGCAATTCCAGGGTTTCTCCATAACTTTTCTCTCTCTCTCATCAAAACTTAATAGAAACCATTAACATCACAATTCAATTCTTATTGGCCTCTTTCCACGGCACTCTTTCCGGTCTCACGTAAACTTAGGGGGGGCGTAATGGATATAAGTTTATTTACAGAAGATGTATCTTTATAGACGATGCATCCTTACAGAAGAAGATGAGTTACAGAAGAAGATGATTTACAGAAGAAGATGATTTATAGAAGAAGATGACGTCGCCCAGAGGAAGCTGACGTCATCGCAGAGGAAGTTTTATTTTCAGCATAACTTTTCTTACAGATATTGAATTTAATTGTTCTTTATATGATTGGAAAGAGGACATCAAGATATACAAATTCCGTGAAGGCCTCAAAGACCAATTTTATCTTCTGAAGGGTCAAAAATAGGGCAGAAGATATACAAGGAACAGTAACACAGAAGGAGTTCATGAACAGTAACACAGACGGAGTTCATGAACAGTAACACAGAAGAAGTTCATGAACAGTAACACAGAGGAAGTTCATGAACAGTGACACAGAGGAAGTTCATGAACAGTGACACAGAGGAAGTTCATGA
>JANIIA010000005.1:43239861-43261681 GCA_027478495.1 Erythroxylum alaternifolium
CATGGCACACAATCCAATCCATCATGAAATAACAAAACATGTTGAGGTTGACCTATATTTCATCAAAGAGAAGATAGAAGATGGGACAATATGCCTAACATATGTTCCAACAAAGAAGCAGACAACTGATGTGTTTACCAAAGGACTCCAATGACAAGCATTTGAAGAGTGTATTAGCAAGTTGGACATGATAGATATCTATGATCCAACTTAAGGGGGAGTATGGCCAAAGATATGTATATCTCATATTATTATGATCTAATCATAATCAAATCTTTTAAATTAGATAGCAATATCCTGTAGATATATAGTATCCTAGGATTATGTTTCCATATCTGTACAGATTTTTCTATCCTATTCTGTAAACCCATTCATGTATATATATACTACAGTCTCTAATAAAAGAAATATAGAGAAAATAAGCTCTGATTCACATATCGTCTTTTTCATCAACATCCTAGTTATCTCGATTTGCACACTTTTGGATGTGTTTGTTTTATTCACTTACCATCACATGAACGTCATAAGCTTTCTACACAATCTATTACATGTGCATTCCTAGGTTATAGTCTTCCACATAAAGGTTATCTCTGTTATGATCCTTCATCTCACAAAATTAGTATCTCTCATAATGTTGTTTTTTTTAGTCTCAATATTTCTTCCCTACACACACTGAGTCATTGTCTGAAGTCAGCATTTTCCCTTGCTTTGATGATCTGCCTTCTACTTCCATACAATTCAAACCTGGCTTGGTGTATTCTCGAAAGCGTCCAACTTTGCCTCTTCTAAGTATTGACCCATCATCTGAGTCTGTTCTCACACCTATCAATGAGCTAACTGTGACACCTCTCGAGTCTACATCTTCTGCACCAAGTATGAGACGCTCTACTAGAGTCTCTTGTCCTCCTGATCGGTATGGTTTTCCACATACTTCTCTTGCTGCTACTTTGTCTGCTATTGTTATTCCCAATTGCTATTCAAAGGCAGTGCAACATGATTGTTGGCGGAGGGCAATGAATGAGGAACTTAAAGCACTTCAGGAAAACCATACCTGGGACATTGTTTCTTGTCCTCCTGGTATTAAGGCAATTGGATGCAGGTGGGTTTACTCTATTAAGCTCCGAGCTGATGGCACACTAGACCGCTATAAGGCTAGACTTGTTGTTCTTCGTAACAAACAAAAATATGGGGGCAACTACGAAGAGACATTTGCTCCGGTAGCAAAGATGATCACGATACGTACAATTCTGTCTATTCCAGCAGATGTTCAAGTTTCCTAAGATTGATATTATGAGTTGTAGTCTTCCGGCAAGAGACAATTATCTATTTTACTAAGCACATATCCTCTTCTTTAGCATCTCCATGAAAGGCAAGCAATCTTGATATCTTGGTTTTTAAGAGGTGATTGATACCCCTAAGGATTCAATCCAGTAATATCACTCAACTTGTTTGAATCATTTACATCAGGTGAGAAATAGATTTTATTCTTCTGGAGATTTATTCTCAAACTTGACAGCCTGCAAAACAAATCAAGGGAATTGAACATTAAGGCAACAGTATTATGCTTAGCTCCACAGAACATCATGAAGTCATCCATAAAAGTCAAATGTGTTAGTTTCAGCTCCTTACATTTGTGGTGGTAAATAAAAATAGTTCAGTATTGAGTGCTCATCTGAATCAATCTAGATAACACCTCAATTGAAAGCGTGAATAGGTAGGGGGATGATGGATCTCACTACCTTATTCCTTTGGACCCTTTAAAAATCTTGCTTAGAGTGCCATTGATTAGAACACTAAATGAAGTAGTAGATATGCAGGCTTTAATCTAACCTATGAACCTTACTAAAAAGCCAAACCATTCCAAACTGGTAAGGATGAAGTCCCATTGCAATATATTAAATGCTTTGGTGAAATCCACTTTGACTGCACAACTCTTGACACGCCTTTTTATCTCATAATCTTTTATCAATTCCTGCATCATCAAGATATTGTCTGAAATTGATCTATCAGGTATGAAAGCTCCCTGTGTGAAGTGTATTATATGTTTTAAGGTTCTCACAGTCTATTAGCTATAATCTTTGAAATAACCTTGCACACAGTGTTACAACATGAGATAGGACAAAATTCATTCAGTCTGTTAGCATTAGGTATATTAGGAATTAAGCAAAGACGAGTGGAGTTCAACTACCTTAACATTTTGCTATTGGCCAAAAAATCATGCACCACATCTACTAGCAATTCACCTGTAAGAGATGAAGTGGAAGGAAATAGGCACCAAATTCATATGGGTCTGGGGATTTCCATAGATTAAGACTGAATAAAACTTGCTTGATTTCTTGTGCAGAAGCTGGTTTTACAAGATTCTCCTTTGCCTCTTAGGAGAGAACATTTAAGTTTCCAATGTGAGAATCGAAGTCCTCCTTACATAGTGGACTTAATTGGTTGACCCTAAAAGATCCTTGAAATATTTAACCACCTTCTCCTTTATTTTGCTTTTATCAATACACACCTTACCTTCATCATCTATTAGAGTTGTGGAAGAACTTGATAGTGGAGTCACCCTCCTTTATCCAAATGGTTCTTGCCTTCTACAACAATAGAGAAATATGATCTTGTAGAGCTTGATTGTACTTCTCTAGTTTCTTCTTTTCCATCATTTTGAGCTCTTGATTGTTAGGGTCTTGATAGCATTCATCCTATACTTTCCTTAAGAGTTTGTTCGCACTTAGTAATCTAATAGCAGTAAGAAGGCCTGCAATCTTATGGGGAGTTTTCAACCCATTTAAGCTTCCTCATTAGCTAGAATGCTTTGTAGATAAGAATATCTCCCTCCCAAGCCTCCCTCACCAATTCCAGGAAACCTTCTTTCTTAACAAGCAAGTTAAAGAACCTAAATTAGGAATTTTTAAAAGATGGAGTGCTAGAATTCTATAACTCCATCAAGGATCATAAGATAACAGGCCACTAAAAAAGGCAAAGAAGCAGGGAAATATCATCATCCATAACTGGTTTATCAAAGTTTTTTCTGATGTCTTGGTGCTTGTTACTACAAGTGAAGAGATTACCAACATATTTCAAGTCTAGAATCCCTAATCTACTAGCATCATTCTCTAGTTCCTTACCATCAATTTGACTTTATCACCTTGAACTTCATTTGATTAAAGTATACAGTTAAGATGTTGCGGTCTAATTGTCTCACATCAATAATAAGAGAGGTTGATGTGGGGTTTATAGGCTTATGGGCTCTCTAACCCTTTAAGCTAGCTTTTGGGGTTGGCTCTCTCATAAGACCTGTAACAATTGGTATCAGGGCTAACATCACTCCTTCTAGTCCTCGTGCCACGCCCCAGGGGGACGCTAGTATTGCAGTGTTCACCCAAGGCTAAAAAAAAGTCTAACCCATAGCCAGCCCGTGGGTGCATGGGTGGTGACGTCAGTATGGCAGTGTTCACCTAGAGCTAGAAAAGGTCTAGCACATAGTTAGCCCACGGGTGCCTGGGCTGCGAAGCGTAGTAGAATGTTATGGTCTAATTGTCCCACATAAGTAATAAGAGAGGCCGATGTGGGGTTTATAGGCTTATGGGCTCTCTTACCATTTAAGCTAGCTTTTGGGGTTGGCTCTCTCATAAGACCTGTAACATAAAATCCCTAGCTAATACCCAAGGCCTGGACATAGAATTTTGAATTACACTCAAATCATCCCAAAGTTTAGCCCTTTGAAATTCAAAATTGGAGGCATAAATAATGGAGATGTCAAAAGGAACTTCGAGGCCCTCCAGTGAGCATGAGGTGAATAAATTGATCAGAGCTAGTAATATTTGTAATCTTGATAAGATCTTGGTTATATGCAAACACAATCCTTTCATTGTGGTAATGCATATGATTGGATCCAAATTTTCAGTTATATCCCAAGAACTTCAAATTGTCTTGATGTCTAGGGACTTTTATTTGTCTCCAAAAGTACCAAAAGAATAGGTTCCTTTTCCAAAATAAGGTCCTTAACTACCTATTTTTTACAAGGCTCATCCAAACCTCTTATATTCTGAAAAAGCAAGGTCATAAATATTTAGTTAGTAGGGGCTAACCAGCCTCCTTTAGGCTTCCTTCTTCGCCTACCTGATTTTCTTTAAGAGGATGGTGAGGCTAGCTCAAACAAATCCTCAATAGTGTTAAGGTTCTGGTCTAGCTAGTTTTCCTAATCATTTACCCTTGCTTTAGAATTGAGAGTTGCATCACCCTACTTAGTTTGAGAATTGTCCTGTGAAGCTTTTCAGTGTGTCTGCTATATCTCCTTTTCAACTTCATCCGGGTTGTTATCTTGAGAGGTTGAAGTTTTAGTCTCCATCAAATCCATTGCTTTATAGTTTTTTCATGTTGAAAAAAGTCTACTAGCAGGTCTCCAAACCTTGGTTTTTTGTTTAAGCTTCTATTTGTAAGTTAACTTTATCTCAAATTTACAGAATTCCCCACTTTCATTCAACCTCATGACAGGTAGAAATTTGAGAAGCTCTTTATTAGCTTAACCTCTACACTAATTTTAGGGAAAAAATCCTTTGTTGGAGAGTCAAAGAAAATTGATTTACCCATTAGGCTTGCTAGAAAGCTTAGGCCATCAAAAATCCAGTACTCCAAAGGTATATTGTGGAAATTAATCTACAAAGGAATGGTTTCTATTCCTAATCTGTTGAGCTCCATTCTAGATATCCATTTTTGCACAAACCTGATTCCATCACCATTTTCATGTCTTATTTGTTGGTGAACTTGAAGAGCAAGGAATCTTCTTCTATAAGGAGGATCTTATCCAAACCCTTGTTTCCCCATTTGGTCTGCGCCTATACCTACACCGGATGGTAAGAAGGCTTCTTACCTAAGAAAAAAAATACCCACAAAGGTAGTAGACCAAGTCTTACCACCAACTTGCAATATTTCCATTGGGGGTGTTACAACCCCATTGACCACTGCGGATTGGAAATAGCTTGGTTTCTCTATCAGGGTAGAGGCAACTTTTATATTTCTCCAACTTTTAGAGTTTCCTCTATTAGTTTCATTTTCAATTCTCTGGGTATCAACTTTTGCAGCTCTCATAAATTCCTGTAAAGTAGGAAATGGATTCTTCTCAAGGGTTGTCTCTGTCACTGTAGTATTCATATTTCCCACCTCCCTAACACCTTTCATGTCATGGTCCTCATAAACAAGCACCAAGGGAGTCTTGAATGAGCCTCCAGTGGATGTTTCCATAGTGGCCTTCCAAGTAGCTTTCATAGATTCAAGCGGAGATGGGAGGTGCACTTCCTTCGCACATGCTAGCTTCGAAGAAATTATAATTCCTAGATCTATGCAGGGCAGTTTGGAGGAGAGGCTAGAGCTGCCTCCTCTGGCAGCTTCCATGACTGCGCTCAAAAACTAGTAAGGAACCAAAGGACAAGGCGGGAACCACCTCAAAATAATAAGAAAACAGTAAATATCAGGGGCAAAATTGACCCTTCAGTAGAGAGAAGTTAGAGGATATTGTCAACAAAAAACTTTTAGCATGGTATGAAAAGTAATTTAACATGATATTAGGAACAAGTTCTAATTCTGGGAACCAATCTTCTATTTTTTTATTTTATTTGATAATTGAATTACTAATATCATCAAATTTAGAACTAAAATCATTAATAACATGTTCGTTTTGAATCACACTTTGGTTCAGCACTACCAAAAACACTTTATCTCTATTTTATCTTTACTTCTAACAGCCCACTGTCACATCTAGTCTATCTTTCCTTTTAGCAATTCATCAAAAACTGTTCAAAACAGGCTTTGCTATGCTAGTAAACTATATTTGGACAATGAGGAATGCTAGACTGTTTGGAGAATCAAAGGGTATTGTAAATTATAACCAGATAGGGTGTTTCATCAAACTAAGGATGGCTGCTACGACAAGTTCATAGGCAGAATTTATCATGAGAGGCCTGAAAATGGGATTTGAGTCTGTAGGAATGTAACGTAGAATGCTTTATTTGCGCTGAAACTAAAGGGATCTTCTAATTGTAGAAAATGTTGTAACTCCATTTGATGTGGAGTAGTTTTGTAATTTTTTGAAACTCTTTCTATTTATGAAATTATTTACATTTCAAAAACAAATACATAAAGATCCTTACCTATATTTCACTAGCTTTTATTCTATTTTTCATGCTATCATCTTTTATTAAACATTTTCACTTCAATCACGTTGCTATTGGTCAAAAAGCTCCCATATTAAGTTTTCTATGTTGTGATTTTAGAATTTTTTAAAAAAAAAGTAGAATAGCTTAAAATATAGTATTGGAATTCATTTAACATGATTATAAAACTTATTTAACATTGAGAATTACTTGCAATTGTTTAAAGGCAGTGATCTTCCAATTAGCTCTTATCATTGCTTCTACGTTAGTAACCAAAGCTGCAATTACCATCTCTTTCCTAGCATGATCATCACCTGGGATAGGCACAACACCTTCTACACCTTTTGCTATGTTATTAACCTGCATATAGTCACTGAAACATTTAGTTGGATTGCTACAGAATCTTGCACTTGTTTCATTTTTACATATCAACGCTAATCAAATTTTTTAGACAGAGATGCATCATGCTCTGACATACATAGCTATTAACCCCACAAGATGTTTATATCAAAACTTCAGCTGCAAAAAAGAAAAGAAAACTCACTTGATAGCGCAGCAACTTAATGTCATCTTGTGTTTCAAATGTCTCGTAGGTTGCAGTCAAATACCTCCCAACATTTTCACAGGCATATGGAAAGAGGACATTATCAACAAAAGAAATGGGAGTGGTAGTTCCTTCAATGTCAAGAAGGACGCAACACTACAACCAAAAATTTAAAGAAAGATAATGTATATCTGAATAGATCTATGACAAACTGCAACATAAAACACTTCATTTCTCATACTAAAGTAGATTGCAATTAATTTATACAAAGTTTGTCAAGACCGCAATTGTAGGGCATATCTCAAGAAACAAGACGCCTTATTAAATAAGCACAGGATTTAAGAAAGTACTGGTGATGGCTTTATTTTATGATCTGAATTTATTGTCCCAGTCTTCGTAGATTTGCTTGTCATTGGGTGAGAACCACAAATTTGTTTCATTTTCTTGATTGGACCATGGTTTGTTGTAGTCCCGTCAAGGCCAAGCTGATGAAGTTTGAAAGCAGCGTCAAATAGATAGTGATAACACTCGGCCTGCAAAGGTTTGCAATGAGTACTCCCATAATAGTTCTTGAACACCTAATTCAACACTCTAAGAATTATTTTTCATGAAATGTTACTTGTAAACAACAATCTTTGTTGGGAAATATCCGGGTAGATATTTCCAAGGTGTTAATGACTCCTAAAAGTTAGCTAAATTAGATTGATTAGAATATTATGCACAGCTGTTAGTTTCCTAAAATAGATCCTTGTATTCCCATATACTTGTATGTATGTATTAACTATTAAGGGAATAATAATATACATCTGTTCAACTTATATTTCTGTAGCCTACATCAGTAAAAAGATTTCTAAAAATAGGTTTATCTCTTGAATGTCTTATCACACACCAATAGATTGTCTTTTCAAAATGGAATAGTTTGTGATGTGTCTTTAACTTCTACAGAAGAAATATGAACAAACTTTAAATTGTAGGTGAAATAAATATCTTTTTTGACCACATGGAAGAATGTTTAGTTGCTTGTTAATGATAAAGAATAAATTATAATCTAATACGATCTGATTGCAAGTTGAATAGGTTAATACAGAGCAAAAGCAAGCTACCTAGCATGAACTCAATTTCTAAGTACAAAAAGGAACCTTAAAATCAAAATTCTAATGACTAGATCAAAAAGGTCCTTCCTAGCTTCATGCTTACAATATCAAGGTCCATCTGAAGCCAAAGTACATTAACATTCCATGTTTCCATGAGCAAAAACATTATTGAATACTTATTTTGGGTCTCTTAACAATAGATCAGACCTTGATAAATCATTAGCAACAGTGATAAAATCATCACATGATCAGTGACTTGTCATTGGTTAACTAAATCACAAGATGCTAAAATCATTTAGACCAAGTTTTGGAATTCACAAGTTTAGTAATAGTTTAGAAGAAGATATGAATAAAAATAAAAGAATAATGATATGAATAAAAAATTCCTTTATTCATATGCATTGTGTATTAGGTAGCACGAACCTGAGTTTTGGCACTGATCCATGATTCTCCCCACACAAATATGCCATGGTTGCGAACTAGCACAGCTGTTGCTTTTGGGTAAGCTTCTATCTAAAAAAAGAGAGAGATTGCCTTATTTAAAAGAATTGCTTTATTCTAGAAAAAGAGAACATCTTGATTGACACCTAACAAAAAACCATCCTCAACTGACATATTCTTGTAGGAGCAGGACATCTAAAACTATCAAAGGTTTTCATACAATAGAAATATTCTCATTTTAAGCATATATTCATCAATTCTTAGTGTCTAAGAGGTGTATTTGACTTTCTTTGGACTCTAGCAAGAAGTGGACCTAAGACTTATGACAATCAAGCATGATTACATCAAAATGTAGATTTCAAATTCTAAAAAATAATTTTTGGAAGAATAAAATAATTCATTGAACATCTAAGGATATTAAGAAGGAATTACAACATATCACCAAGAAGTGAGTGGTCCATTGTCAATAGAAGCTATTAAGTTGGAAGTACAAAAAAATGAGAGGTGTTAACCAGTTTAAGCATCACGTGACATAGTTCTGATAGGATAGTGGAACTTTGTCTTTATAAATGCTTCATTAAAGTCTAATTTTTGCCAAGAGATCTTTGATGAACATTTCCTCATTTGTCGCTTGATCATAAAAAATTCTTTTGTTTCTTTCTCCCCATATGTTCACCACTAAGCATGGGTTTTATAGGTTGCAACGCTTGAGAATTTCTATTCTTATTTACATAAGAGTATTTAAAAAATAGATGATCTATAATTTCTTGACCAGTCTTGCAGAGAGGGCATCAAGGCATCAATTTGAGATGCTAATGAATTTGCTTAATCTATCTTGTGTTTGAAGTCTCCTTCTAAAGGCCATCCATAATGTGTAAGAAGCTTGAGTGCATGTTTTATCCAGATTATACTGCTCTATGCAAGCTAAGGCAGATTGAACTAGAGTTGTTTCTAGAAAGAAGTAGCAGTGAGGGAGTTGATAGCATATGGTTTCACTACAGGTTTCACAGAACTGTTGGAACTGTGCATCACCACAGTAACTTTCAACATTATGGTTACTAGTGAACCGTCTAGAAACATCAAAGGAGCAAGAGGGTTGAGATAGGGAGACCTCCTCTCTCCTTAACTCTTTGCATTGGGTATAGAGGTATTCAATAACATGTCTAAAAGAGTTGTGGAGCACAACAAGGTCTCTAAATGTCACATAAATTGCAAAATGGTTGGTATATTGAGTTTCAACATTGTAGTCGATCTGCTGCCATTTGTAAAAGAAAATGAAAATTTTATAACCTCTCTAACAACTACCTTGAAAGTGTTCTCCAAACAATCAGGTTTGTAAGTAAACAATCAAAAGAGCTCTATGATACTTTTAGCTAGTGTTACTCATAAAGCCACTTGATTTTCATCCATTACTTGTTTCAAGCTACAACGTCTTCCAGTGACTTATCTTCGAGTCCCCATCTCCTTAACAAAACCCTCCTACACAAATTATGAACCACTAATGGAAAAGATTTATAACAGCATTCATAGCTGGAGTTCTACATGTTTATCACTGGTTGGAAGAGCTCAATTGATCTCTTTAGTGTTGAACTCCTTCAATCTATATTAGGCCTCACATCTAGTCATTCCAGATGCAATCAAGTATCTAGAGCTTTAACATTTAAAGACCTTTCACTGCAAAGTCAAAATTCAATATACCAAGCTTTTTGCAATTTATATGATATTTAAAGACCTTGTTGTGCTCCACAACTCTTTTAAGCATGTTATTGAATACCTCTATACCCAAGGCAAAGAGGTAAGGAGAGAAAAAGTCTCCCTATCTTAACCCTCTTGCTCCTTTGATGTTTCTAGATAGTTCACTAGTAACCATAATGTTGAAAGTTAATATAGTGATACACTATTCCAACAGTTCTATGAAACCTGTAGTGAAACCATATGCTTTGATGGTGTTCAAAATGAAAGGTCGTTCCATTGAATCATAGGTCTTATAAGGATGGCAAAAAGGGCCAGGCCGGACCAAGCCCAGTTCGATTTTGACCCGATTTGACTGGGTCACAGGCCAAGGTCGGGCTATAATCTTGTAAATTGACAAGCAAGTTTGGGGCTAGATGTAGATTATTCTCAACATTGACAGACTTATGGACTCCTGGGGTGAAACGATTACTTGGTTGGGGAAACTTAGAGGGCACAGTGCAACTCTCTTTCTTCATCCTTGATTCTATAATACCAAATATGTGAGGTTTATTGGCAAAATTGAAGTCTCTGATTGCTAATTGCATAGAAGGGGAATTCATTTCCCTAATGTTCCAAGAAATTACAGTCATATTTATAGTTTAGAGGAAGATCTCCTTTTCCTAATGGTTCCTTCTCCCTTAGGTTTCCAAATTCCTCGTGGTGCTCTAGAATGGTGATGGTATAATCCCTACTCATCTCAGTTATTAAATTCTTATGGCATGGACCCTCACATTCATTGATCTTTGCCTGACCCTTATAATAAATAACAATTTTAGTGTCAACATTAGTTATTTCTATAGAGAGATCAAAACTTATCATACCTTGTGTTATATGCTAAATAGGATTCTGAGTTTAATCATTCTTTTCAATAGTAGAGCCAAACAATTGAGATACCACTGGATTGGAGCTATTGTTGCCCAATAGCTCCAAGTACCTAGTAGTTTTGAATAGTCTCCCTATAGGCCTCTAAAACTTCATGGAATTTAGTGATTTAGGTTACCATGCATACATAACTTTTACCATATCCTCAACTAACTCCAAGTTTTCATTTAGCCGCACTATGGGAATTCCTTTTAGTAAGTCCCTCATTGAATCCACTTAGAAGATTGGCCAAAGGGGATTTCCAACATAGATTGCTATGTGACTAGATCACTAGAAATCTAGTATTCTAATAGAACTCCGTATATACACATCCAGATTGGAAGAAATCTAGTATTCTAGTAGAACTCCGTATATACACATCCAGATTGGGATATTCGAATGTCTTATCTATTCCAAGCTGATGCTAGGTTGCCATTTTTGGAGTAAAAGCGGCTTGTTATGAAAATACTATGGGCCCTCTGCCAATACTTTCCTAGCTAATACATGATTTGAGAAATTAAAGACAAACATATCCTCGTTCACTAAAATTTCAGAAAATCCATAATGCTTCCAATTAGAGTGTCCATGCTTTCACGGTAGGGTAAGAAACACATTTGTCTTGGAAGAATCCTATGAATGCAGAGTTCCATCGTGTTGCATCCTCCTTCAAGGTTTCTAGTGGCAGAGTCACTATAGGTCGATCCTCTAGTTTGTTGGCAGGGGTATAGTGGAGTTTGGACTCTAAGCTTGAGTCTCCAACTACCTGAATCTACCTTCGCTTTAGCGAGAAAGGGTTTGAAGGAGTAGGCTAAACAAAAAGTACAGGTTGAGGAGAAACGTCATCTAGAACCAAGGGAGGCAAGGAAGAGCTTGGTTTGAAGGGTTTTAAAAGCCAAGAGGTGACGGAAGAGGCAGAATGTTTCCTAGGATTACTAAGATATTACCAAAAAGAAAAAGTTGGTAGGTAGGGAGGAAAAAAAAGGCTAAGCTTAAGAATAGAAATGTTTTAAACCAACTGAGCTAAGAAGAATGGAGAAGGATGAAGCAAACAACAAACAAGAAGAACAATCAAGTAGGGAAGAGATCAAAATATAAGACATACAGCTTCAGCAAGAGATTCCGTAAGCTCATATTCGTTTCCTTTATTCTCTATTATTGGAACAACAAGTTCATCATGGTACCCATGTCCTTGGATTCCTTTGATCATCTCCATATGTGTAATCTGCAAATTAGTAAAATACGTATAAACAAATCAAAAAGTGACGTTGACGAGAATAGTTATAGAATCTGCAGATAATTGTTCACTAAGCCAGTTGTATGTCCTGCATGATAAAACCTGACATTTTGTACACACAAGATACTAGCATATGACATGAATCTTAGGAAACATAAAATGGTTAATATCAACTAACGGTCTTACATAAAAATGTAGAAACTTTTTCTTTCCCTCCAGCATCTTCACATATGACTTTGAGAGCTTATATTTGAAGCCTTAACTACATATATTTCAAAATATTTTAAATACTATCTCCACTGGAACTACTAACACAAACTAGAAGCAATTACAAACATAGGCTATCAAAATTACTCGTCCAAAGGATTATGAGAAGTATGTAGATTTCAGAATCCTCTCTCTGATTTTTATGGTAGTCCATTTATATGGTATCAAAACTATTTTTATGGTAGTCCATTTATATGGTATCAAAACTATCATTCTGCTTTAACTAAAAGATATCATGAGCAAAAGGTTGGCAAGAGCAATAGAAAGAAATCAAATCGCAATCAATTAGAGAGGCAACACAAAAACTTCACTCTAAATTCTTTTGATAATGGGTTGATCATTGTTGCTAGACAACATTCTATCCCATGACTGTGAATAACAGCTCCAGCATTACGCAATTGATATGCCTGCATTACACCAGAATAAAAAGGGATCTTACGGCGACTGAGGGAAAAATGTGATGAGAATTAAAGAAGAGCAAATATAAGTAATCCCATGATCCCAACATATGTCGCAACAGTAGTAAAGTATTCCAATAAGTCAAGTTTAGAGTTGATGGAGAATATTTATCATACAAATGGTGATGTAGAAAACTCACAAAGGTAGCTGTTTGCACGGACCAATGAATGATAAACTCATTCAATAGGGGATGTAGACAAAGTTTTTGCACACGCTAAACCAATTCAAGTATTGACTAAACCAGCTTACTTTGCTAGAAAACAATTTTATGCACGATAATTTGTTGAATGATGCAGCTATATGATCATTCCACTTCCTGTGGTGAACAGTGCCAAAAGTTTGGATCAATCAAAACTTAGTTGTTTCAAGATTCCTAAAATGAACGAGCGCTCCTGGTAGCCAACATAAGCACCATTCCTCTTATGAGCCTCTGTTGCAGAGATTGACAAAGACAAAGAAGCGTGAGCAAGGATAGTGGAAGACTTTGGAAATTAACTAGTATTATACGCAGCATTTAAATAAAACCTCAGGGTAACTACCTGTACTCAAGCATAATGGATAACTTGCATATGTATTAAAGCGACCTTCAACGACTATACGGTCATGTTTTTTGTTACGAATGAAATAAAATCATTTTCTCTCTTTGTTGTCAATATTCTGTAGCTTCTTCTCTCTCCAAAACATATTTTCTGTTACTCGAAGGATACTATTGTGTGATTACCATTGTGTGGTTGAATCAAAACTTTATCAACAATTTGGTATCAGAGCAAACGAATTTGGACAGACAATGGCGGAAGGTACGAAAGGAGCAAAGTTCTGACAATTGGAAGAAAATCTGAAAGGTTTCATGGAAGCGCATGGTCGGAGTGAGAAACTGTTCTTGGAAGCACAGAGTTGGCATGAATGAATGCTCTTGGAATTTCAGGATAGGAGTGAGTGACTATTGTTAGAGGTTCAAAACAAAATGGAAAAATTAGAAAAAGAAATGTTGGAGTTACAAGCTGTGCTTCTGTCAAGATTGCCGAAACAAGGGGAGGTAAGTGGTATAGCATAACACACGCCCTAGAACAGTCAGGCAGGATATGAAGGGTGTTGATTTTTTAAAAAAGAGTCAAGAGAGAGAACTGGAATTATATATTATTTCTCAGCAAAGCACGAAATTTATACACCAAAGCTTGAACTACTTTAGCAAGGGATTAGGAACTAATAGCATAAAATACTCAAAAGATCCTAAAATAACTGAACAACTTAACATTAAAAATCCTAGCTAATCTAAGTCAGCAGCTTTAAAGTCATCACATGTTTAACACTCCTCCTTGACTTTGATTCTGCAAACTCCAAGCATCTTTTTCGTGTGTGCTCCCACAATTTCGCTTTTAGGCTTCTCATGAACTTTTCCATCTGTCATTTTTAAGCAGCTAAATCTTCCTTTGTCTTCCACAATGAAGAAGTGATACACCTTGTTGGCCTTTCTTGTAGATGTTCTTGAACTTGAAGAACTCATTTTGTTTTCTTTATATATAGTGGTCTTCGTCTTAATTATATCTTCCTCAGCATCACCAGCGTGGTTCCCTTTCGTAAAATCCAATGCAAATCTTTTATTTTGCATTTTGATATTGAACACTTCTCTGTCCATTGCATCCCTGATCATGCAACAGTCGTTTTCAAACAGTATCTTAAAGTCTTTATAGAGCAACTGACAAATACTTAACAGATTTTTGTTTATTGTAGGAACATATAAGACATCAGAAATCAACTTCAAACCTAAATGCCCTTTAATTTCTGTAGTCCCCCTTCCTTTTACTTTAATTTAGTCTCCATTTCCAACTTGGACTTTGGAGATAAAAATTGTATCAATTTCTCTAAACGTCCTTTTATCAAAAGTCATGTGATTTGTACAACCAATATCAATGAACCAGCTTTCATTTGAATTGTAGTTAGCTAGGCATGATGTTGTAACTAACTCCTCCTCCTCAAGTTGATCGTTTAAAGCTTGCTTGGCTTCTCCCATATGTTGTTGCACTTTACATATCCTTTTAACATGTCATAGTTGTCCACACTTGTTGCATCTTACATCTGGCCTCCACCAGCACTTGGATTCTGGATGATTTGTTTTCTTGCAGTACGAACATGGTGAAAAACTCTGAATTTGTTGTTATTAATCCTCTTTTTGTTGTATAACTTTACTGGAAAAGCGCCTTCCACGGTTCCTTCTTGCCTCATGAGTCTCCTTTGTTCTTGTGCCTATAATGCACTTACCAATTCTGTCAAACTGATTTTTTCCAAATCCTTTGAGTTTTCGAGTGATAAAATTGAACCCTCAAATCTTTCTAGGATGGTTATTAGAATTTTTGAACTATTCTAGAATCATCAAAATTAGAACCAAGAAATCTTACTTCATTGGCAATGGCAATGAGCTTGTTGGAGTAATTCTTAATCGTTTCTGACTCCTCCAGTTTTTGTATCTTAAATTCTCTTATCAAGTTGAGCATTTGCATTCCTTTGATTCTTTCGTTCCCCGCATATTCCTCTTTTAAGAAATCCCAAATTTCTTTACTCGTCTTGAGCGACATGATTTTGGAAAAAATTGTCGGTGTGACCACTGAAAATAGGCAAGCTTTTGCTTTCGACTTCCTCTGCTTCTTTTCTTTGTGGATTTTGATTTGAGTCACCGTTGGATATGTAGGCAAGTCCAAAACGTCGTAGTCTTGATCTACAGCTTCCCAGAAGTCATTCGCTTCAAGGAAGGCCTCCATTCGAATAGCCCAACTTAAATAATTTCTACCACCAAACACTGGCAGAATAATTGCAGTGAACGATGATTCTAAATCCATTAATGTGTGGTTTTTGATTTGTGGTGTGGGAAGACGTAGAATGAGTTGAGTTATAGGTTTGTAGGTTTAGAGGTTCCTTAAGATCAAGAGAGCTCTGATACCATTTTGTTGGTTTTTTTATAAAGAGTCAAGAGAGAGAGCTGGAATTATATATTATTTCTCAACAAAGCAGGAAATTTATACACCAAAACTTGAACTACTTTTCCAGGGGATTAGGAACTAACAACATAAAATCCTCAAAAGATCCTAAAATAGCTTAATAACTTAACATTAAAAATCCTAACTAAGACGGAATTTAAGCAACTGCGAATAATGGGAATGCATCAACGAAGGAGAATTCATATACTCATTGATAACTGCAGCACACACAATTTTGTGGATATTACGGTAACAAGAAAAGGAAATTGTGACCTTAGATAGATTGAACCCATTTCGATTACGGTTGGAGGAGGCTTACAACTGAAATGTCAATAGTGTTATAGAAACTTTGTATGGACTATACAAGGTATGCAATTCAACATGGATGCTCAGGCATTATCATTAGGGCGTTGTGACATCATTTTGGGTGTTCAATGGCTGGTGGGGTTAAATGACGTGTTGTGTAACTTTAAAAAGCAGACGATGACGTTTAGTTGGGAAGGGAAAATGGTGACCCTGCGGTGAAAACCAGAAGGCAAATCAATAGTCATATTGAGCAAAGGATTCCAGAAGGCTCTACAACGTTCTTCGAGCGGCCAGCTACTCATGATGCAACTTTCCACTCCTATCGAGTATCAATTACAACAAATGCGAATGGAGGAGCATGGGATGGTGTTTGACGAGATTAATGCGGTATTGTCTGATTATACCGAGGTATTTCAGGAACCGTCTCATCTTCCTCCGGATCGCAATTATAACCAGCAAATTGTGTTAAATGAAGGAGTCGACACAATCAATATGCGACCATACCGCTATTCAAGGACTCAGAAAGATGTAATAGAACAATCTGTCAATGAACTCATGAAGCAAGGGTTCATCCACCACAGCTACAGGCCATACGCATCGTTAGTAGTTCTCGTCAAGAAGAGGGACAATTCATGGTGAATATGCGTGGACTATCAGGAGCTGAATAGACATACGGTGAAAGACAAGTTTCTGATACTCATTGAAGAATTGTTAGATGAATTGCATGGAGCTAGCTGGTTCTCCAAATTGGACCTGTATTCGAGTTATCACCAAATTCGGATGCGACCAGAAGATGTTCCAAAGACGGCCTTCAAAACACATAAAGGACATTACAAATTGGACCTGTGTTCGGGTCACCCCATTGCTTTCCTAAGTAAGTCACTAACGAGGAGGCACGATGGCTTATCTACATATGAAAAAAAAATTTGGCGATAATTAAGGCCATCAAGCATTGGCATCACTATCTCAATTTTAGATCTTTCATAGTCATAACAGATCATCGAAGCTTGAAATACTTGCTTGAACAATGTCTGTTGACTCCATTTCAACAGTTGTGGTTACCGAAGTTCCTGGGCTATGACTTTGAAGTGCAATATCGAAGTGGTAAGGAGAGCGCCGCTGCGGATGCTCTCTCAAGGATCACTAGTGCAGAAATGTTGATGATGTCTGTAACAAAAATGCAAGGTGAATTTTTAGAAGAAACAAAAATAGTTGGCAAGAAGATGGAGCTATTCAGGATTTAATCAGGAAGTTAGAATCCACCAATATTCAATCTAGTGCTTATGAATGGAAGGCTGGGCTATTGAGGTGGAAGGGGCACCTTATAGTGGGTGCCAACAAAAGAGCCCGTCAACAGATCATTGGCATTAGTCACGATGATGCCATGGGAGGACATGCAGGTGCAGTGGCTACTACGAAGAAATTGTAGAAAATGTTTTTCTAGAAAGGCATGGCTCAGTACTTGTGAGCTTCCGTTCAAAATTGCATGAGCTGCCAGAGAAATAAATATAACAGCTTTGCTTATCCTAGGTTACTGCAACCTCTTAAGATACCAGAAAGCAGTTGGAAGGAGGTGAGTATTGATTTTATGGAAGGGCTCCCTGTTTCAAAAGGAAAATCGATTATCCTAGTGGTGGTGGATCGATTTACTAAGTATTCCCATTTTATTCCTGTTAAACACCTTTATTCTACTTGTGATATAGTTGAAATATTCCTCAATAATGTGTTTAAATTACATGGTATGCCAGCGTGATTTGTTAGTGACAGAGACCCAGTTTTCTTGAGTAAATTTTGGCAGGAACTTCTTTAGTTGCAGGGGGTTAAGTTGAAGTGATCTACTGCCTACCATCCACAAACAGATGGACAGACAAAAGCGGTGAACAAAATTCTTAAAACGTATTTATAATGCTTTTATGGAGAAACACCTAAAAAATGGAGTGAGTGGATAGCGTTGGCAGAATGGTGGTACAATATAAGTCATCGAGCCGCCATCAACTCCACTCTGTTTGAAGCTTTATATAAATACCCGCCACCAATATACATTCCTTACATAGCAGGGGACTCGAAGGTTTTAGAAGTAGATCAAATGTCACAGAACAGGAAGATCATGACTAACGTCACTAAATTTCACTTACAAAGGGCCCAAAACCAAATGAAGCAATACACGAATTTTAGACGTTCTAAACGAAACAAGAATTTAGAGTAGGAGACATGGTACTGTTAAATTTACAACCATATAAACAATTTTCTTTACAAAGGAGGAGTAATCAGAAGTTGTCTCCACTTTACTACAGGCCGTATAGAGTGATTCAATGCATTGGAGAAGTGGCATATAAGCTAGATCTTCCACCATAGGCAACAATACATTCGGTGTTTCATATATCTCAGCTTAAGAAGGCACATGATAGGCAAGGCTGAACTTCCTCATCCTTACTCGAGTTTCTCACATTAGTGGAACGAGTGCTAGTAGCAATACTGGACAGGCGGATGACCAAAGGAACAATTGAGCAGTTACACAGTGGTTGATTCGACGGTCAGATGGCAAGAACACCAGTGAACATGGGAATATGTCTTTGACCTCCAAAAGCGGTTTTCGGAAGTCAACCTGGTAGACAAAGACATTAAGGGAAGGGAATTGTTACGAAGATTGACGAAGACGAAGAAGCGTGAGCAAGGACAGTGGAAGACTCTGGAAATTAACTAGTATTATACGCAACATTTAAATAAAACCTCAGAGTAACGTCCTGTACTCTAGCATATTGGATAACTCGCATATGTATTAAAGAGACCTCCAACGACTATACGGACATGTTTTTTGTTACGAATGAAATGAAATCATTTTCTCTCTATTGTCAATCTTCTGTAACTTCTCTCTCTAAAACGTATTTTCTGTTACTCGAAGGATACTATTGTGTGATTATGATTGTGTGGTTGAATCAAAACTTTATCAACAGCCTCATTCACGTCAATAATAATCAGTTTGAGCTTGTGCATTGTTATGAGTGGTGCTCAGCGACAAGGAGGTGAGGCTCCCACTAGACTAATCAACGGGTCCTCATTGTTTCGACTTGCATGAGCCATCGCCAGACAACAACATTTGGAAAAAATCCTAAACATTGTCGTTTGGAAAATTCTGCAAAAAATTTTATTTTACGACCACTTGCCACATAGAAAACACATGTGGCAAGAGGCTCGCAAAGAATAATAAGAATTACCAATAGTTTTTTTTAATAATAGGTTGACAAAAAATTTAAGTTTCTTAACAAACTATATAAAACAATATAGTCTTTTGTAAATGTTGGTGAAATGTTGGAATTCATTTTGTAAGTATTGAAGCATTAAGATTTTAATGAAAACGTTACGGTCTAATTTAACCATGTTATCCATAAAAATATAATAAGAGAAAAAGCTTTAAAAAATACAAAACTTGTCTTGTAATATTCTTAATTTAAATAAAATATAAAGGTATTTTTTTGTTACAATTTTATAAATTAGTGAAATTTTGTTTGGTTATTTGTTTATTTTTATTTTAACTTTGATACTTCCGTATTTTAATAACTTATAAAAATAATAGTAAACTAGTTTTCACTTTCTATTTATATAATCTAATTTAATTATTTAATATTAATTATTAAAATAATTATGAATAATAGAATTTAATTATTTATTTTATAATAAATTAAAATGTTCTAAAATATTTATATAATTACTCAATTAATTTAAAAAATTAAGTTATCTCTAATGTTTATTCAATATTTAATGATTATCACTAATAAATATCCAATCATATTGATATTAATAACTAAATAAATGTTTATTTATGATAAAAAGTAGAAAACAAAAAACAAAAATAAAATCAAAACAGGAAAACAAAAGTTGAATATCATGTATAAGAGGTTTTCATAAAAATTGAAATACTTCCCAATGTGTTGTGAGTTAATCGTCAATTTTTACGTTTATTTGCATAATAATTTCTATTATAACTTAATAGTCCTTCAAATTTTTAATATAAATAAGTTTTTATTATTATCTCATAGATTTTAATTTTTTTTATTAAGTTTTGTATACATATGCTATTCTATGGTTGAATAAAAATGTTTAGAACTTAACTTATAAACAGTAAAATATTGAGATTTATTTGAATTTTTGCTAAAAAATTTAGGATAGATCTACAAACTAAACAAGTCTTAAATCTTAAATCTCCAATTTCTCACGTCTCGATAACAGAGAACCTTCACTAGGATCACTTGATTCTAGGTCAAAAAGCTCTAAGAGCCCAATTTAATGAGTCCAAAATTATTGAAAATTATGGTCAAGCTCTACACTCAAGAACACCTTAACCATATTGATCATGGATTCCTTATGTCCTTGGTTGTATTATTATGGAATTTGGATAGAAAATGGAGATTTTGTAATGCCCATTCAAAGTGACGTAAGAAATTGTAGTCCACGATTGATACTTGGTATAAACTTTCTGTATAGTTCATACCGAATAAAAGAAATCCGCAGATAATGTTGTCGAATCAATGTAAAAATGGTAATTAGCAAACGAAATACTAGAAAAAACAACAAACCATCTATAATACCAAGGATATATGTCAAAGAGTGAACAATAACAATTAGTTTCAGATTTGAAGTCTGCAGAAAAAGGCATCTCCATCGTATAATAGATAATAGCCAGGTAACTGATCCCTTAAAGCAAGAAGGGCATAAGAGAACACACAAATTATACCTTCATGAAGAGAGGTGCACAATCTGAACACTTGACGGGCTTATGTGGATATGGCTTTGGAGATGGCACCGACAAAACAGACCCATTTCCATCTAAGATGTACATGTCTTCTGGTTTCATTCTTTCCTTCTCAACTCCTGTCAAATCCCCAAGTCACGAACCGAAAACTGAGATATATATAGTAAGTAAATTTGAGAAATCGATTTATACAAGGGGCCATTATTAATATCTAGAGACAGCTAAGCAAACCAAATTGGTAGTCAAGCTAACAGATGAACACTGTTAACTCACGAGTACTGAATGATTGAATTAATTATAAGATTACAACTGTGTTCATATATATACAATCTCACGTAACCATGCACTACTAATTACTTAACAGCTAAGCTAACTAACTTGTAACTGACAAGTACAAGGAATCAACTACATTTAGTCATACTATAACAAGTGTGCTCATACATTAGTCAACAAAGCTCCACTGTGTTTTGCAATCTTCTTCTCAAGCTCATCCTTTTTGGCTCCAACCACCCTATCCACTTCCTTTCCTCTCTTCACCAACACAAATGTTGGCATTGCTTCAACTGCAAACTCCTGAGAGACTTCGAACTTCTTGTGGATCACAAGGCATGCATGTGCCCACGAAAACTTAATCACAAACCATCACAGCTGGACCCAATTTGTTGATCCAACAAACTTAGCCTAATGGGTACATGAATGATGAATAACTTATACCTAATTGTTCACTTATGTCGTGTTTGGTTACTGTCCCCGTCACTGGGAAAGTTGACAAAACAAATTAATCCTGTCCCTCTTGCTTGTTTGGTTGCTGTCCCTCAAGTTTTTGTCTCCGTCTTCGGTGGACAGGGACAAAAAATTTTGTCCCTTCGATTTTCGAAGGACAATTGTCCCTGTCTCCCGAAGACGCTCCTACCGTCTGATTTTTCTTATTTTTCCCAAAATTCTCTTTTGATTTTACTATCATATTAAATACCCTTTGATTATTTTTGGACATAAAATTATTTTTAAAAAT
>JANIIA010000005.1:43278158-43297615 GCA_027478495.1 Erythroxylum alaternifolium
ATGTACAGTAAATTCTTATCTGCACATAACTCACTATTCTCTACTGCATGAGCATGAGATGTGGTACTTTACCACATTTGGACCCGTTTCTTTGGTCCGACCCGTTCTCTGGAAACGGGATGTTACAATTAAACTTTGAATATGGATTATATATGTGACGATAAAGAATATAATCTAAGTTAGGAACTTTTACTAGTCTAAGAAGCTAAAATAATTTGTTAATCAAAGGTGAAAGTGAATATAATGAAGTCCTAAGGGAACCTGGCCTAAATCTAGTGAATTAATAGTTTTGTACATTCTTGTTCATCTTTTACATTGGTATTTAGCTTTTGTTATTTATTTTACTTTCTTTATTCATCTAACAACAAAGGTTTATCTAGCTCGTTAAGTTTGTGTGTAAAGGGTAGTTTAGCCTGAATTCTCTTGGGATTGACACGTACTTGTAAGTGCTAGCTACAACTACATCATACATTTTCTATAAAAAAATAGAACAAAATGGTAGAAAATCAAATTTGTTAGTTGATGATACTTTGATTTAACTATTTTTGTAAGAAATTGGGCCTTTATCAAAATTATATGTTTTGAATATGGATACTTTTTTAATTTTAAATTTATAAAACTTGAATTTCATATTTTTTAGATCACATGTAAGATGTGTATAAGCATTAAGATGATAAAGGTACATATGATTGAATTTAATCCAAATTGCTCATTGTTTATACATGGACCTAAAAGAAAAACAAGTAATTACTCCCTATTTCATGATTAATAGAGCTTTTCTAGTAATTTGATATGATTGTTAAGCATGGTATACTTAGAAACAAGTGTGGTGGAATCGGTGGTATATATAATAAAGGTAATGTGAAAAGTGGAATTTGTGCCAATTTAAAAAAAAGGAAGAAGGGGAAAAGAATAGGAAAAATGAAAATTGTCAAAAAATAATTTATGTGGATACTTATATTTGAAAAGAATGAAGGAAAAAGGATTGTTGCAAAAATATGAGGACTTAGTAGAGTAATTTATAGATATATCTATTTATTCAGTTACTCTTACTTTATTAATTATGAATATTTTGTTTCTCCTATTCTCTTTTTTTTATTAGCCTATTTATCCCTTTTAGGTCCATTACAACTTTTTGTTATTGTTTGTACATAACTAATTAAATGGTGGAGTTTATATGATTTTCAAACTTATGGTAAGTTCAATTTCATAAGAAGATGATAAGAGCACCTCACTAAAAATTCAAACACTTATATGAATGAGTGATATCTTAAAAGGACATGTAAAATTAAAGTATTTGAGCTTGATGAAAAAGGTAGAATAATGTTTACTTTGTCTTGTTTGTGTACTGATCTACTTAAGAAGTGTCATGAGTATAAGTTTTACAATTCGACTGAGACTTGTCTTTGTATATTTCGTGTTGTTAACTATGAAGCAAACTAATGAATTTAGATTGATGTTTTTGGTAGCATTTAATTAAACCCTTAAGATACTATAACTCCTCCACTAGGGACACCTAAGGGTTTAAAGATTTGTGACGTAAGCTAAATGTGATAGTAAATTGTAGAATTGTTTTTATTTTTGTTTGTTTTTGTTTTAGTTAGTAGAGTCTAGGTTTAAGTTTGGTTTTTACTTGTTATTGATTACTTTAGAATAAACAATGAGTAAAGTGGGAAAATTTTGATAATTCTTATTTTAATTATTATGAGGAATTAAATTAGTTATTATTTAATCGTTAATAACATGTTTTATATAGATTATATGATATTTTCATATGTTTTGGTCATTGTCTTGTATGTGACGATTTAAAGGAGAAAAAAATTTGAATGCAAATTTCTCTATACTTATCTGATCAAGGAGATAGTATAGTCATTTAGAAGCTAACTAGAAGGGAAACTTTTTTTGTAGAAAACATCAAAGGTCAAGTCTAGTTCAAAGATGACAAAAAAATAAAATTTTTTTTGGAGAAGACATAATATGTCTAAGACTTAATGAAAGAGACAAATGTCAGTAATACACTAGTTGAAAGAAGTTGAAAGTAGAACAAAATGGGTGCCAATTTTGTTTATGTAACTAGTGTTGTATTCGTCATGCTTTTATATAGAAAGTTTTATAACATTACACACTGTCTAGCGATGAATAAATGTTCCAGAACTTGATGCTAATGGGTGTTGGTTCTTATGCATAATTTCTAAGGAAGCATAAAAATTACATGTTTAAGGAACTTATGGGTCTATTTTGTAACGCTATATGTAAATACCATTATTACGTTTAACCTAGGAGACTTTTGGAAGGTGTTTGATAACCGCCTTACTTGAATTTTCACAGTTTTAGTGTTTCTTATCATAAAAGGAGGATGAGAAGAAAGATTGGAGGAGATTGTGATAGCTTCTCTAATTCTTTCTCTTATGTTAAGAATGATTCATTTTTATTATGTTTAATGGCAAAAACTCTTAGTTAAGTTTAGAGATGTACCTGAGGATGGATACTTTAATTATTTAATACATGTTTTAATTATATGTTTGGTTGAATTTATTCTCTTATTCTTGATTGTTGATTTTTTGTTTGATCACTATAAATTCAATCTTAGGAATTATATGAATGATCAAAAGATGAGCGTTTGCATTTGAAAGCTTAGAAGTTTTTAAAGGACCCTTAATTATTCTAGTTATAATATCAAAACCAAACAATTTTTTTTGAAATTAAAACAATATTATTAGGCAAAAAGCCTTCAAAAATATAAGTAGACAAACTTGGGTCTAGCTAGACAAATAGTTTTTTCATTCCCAATTATTACCTTTTATTGTTCCAATTGCAATTTTTATTTAAAAGTGATTCAAAAAAGTCTTAAATTTATAAATTATTTTAATTTATAAAAACTAAATAGATACATTTTTATTTATTTTAAAAAAGCACATATAATTATGATAAGATTCTTACGTGATACATTAATAAAAAATAAGGAATAAAACCTAATTTGTTTTTTGTTCTGAAAATATCCTCCTGTAAATATTTTTTACAAAACACGGTACATGGCATGCGGTTGTTTTTAAATATGAAAAGAATGGAATGTGTATTGTTACCGGACGCTGTTTGGTTACGGACAAGTACAATTATACAAAGCAGTTCAGAACAGCACACCTACGCCAACTTCTACTACTGATTGCATAGTCAGCCCGGCAACGTTATCCTCATCATCTTCCTGTGGGTCTCTGCCATGTCGAGGGGCACTGACCGTCTCATAAAGAGTGTGAAGCGTTTCGCAGGTTCCCAGTACAACAACTTTACCACTCGCTATGGAGACCAATTGATTGACATTTTCGAGTTCCCCATAAAGCTGGTTTTGTCCCCGTTCACTCTCGCCTTTGACATCGTTGGCTCCGCTCCTCGTGGCTTTGGTGTTCCCGAGCTCATCTCCAAGATCTCTTACACTTCCATCTTCGTACAATTCTCCGTCTTTCACTTTGTCATTGCGTTTGGGTTATGTGCTAGCTGACATATTGTGCCAATTCCTTTTTTTTTTTTAAGTTCTACTTTTCGTTTGCTTAGATGGGTATTCAATCTTTGCCCTAAATATCTATTTTATGGGGCTGCGATTTCGTTTTATTTACATGAAATGTGAGTTTACATATGCGGCGATACTGTTGTGTTATATCAATACGACAACTTGGAGATTGTTTTATTTTGACATTAGGACAAATATTTTTCCGTTAACCTGTTTGCATTAGTTTAAGTTTACAAGTCTGATTGGAGGACGTATTCTATGTTTGCTGAACTAGGTGTTGGTGAAGTTCTATCCAAATGTTGTGGATTTTGAATTCATATGTGTATTCTGTCTTTATTGAAATTTATTTTCTTAGTGGGAGAGCTAGTAAAATGCTGTTATCTTTATGTGCGAAGTTGCAGTCGAAACTGGATTTTTGTGACAATTCTTTGGGATTACTGGTTTAGTGTCTGAATGGAATATGTTTTCACTTGAAAAATTGTGCCCCGCATTTGCCACAAATTGAAAAGTAGTACCCATATTTACCTTTATGAATTATGCTAGTTAAATGGTGAGAAGTGAAATATGCCTTGAATTTTTTCAAGTTTGCTTGATCAGTTATTAAGTCATTCTATGTGCTTTTACATAGAATTTGCATTAATTATTGCATTTCTATGTTAGTGTACACATGTTGGGATTTCATTATTTTCATATAAGCATGGAGGTTGTTTCAATATTTACTTTGTGATTTGCTGTTGTATCACAGGGTGTTTGCACTTTATTGGTTCTCTGTATGCTGTAGAACCTGGAAAACCAGAAATGGGGCTTTTTTGGGATGCTAAATCTATTTATTTTTAGATTATGATTGTAAATATGCAAAATGAGCTGAGGTTTCGATCAAAATATTCAATCTATTTACATTGTGAATGCTTCTAGTTGTATTGTTTTATGTCTAAGAATTTGGCAGATTCAATGATGGTGTTTTGATTGTTTTGTTCCACTTACATGCTTCATGGTTTTGTGTTTGTCGGTTAGCTTAGATGTAGAACTTTGTTATCAATTGATAGGGATTTACTTTCCCATACTCCTTGTAGTAAAAATTGGAAAAATGCTTGGAATATCAATTTTATTTTATGTTACGATTGCCATTGTGAATTGTTTTCCCTGTTCACTTGTTTGCAGGCAATTGCTACACTTGGCACCTATGATATTATATTGGAGTTGGGAAAGAAGGTGGTGTGTAAAAGGTACTGACACTGCGTAATATATTTCCGTTCTAGTGTCCTTTTATACTAAATTTAATTTAATTGATGTGTATAATGTTAATCTTCATATCTGGCAATATGACGATGATCTTTTCCTATCTTAGATGAGTATTCTTCCTAAAAGTTACGACCATTCATTATAAAAAAAAATGTCCCCATCAGAGTTTTCATGCAGTAAATTATGTATTTCATATTTTGAACTTGAATAAGCGGAACTGGATATGGTAATAGATTATGGGTTATCTCTTCTTGTTCAATATCCCTCAAAATGGGTGGTCATTCTCTCTCTCTCTTTTTGGCAAAGGATGATTAGGAGGGGTACAGAGGTTATCAATAATCATCATTTTCAAAACATATGTTGCACTTTCATGTTCGCTATTACAGTGAAATATTGTGCATTAAATTTTAGTTGGCCAGTGACATGTGCATTTTGTATTTCTTTGTTTTAAAGAACTAAAATTAAGTGTTCCTAGTGAAGTTGGTGCTTTATGTAATCTGAAAGGTTTGTATTAGCCCTGTTACAAGATGCTGTCTGTGTGAATTGCAGAAATTGTCAGACATGCAATGGATGGCAGGCATTGCGGTGTACCATGTGCAGAGGATCAGGGAAGGTGCGGTACCAGGTTAAAAGTTGCACCCTAAGAAGGTACATCACTTTGGTTAAATTCATCAACTTGAGTATCTTGAAATATCCTACGTAAAAAGCAGTTGATCCAGATAGAAATCACTTATTCAGTTCTCATGTATAATCAAAACTAATGTGTCATGTCAACAGTGTAAGTAGATCCAATTCAACTGTCTAGCCTAATGCAGCTAAGAGGATTGAAAGAAACAAATATAGATGTAGTAGAATATAAGGTTAATGCACATGGGCTGTAACCATATTGCCATTAAGACTCCTAACACAATAAAATACCCCCAAGGCTGAAAATAAAATGAAAGAAAGGCAAGAAGATAAGCACTTTATTGGGGAGTTTTGACGTCATAGTGGTATCTGTATTAACCACAAGTTATGGACTGGTTAGTCTAGGTTTACTGATCTGCTAGGATCATTATCTATTGGATTGTTTCTTTTATGTGCAACCAAAATATTTCAGGATTAGGTTTAAGAGCAACCACTTCACCTATTGTTTCTCCACTCACTGATTTCTTGCCTGATCTAAGCAACAACTATTTCTCATTCTTAATATTGAAATATGGTCTTTTATACATCAGGTTGAGAATAACTTAATGTTTGTGCCTTTCCTTTTTTTTTTCATTTAATGTTATATTATTATCTCCTCTTTAACATTTGACTACTTATGCATGAGAATAACTTAATATTTGTGCCTTTCCTTTTTTTTTCATTTAATGTTATATTGTTATCTCCTATTTAACATTTGACTACTTATGCATACTAGTTTGTTGTTTTTACATTACATTATTAGTTTTATATTGCTCATTTCAGTGGAGAGAAGGCTACAGCAGGGAGTATTGCAGATGCCATTACTGAAAATCGCGCTGGGCTGGTGCATCTGCCCTCCACTATAGATCTTAATATGCCTTTGCCATCCAAAGACTGCCCAACTTGTGATGGAACGGTGAGACTTGAATGTCCATGCATTTGCAGCCAACATTTTAAAACATGTCCATGCATCTGCAGCCAACATTTTAAAACATGTTACGCCCTCCCTGTACTTAATCCCTTATGGTTTATGTTTATTTATTGACTGTGACTTATATGGCTGTGCATTTCTTCATTTCAAGCAACTAACTTTCTATTTTCTGTGGATTTGGATGCATATGGTGATTGAGACAACTTTGCATCCTTTGGCCCTAAGCTGCAATACTTGCAGAACATGAAAAATCTTTTAGTTTGATAGTCTTGCCTTGCAGGGTGTAATGAGCTGTCCTGAATGCAAAAACAAATTACAAATCATGATTTCTGCGGATGATGTGAGTTCTGTATTTTTAATTTAGTGATGCTGGATTTATTCTGTTGCTTCCTTTTGAAAATGGATTTCTCGAATATAGTCAAGTAGCTCATCACATGTGTTTAGAACAGAAAAATAAATATGCTAATAGACTTCTTTTAGTTAATCTCTTTAAAAGCTGCAACATATCAATTTAAATTTCTTTTCCTTCTGCACAACATAACAAATATGTGCAGACTGCACAGTCTAATTATTAGCACAGATGCTGTGGATTTGCATTGCTTTATTGTCTTATAAGCATTCTTTTGTACCTTCTACATGTGAGAATACGAGTTCCTGACAGTGAAATACACCAACAACAATCTTATCTTAGAAATTTTATTTATAAATGGCTATCTAACTTTTGTTAGGTTGCTGCATGTTAACGTTCTACCCCCTTAAAATAATACAATTGCTTCCCTGTTCTTAAATGGGGTGTTGTGAAGTTTTCCTCAAAATCTTGAGAACAATAAGGTGCAATTTATAGCTAAGGAGTTAAATGGTGGAAATCTGTAGTGAAACAGTGAGTTTCTGATTTGCTGATTCGGGGAATTGTTTGGATCAAACGAAAACTGTATATAGAAGAAAAAAAGTTAGATGTAAACAGTTTTTAATTAACAAATATTTTGCTTAAAAAACTTATTATAGAGTTTGTAATTGGGAAAAAAGAACAACTTAAGAGTTAATAATGCAGTAGCAATAGAAAAAGGTCATTGCATAATGTGTCTGCATAATTTAAATACGTTTGACATATCATTGCCATGAAGCTTTATAGTTTATATTCTGCCGTTACATTTGTTGAAGTTGTGCATCCTTACGAGCATTGTACTTCTCTGCAGATCATGGAACCCCCATGGAAAGCCATTAATGTCTTGAAAAAGATGGACTATCCTTATGAGGCAAGTGTCCTTTTCCCTGTTGGTAAATATTCTAATTTCTTTTCCACTTGCTTAAGGTTTGGGCTGAGAATGGGTTGTATCTTTAACAGTTGAATTGAAAGCAATAGAAATCCGTACTTAATTATTTGCAGTTGCAATGTCCTAAATTTACAATATGCTAGTGAGGAGGCTGGGCCTGCATTCTATGGCTTACACCACTTTTAGAATTTGAGGTACATTCTGATGGTGCACTTGTGCTAGTGCTCTTGTCTGTGCACATAGTGGAATGGCATGCCATTGCATTGCCATGGTCTCAGTGATGCAGTGGTTTGCTAGGGAAAAAATATGCTACTCCAGAACTTTGATCAACTGTTAAGAAAGTGCATATTTGATTGTCAAATAAAAACATGTTATTGGGGCATGCAGATAGTTTATTTGGTATCTTCTGCTTTGTATTTACATCAACCTGTTATTTTTCATTGCAGTGTTTTATTTGTATGATGTTGGTTTTCTGAATTGAAACACTTGAAATTTTGCATGCAGGGGTGCTCTGTGGCCCTTGTAATTGTTCATTTCATAGGGGTGTTTTATTCTTCATGATATTATTTTACTTGCATGATGTGTGAATTGTTCTTTTCCTATATTGGTTACCTGAGGTGACAAAGATAAATATTTCATTAATCAAAACAATATATGTTTTTTGTTTTCTAGTTTTGTTTATTTCCATTCTGTTTCCTCTTTATAATTAGTAATTATTATGTTTTGCATATTCTAGCTGGCTCCATATGCTGGATCCTAAAATTGGTAATGACTTGTGATTTGTAGAAGGGAAAGCTAGACACAATTGCTTATTGTTAACTAGGTTTTAAGCTTCCTACTTATAATAGCAGGGTAATACAAGCTAACTTTAATATTCCAATATAGTACTATTTCGCATGGGATACTTTTATCAGAATCCATAACATAATATGCTAAATATCTAGCGCTTTCTCGCAAGTGAACCCTATATACTTCAGTTTGTGACAAATCACCTTTACCCTAAATTCATACAATTTTCTATGTAGATTTGAAACCTTCTTCTACAAATCTTCATTCTTGGCAATTTTTATCATAAAGTGTCAACCTAAGAAGATTTTTGTTGAGATACTTACTCAAACTATCATACACTCTTCATCCTTTGAAGAGTTTTGTGGAGACACACCTGCTTAAATCATCACTAGCAAAATTGATTTCAGGAAGAGGTTCAATAAAATCTGCAACTGTATTGAGTTCTCCAACATTTATAAGTGAAGTTGATATCTTAGTCCAGGTTATCACTATATCAGTTTAAAACCTGTAACTTTTCAATGAACAGCAGGGTGGTGTGAATAGTACCACGTCAGTACTGTTCACTCCCTATAGCAGCCATCATCATTGGTTTTCTTTAGGGTTTCTAGTGCTTTGATGCCATGTATAAGAGAAAATAGACAATAGAAATACTTGTTATTAACTAGGTTTTAGCCCTCTAGTTATAATAGTAGGAAAATATTAGCTAATTCTGATGTTTCAAGATAGAATGATCATAATATAGAATGCATTTCATAATTATGCTAAGTTTCTTACATGATCCCTATAGCAGCCATCATCATTGGTTTTCTTTAGGGTTTCTAATGCTTTGATGCCATGTAGAAGAGAAAATACTTGTTATTAACTAGGTTTTAGCCCTCTATTTATAATAGTAGGAAAATATTAGCTAATTCTGATGTTTCAAGATAGTATGATCATAATATATAATGCATTTCATAATTATGCTAAGTTTCTTACATGATTTAACTTTGTTCATAGAATGTAGTATATGTCAACAGATGTTGTGCAAATTTGCCATCTTATTTGAATCTAAGGATTAGTTTCCTTTGTGGTTGCTATTTCAGCATATAGTTGACAGCATGAGAGATCCCAGCATTGCTGCGTTTTGGTTGTTTTCATTACCTCAGATTGTTGGTGGACTCGACTATGATGATGACGTCAGGCAGAAAATTTGGTGGCAGTACAGGGTATATTGTCAAATAGCTTCTTTATCCCTCTGTTTCCTGAACCCATTTTATGCTTTTCAAAATTTCCCGGATTGTCCTTTGGTTCAAAAATCGTTTCAATATTTAATATTTGGTCTTTGCATCTCTAGCCCCTTTTAAATATATAAATGGAGTGCATATTGTAGCTGCTAAATGTTTCTTCTTTGCCTAGAACCATTTTTAAGGTTGAAGCATGTCACTGAGAGAAGCAATAAAAATATTTATTCCTGTATTTACTAGATTTTCAATATTTCAATGTTTGGTTGAAGCCACCAAACTGGATGAACTGCTGCTAATACAAGTCTCTGCTGTTGTACGTGCATCTATTTTTCCAACTCGACTGTGCAGAACTGTTATCTATCCTATGAAAATTGTTAGCTCGAACAGTATTCCATGTGAAATTTTAGGCAAGGGATTTGTGATAATCATTTATATCATGCTTCTGGCCATTGATTAGGTAAGGCTCTGGATGGCATGACATTAAATTTATTGCTGCTATCACCATGAATTGAAGTTTCCTGCCTAATCTCCTGGTTATTTTGACATGGTGCCTGAAGCCTCACCCTGAAATTTGCAGAAGTGGCCAATACTATATCTAACATATGCTAGTTTATACAAGTTGTACTTCACCATAACTTTATTAAATAGCAAAATCATAAGCCAAGCTAAGTGAATCAATAATTTTTTAATAGTTACATGCATGCCAATTCCTGTAATAGTTTGGCAAACAAGTTTTATCCTGTTTGATTTCTGTTGGTATAGGAATCAATGCGGTATAATCAATTACGTGATGCTGTAGCCAAGCGAAAGCCTGGATGGGAGCACTTGCAAGAAGTAAGATGATGTTCTGTTATCGTATGCTAAATTAGTTGCCTTGTGCTATGAATTGTAATATATTATGCGTTTTCGCTGGGTGTAATGATATTTATTATAAGATGTAAACTGTTTACATGGAGAAAGTGCTCAATGTTGTAGTGTATGCATTACTAATTTTGACTAACTGATGTCGTTTCCTGGTTATATCTTTTTAAAATGTTATTCTTTAACTTTATTTGTCTTGACGCACTTGAGACATGCATATTGATTTTGTAGTGGAAAAGCTAAGGGCACACTTATGTTCACATTGCTAGAAGAGTCTGTTGGGTTTTTCTTAGCACTTAGCTCTTCCTTGTTCAGGGAAATTATTTTCCAGAGTTCTGATCAGAACATATTTGCCATTTGCAGGCTTTGATCTCCATAGATCCTGTCCGTGCCGGAGAAGATCCTGTTGTTGTGAAAAATGTTTCATATTATAAGGCCAAGAAGGCACTGGAGGCAGAGGTCATGAAGCTTGATCCTCCACCACGACCACAAAACTGGGGTGTAAGTAGTAACTATTCTCACTGGATGTCTTGCAGTTCTTAAGTTATGGCTGGCATATTTATCATGCCAATAACTGGAAGAAAAGAACGATTCATTAGAAAAAGCATCTATTTGTCCATCCATTGTGGTTGGAGATACAACTTTCCGCAGAGAGAGAGAGATAGAGAGAGAGAGGGATGGAGAGGAACATTCAAAAGTTAATAGGATACTGAAGTAAGAAGTTTGCTCAATTCATGAGAAAATATTGATATTTTGCAGGAGTTGGACCTACCATTGAATGCATCATCCTGGAGTCAGGAAGATCTTAAAAGTCCCCAAAAATTCTATGAGATGACTATCCTTCTTAATGCACAAAGAGAAATCGCTGATAAGATTTTGGATGCACAATGGGAAACTAAATGGCGTCAAGACAAGGTTGGTGATGTTTGCATCTTTTTTCCTCTATTATATACTTTGTCTAGGATTTACTCGACTGGCAGATTGAAGTATAACCTCCACTTGTAAATGTGCCCTGGAATTAAATAAATTGACCCAATAGTGTAGCCTATTGTATAAGGTCTCTATTATCGTAAAGAGTCAGAGAGATTGGAAGAATGTGGCTTAAGGTACTCATATGCTTATTTGTGTGTGTGTGTGTGTGTGTGTCTGTCTGTGTATTTAATATTAGGTTATAGTAGGGGTTACCAGTATCGTTTCATAAATACCTTTATTTTTAACATTCTTCCTCATATTGGTGCACAAATGTCATGTGACCATGCTTGTTTTAAACATTTTCAACTTGAGTTCCTCTCAAAGGTTTTGCAAATAGAACGTTTAGTTAATCACTTGAACTGACAAAAGAAATCACAAGCTCCTCCTCCAATAGTTTTCCTAATGCAATGACAATCAATCTCGATACCTTTGGTTCACTCATAAAAGACTAAGTTTGATTTTATATGCAATACTGCTTGAGTAACAGAGTAGTTTCAAAGACATTAACTAGGCTTCTCCAATTTCTGTAAAGCCAATGTCTGAGCCATAGTAACATGTGACAAATAGTCATGGCACAACATATTACCCCTGAACTGGATTGGGCAAAATATTACAACAGGGTTACAAGTACTTAGATAGCTCTATTTTTCACAATAGTCTCAAAAGTTCATTCTTTTAACATGCCCAAGTCCTTGATACATTGATTATGAATACTCAATTAGGGTAAAGTACATAATTTTATAGTGGGGTGGCAGATTTGTGAACTTATGCTTCTGGGTTGATAATGCTGTGTTATATCATATAACCAGTTTGCATGTGTGTGCTATTTGAAATGAATCTTGAGACAGTTAATAGATCTCTAGATCTCTATTGTAACATCACAGAGAAATGAGTTTACTGCTCTGTTTCTTATTTACGAATGGAGTTATATAAGGTTTTCTTAGCTTTGTTGTCAAAAAGTTGGCGTTGAAAAATATAAACTCCAATAATTTGTAGGCATTTGAGCACATAAAAGCCTTGACACATACCTTATTCAAGGAAAAACTAATTTAGTTTCAAAGGTTGTTCTTCATGTTTGTATCTGAATAAGCTTTCTCAATGCTATTCTGCAATTCTTTAGAAAAACTTTTGCCACTTGCATTTGCTATTTGCCCTGTACTATATGATCTATTCTGAATTGTAGTTGAATGAAATGCTGGAGGAGAAGGTCCGACCTTTCTTGCAGAACATTGACAATGCTGTCCTTTCTAGGCCTATTATTCTACAATCACCAAATCAGGATAAAAAGGTTTTGCCCTTATTCTTTTAGAATTTGTATAATTAAGTTGCTGTGATTGAGCTGCAAAACTTTTGGGCCATGCCACTGGCAATTGGAGAATCAATTTCTTATTTGCTTTACCTATTCTTTCTTCTGTTTGTGTTCTATTCTCGTATAGCAGCAGATTTTGCTGATTCTTTGTAAAATCTCTTCGGAACTGGGCATTTTATTGCCCTGGTTCAATATTCATTCATGATTATATCTTATGCTCAACTTGTTTAATGAAGATGATATCATCATACCTTACCTACTTCAGTTATGGTGAGCTTTGTGTACTATTCTAGTATAGCAGCAGATCTTGCTGATTCTTTGTAAAATCTCTTTGGAATTGGGCATTTTATTACCCTGGTTCAATATTCATTCATGATTATATCTTATGCTTAACTTGTTTAATGAAGATGATATCATCATACCTTACCTACTTCAGTTATGGTGAGCTTTGCGTTCTATTCTAGTATAGCAGTAGATTTTGCAGATTTTGGTGAGAGGGGTCGGTGAAGAAGATGGTGGTTCTTTTGAAGTTTCGAACATTTATCTTATATGGATAAAGTAATGTGATGGTCTTATTGATCAACATATATGTTTTCCTATTCGAATTCCATGGTTCATAGTTGCGTCATCTGAGATTGAAGGAAGAGGATTCTGTAGTCGGGTATTCTCTCATCTTCTTTGGCTTCTCAGCTAATGTTCCTGGAGCTAAACCATTGCCCCTACGTAATGCTATCATATTAATGATTTTGTTGTCTCATTATTAGCAATCATCTGTTTCACTGTCTTGCACACACAATGAACAATAATTCTGTTATTTTTGTTCTGCAAAAGTATTAAGGAAGGGTTAATGATGAGAGTGATGTACGAGCAAAAAAGTGATAGCTGGTTTGTGATATGTACACCTGCATAAAACTAGCCAGCTAAATTTACCAAGTATGCATTTTGGTTGAGTTTTATTCTCAAATTTATTTAGTATTAATTGACATTCCTAGCCATGAACGGCCTAAACTCGTAAAGTTAGTAACTAAACTAATAAACTAGTTAGTGTTTTCCTAAATTTCAAATCAGCTCGTAAAGGATTTTGGCCCATAGAAGTCTGCATGAAATAGTTGTAAAGTTTTACTCCCCCTGCATCTTGGTTGTAAATTTCACATTTTGATGTTTATGAATACAGGCAAAAAGATGAACGAACTTAAAACTGTAGAAGACAATTTTTTTGCGGTTATCCAATGGCAGCCATTTCATCTTCGTTTGTCTGTTTCAACTTTGTCATAAAGAATCCTCGAGGTAACTTTTTGGTTCGTTTTGACTTGTCTTTTTACGTGTAGGATTGGTCGTTGAATATGACGACAAACACAACCCTACGTCGTCGTGGATTATTATCTCATTGATAAAGATCCTATTCAACACCGACTCCAATTGTATTTTATTAACATCATTTTGCCTGAATTGATGAATATATATATATATATATATAGCAACCAATACAAAGCAGTACAAGATAAAAGATCTCAATTTTGTTTTTTATTGCAATATAACCTTGATTGCAACTCGACCCCTAATTCAGATGTATCAAAATCACAGTCATAATATTTTACGTGCATTAACAAAGTTCCTTAGCTGAAACTTTTACGATTTTTAAGGTAGGAACAAATGTAGACAAATTAACACGGGGGCACTCTTATTTCTTACACATCAAATGACAATTAGGAACGATGATTATAAGTAGTTAATATCGTTCTACCGGAAAACAAGCAAGCAAACAAACAAGAACAAGGAAAATTAAGTCTTGGATCCGAAACTGGGACTGGTATAGATATTCAGTTTAATAATTGGCAAGGTGGTGAGAGGATTTGAGATTAGTTGGTGAATCTTTTGCAGTGAGTGATGTGACTGCAACCTCGCCTATAAGGGTTAGCTTTCTCATGTCCACGGCAATTGAAATAAGATCTGCCTTTCCTCTGGCATGGAGTTGCGTCAGCCTTGAGAGCTTCATAGCCGAAGTATCTCGTCTTCTGAGCCAGGAGTCGCCGGCTTATGTCAGACTCCATCATGATCTCCTCTTCTTTGCCGATGTGATCACCGATAAACCCGCCGGTGAAATGGGTTGCAAGATTGGTCTCAGCGTCGCATGTTGTGCACTCGACCACCATGACTATGGCCGTGAGGAGCAGCACAAGCCAAAACTTAATTCCCATATGAAAAAGTAGGAAAATACGTAATTGAAGGTTAGAAAGAAATGATGAGACGTGATTGATGTGTTTTGGTGGTGAATTAGAAAGGATAGAATAATTAAAGAGAGAAAGAGCGTTGGTTTTTGTGGAAGAAATATGTGATGTTACGTAGTTTACGTGCATATTATTGTTTGTGTTTTGCATGTGAGGTGCTTCTCTAAATGCAGTTGTATTTACTTCCTACACATATGGCCTGCCTTTGGTTGTGTGAAAAGACTGTCTCTTTGTATTTCCTTCCTACGTTAATTTTTTAATAAGCTTATTTTGGGAGAAAGAAAGAAAGAACTAAAGGAAGGAATTTCCGTCAACTCTTTCGGTTCGCCATAGAGTTAGTACCATTGCTTTTGATTGACTCCATAATAAAAGTTTGTTGATCGATAATTGTTCACAATGTTGTTTGGTGATATTGCCACTAAAGGAAAGATAAAAGCTTGAGCTTTATAATTTCGCACCGTAATTGGGCAAAAGCCTAATATATAACACCTCTACCTTTCTCTATAAAAATTTTAGATTGTCAATAACTATTTTCACTAGTCATTTTTGATGTAAATTTTATTATTAAACACATTATTTTTATAACACTAAGACTGACAAACCTCAACTTATTTAATTAATCATGATACAATATTTCGCGATTTTATAGATTGAAAAAATCTCCACTTTCCATGGTAATTCTAACCTAAGTTCATCTATTTCAATCCTTAGTGTTTACCACGCTTGCTTTCTGATCCATTTCTTCGGTAGTCCTGTTCAAATTCTATTCCCTCTTAGATCCATTCCAAAGATTTCAATTTCTCCTCTCAACCCTCTTCTTTGTAATCTTGTTATTTCAACCCTCACCTTATTACCATTTTAGTAATGGTAATTTGTCTTTTCTACTTTAGTTACTCTTCTAACTATAATGTAAGAATTTGTTAACCTGGCATAGCCCAAGCTTGGAAGATTTAAAGGAAAATCCTAGTACACTCATCTATCCTAGAGACTAGAAATATCCTTAGGATTGGATGATATTGGCTTTTAAAACTATGGTTTGATGTTATAAGTATTGTTCTGATAGTTTAGCCAATACTCTGTGCAGTAAACCAGTGAGGTAGTATAGTGTGATCAAGCTACCTTATTATATATGTTGTCTTGTACCTTTTCCACATTATATTAATTCACTTTAACTTTTCAAAAAAATGAATAAAAATTGAAAGAATCATGAGTTATTATAAGCAAAATTTTGGACTGATAAAAGGTTCTTATTTATTGTGGAATTTTAAGGACTTTATTTAAATTGAAATTACCATGAACTACGAGTAAGTAAGTAGTACCTATATTGGATATAGGTAATTCTTGTCTATTACCTACAAGTAAATGATCATAAATATGATACTTCCATGCAATATTTAGGGCATAATAGTTAGGAGTAGCGTGATAAAGATTATAAGTAGCATGATTATAGGAAGGATGAGGTTGAGATTGATAACAACAATGAAAAATAACAATTATATGGTTCTTATAGATGCGTATCTAACATGGTCCATATTCTTTTAGGCATCATTGTTATTTCCATTTGGACAAGATAGTGTTGGTTGTGAAGTATATTGTTTTGTTGAAGCGCAAATGACATGGGAAGAAGTAGAGTGGAGTTTTTTTTTTTTTGGTTACAACAATGTTTGCAATTAAAGCACATGAGAGATTTTTAGAAGTATCTCATAAGCCATAAGTTCTCCATTTAATTTCGAAAAAGAGAAGACACAAATTTAAAGTTTTGATGATATTTTGGTAGTTTGATCTAGTATTGTGGTGGATTATAACATTGAATTTTTCTAAGAAGAGGTCCCAGCTATAAAAAAATTACTAGCTAAAGCCTTTACTTTTTGAAGATACTGTGAGATAGTAAGATCATCCTTTTTTAACTCTTGTAATTCTAAATGAATTTAAATCACCTATATTTTGAGATTGAACCAAATGTATTTGATAAGGCTTGCCAAACATCATATAAAGATGTTAAATTGATGACGTATGAAAATACATCTTTAGTAAGGGAGGAAAATATCTGTAAGAGTGAAATTTGGTCTATTTTGAACCATAAATTAAAAGCTATATTGGCTATATTGAGAAGGATCAGAGGTAAAGAGGACAGTTTGAGGTGGTGAGAGAAATTTGGATTAATACAGTTATGTAGATTTTGGTAATTTAGAAAGGGAATAAATTAAGTCTTCTATATGAGGTAGCTTTTGGGATTCAAGTTAACTAAAAAAAGTACGGTTTGTAGAGAAAGAAAATGTAGGAAGGGTTAGTACTATTTGAACAAGGGAATTATTGAAGTTTAACATCAAGAGAAAATAGAATATGATGTATTTTTAGGGAGGCAAGAAAGCCCAAGACTGACTTGGATTAGTCTGAAGTTAATGGGATTGGTTTGAGTTGATCATGTCTCAATTTGGGTTTAATCTTTTTTTTTTTATTTTTAGGTTTTACAATGGGCTTAGAGCTTGGATTTTACTCCTAGCTTAATCCAAAGCCCAAATCTTATTTATATATGAAATGATGCAATTTTTAAAATAAAGATGATATTATTTCCTTATATTAAACATGACATTGGGTTCCAACTCTCCTCACCTATTTGGCACTCATACTCTCTCTAGCTCTCTTTTAAGCTGCTTTATGTCTCCACTGCCCTACTACCACCTATGCCAATATTTTTTCGTTCGTTGCTAGTTTGCCTACCTTGTGTTCCTCTTTTTATAACTTAGTTGCTTAGATGAGTTCCTTTTTCTATTTCTTTAGGCTTTTCTTTTTCTCCATTAAAGCATTAAAGGTTATTACGGAAATTATTTGTTTTTTATATTTTTCTCTAAAGGGATTATGTAAGTTTTATTATCTTCTTTATCATCATTAAATTAGACAACCACCACCCTTATCATTTGCAAGCATATTGGAAAAAGGAAAGGACCTAACTAAACATGTGCATGTGTTTAATACTTCTAACAGTTCTAAAGTGAGTTTGAATCTTTTTCCTAGAGCATATTGGAAAAAGGAAAAGACCTAACTAAACATGTGCATGTGTTTAATACTTCTAATAGTTCTAAAGTGGGTTTGAATCTTTTTCCTAATCCTCTAGCCTTCTCTTATTCTCTTGAAAAGATTTGTTTTGTTTTATTCTCTTGTAATGGCACTTTCTACCAATGTTGTGAATACCGTACTGGACTCGGTATCGAATTGAGTTTTAGAACGGTACTGTATCGGTACCGGTCAATACCTGGTATCGTTTCGGGCAATTTTTTATATTTATGAAATAGTCCCTGAAATTTTTAAAATTTACAAAATAGTCCAATGATATATTGTACAGTCATATACTGTACAGTTTACTGTTTACAAATTTACATCAATCCTATTTCCAAAATGAAAATTCATAATAATAAATAATAATCACAATTAATAATTTAATATAAAATGACAATAATTTTTAAATATTTCACATATAAATAATAACCACAATTAATATAAAAAAGACAATCATCATAATATAAATATAAAAATCAGAATAGTACAAAGTATTTAAAATATTACAATAATGCAATTTCATCATTTTAATAAATAATAATTATATCAAAACATCCAATAAAAAGAACAATAAATATCCTTAACTATTATAATTTCATTATGACAAGGAAACAATGAAGTTGAAGTTAAACCTGAAACAAAAATATTTAAAATTATATCACATATGTAGAATTTAACATAAATTGGTAAACATCAAATATAAGTAAAATTAAAAGAAGAGGAAAAAATAACCTGAAATGAAATTCAATCATCAATGGGAGGATACCCGCTATAACTGCACTAACCCCAGTTATCATTTGGTACAAAATTCTCATCATTAAGAGGAGCTTCTTCATCAACATTATCATTCAAATTCAATGCATCAAATGACATGTCAATGCTTTCTAATCCAAGATTATCTTTCAAGTCATTGACATCTATCAAATTCGGTTCTTTAGAAACCCAATCTGCCAAAAGATCGATGTTATCAATAGAAATTGGATTAGTTGAACTACTTGTACTATTAAGAAATTATAAGAAATTATATCAAAAATATTAATGATAATAATATATCTTTTCCGAAAATTTCCAACAATCACAAAACATTTTAAAAATAATTTTCAATTCCAACAATCACAAAACATTCATAAAACAATTTCTAATTCTAACAATTTCCATTTCCAACAATCACAAAACATTCATAAAGCAATTTCTAATTCCATCCATTTCCAACAATTTCCATTTCCAACATTCACAAAACATTTATAAAATAATTTCCATTTCCAACAATCACAAAACAATCATAAAATAATTTCCAATTCTAACAATTCCCAACAATTTCTATTTCCAACAATCACAAAATATTCATAAAACAATTTCCAATTCCAACAATTCCCAACAATTCACATTTCCAACAATCA
>JANIIA010000005.1:43356154-43370181 GCA_027478495.1 Erythroxylum alaternifolium
TTAAAAAATTAGAAGATAATAGAATTTATTGTATTAAGAAATAGAATAATAAGTTGAAAACGTTACACTTACAAATTTTTTGTCGGATGACAATAAATGATTTAGAGTCGGTATTATAAAGAGTCTTTATTTTTTCTCTGTTCACTTTGGCTTTCTCACACTTTTCCTAAATTAAGAAAAGTCGTCATGAAATGTATAAATAAAATTAATGGAAGGAAATATGAAGAGAAAAAAAACAAACCTAAACCTTCGTTGAGGCCTAATAATCACACATTTCACTCCAATTTCCTAGTGTCACCCACTCTGGAACATGTCTCCTTGCCTCTTTATCGGAAAGGAAAGACTGGTAATATTTATAAAGTCTATATTGATAATCCTTCACCCTTTGTTTCAACAGTGAATTAACACAGCTTAAAACCTCAGGCTTGTTGATATCAACAATATTGAGCTTCATTTGTGAAGAACAAGTATAAGTTAAGTTACTGTTTTTGTTAAGTAAAGTCGCAATATATATAATCAAATGAATTAAAATATTACCGAAACTTTGTTCAAAGCATTTTGGAGCAAGTTGTCTTCCTTCAACTACCTGACATGATAAAGGCAAGACAATTCATTTCTCACAACGACGCCCAACTCACTGGATAATTTAGCATATTAGATCTTATCCAGAGGACGACCTTACAACATTCATCTGTTGCAACTCAGCCCCTATTATGATACCTCTACCTCATTTTCTAATGCCAGTATTGGAACCTAAAAACATAAAAATCATAACAAAAAAACACACTAAACATATAATGAGTAATTTTAGCATTAATGTAAATATGTTTGGTTAACAATAATAGACTTGAAGATCCCTTATTACTAACAGACGATGTTGGTAAAGGTTGTTGGTGACAGTCTTCATTCAAGGATGCAATTATTGATTGTTAAACGATGGGGTCGGATTGAGTTATTTGTTGTGTAGGAGGAACTTCTTCAGTCATTACCACCCTCTTTCCCTTGTTTCTACCAGGTGCCATTATATTGAACCTGTATAAAACAAAATATGAACATAACCTATAATCTTAACTCAAACATCAATTTTTCACATGAATATAAGGAGATCAGTAGTCAAATACTAAACATTTGGCATAACATTCGACATAACATTCCGTAAAAACATAAGTGAAACATTAAAAATATGCATCTAGTCATCATAAATTAACATAAGTAAAACATCAACAACATAAGGAAATTATGAACATAACATTTCAAACAATATAAACAATTTATTTACATTCAATCATCATGACCAAGATTTTGAAAATCATCATCATTAAGTATACTAGCGTTGGATTCTTCATCACTAATATATTTGAGAAAAGTATTGTCATTGTCATTTAAGTTATCCTGAGTATAGTCTTCTTCTGTTTGTAAGATAAGATGGGCTTGGGCTTCATCTAGTTGAACTATGTTGGGCTCCATATCTCTCTTATGAAATGATGACATATCTGAATCTTGTACTGGAATGCCTTTGTTATTAAACTCCAATATGATATCTTGATAGACTTTATTTACATCCTCATCCAATTGACCAATATCCCTTTTACAAAAATCAAAGATATTTCTTTGTTGAAACTTTTGAACAACCTTCCAATTGCTACTCAATACAGTATTGTTGACGTAGAAAACTTGTTTGACTTGACTTGCAAGGATAAAAGGATCATTATCATACCATGTCTTACAAATATTTATGCTAGTAATATACCCGTTCACTTTTATGTTAGTTAGATCAAACCATTTGCATTTAAGTAGAAAAACCTTCTTACCCTTGATGTAGTGCAACTCTGTTATTTCAGAGATGACACTGTAGAAGTCAATGATTTCGTCGTCATGATATCTTTTAATCATAACCCCACTATCTTGACTTCTAACTTGACTATCTTGATTTTGTATGTGAAATCTCACCCCATTAACAATGCAACCTGTGTATTTCTTTCCACAAATATGAGGCCCACATGCCAAACTATATAATGTTGTTGTCGCTTCTTAAACGTTACAGTTATGTAACCATACCATCTGTACGACAAATTGAAAATAAATATGAGGATGAGATATATTCTCATATTTTCATAATATGTAATCATTATGAAACTTTCTTGATTTCTAAACCATGATACAAACTTTTGCCTATGTCTTTCTTTAACATTAATAATCCCTTTGCTGTGAATTATGTCTTTATGCTCTCTATTTTAAAAAGACAACGATAGTAAGATCTCATAGTGAATGAAGAAAATTGTAATATGATTGTTTGAATGAAAAGGAATATACGTACTCTATGCATGTGTTGACTTTCTCGCAATTGTTCAAAATAAACTAATGGGGGACTTCAAATTTGTCTTTAGTTAACTCCACATATTTACCCACACTAAGTGGCCTAACTTTTTGGGAGAAAATAAACAACCCACCGTCGTCATGAGAATCAAAGTTACGTTCTGGTCTATTAAATATTGTCTCCACATCAGTTAAGCATATTGAACAAAAATTTAAGCATTCATTTGCTATATATGTTAAGTCAAAAGGACTTTACAATGATTAATTTTAATGATAATCAAATAATAATAATGTTAGAAACAAATGAATGACTTTGACAAAAGTGTTAAGTGTGCAGACACAAAGACTATATAGACGCAGACGCAAAGACTATATAGACGTAGATGCAAAGACTAAATAGACGCAAACGCAGACGCAAACGTAGACACAAAGACTATATAGATGCAGACACAAACGCAAAGACTATATAGACGCAGACGCAGACGTAAAGACTATATAGACGCAAAAGCAAAGACTATATGCAGACACAGACGCAGACGCAAGGACTATACAAATATAGACGCAGACGCAGACGCTGACGCTGACGCTGACGTAGACGCTGACGCAAGGACTATACAAACATAGACACAGATGTAGATGCAGATGCAGATGCAGATGCAGATGCAGATGCAGACGCAGATGCAAAGACTATATAAACACAGACGCAGCCGTAGAGGCAACACAGACACAAAGAAGACATAGACGAAACCATAAAGATACACTAGCACATCAGACAATTATTTAGTTAGAGTTAGTTACAGAACTCAACTAAATGACAGTTACCTAGAAGCGGTTATCAAGAATCAAGAAGTCGTTATCAAAAACAAAGAAGCAGTTAGAGACGAAGGCTATAAATATTAGTCGCAGTCGAAGATGCAAAAAGTTAGAAAAATTGAGACAAGTTAGAAAGCTAGATAATCTGAGAGAAAAGTCTTCTTGTGCTTACTTAAAATAGAGCTAACATTACTATAACAAAAGCTCACAATCTTTTTCTAGTGAGAGAAAGAAAAGGCTGATAGCCTGGAGAGGCTAAGATAGTGAAAGAATACGACCTGAAGAGGCTCTGGAAAGAAAGAATACTTGTAAACGTTTGAAGAATAGTGGAACACTTAGACGAACTTTGAGGACTGGACGTAGCCCACGGTTTGGGGTGAACTAGTATAAAAATCGCATTGTCTATTCTCTACTCTTTAACTTTAGTTTACTTTGTTGTTAAAACTCTTAGAGAAATAATTTGTGATTTATCTACGTAATAAGTTGCGATATTCTTCTAATAAGAAAGAAAAGTTTTCTTTTAGAGACTTTATAACAAAAAAGGAGGATTCACCATTCAACCCCCCTTCTTGTGTATCTAGTTTCTTGAACTTAAAGTCTTTAATAACATGTGATTTACTTCAAAGCTTATTTATCTCTTAAATATTAACCTAAATATTGCTTACATTGTGAGTGTATTAAGTCAACTTATGCAGTATTTGGGTGACAATAATATGGATGTAGTAACTTGAATTCTTATATATTTGAGGTCCTCTCCTGTGAAAAAGGAATTGTGTTTACAAAAAGTAGTCACCTAATAGTGGAAGGTTACACGTTCATAGACTAGGTAGAAGATGTTTTAAATAAGAAATCCACCTCAGGGTACTTTATATTCAATGGTGAAAATCTTGTTACTTAGAAAAGTAAAAATAAAAAATTTGTGGAATTGTTAAGCACTGAAGTTAAATTCTATGAAATGTTTAAGGAGTTGTGAGAGCTCTTTTGGAATAGAAGATTTTCGATTGAAATCGTACTTGCTCCAAATAATGTGATGGATTTGTTGTGTGATAAAAAGGTTGCTATCAATATTTCTCATAATCTTATTTAATATGATTAGGTTAAGCATATAAAGGTGGATCGAAATTTCATCAAATAGAACTTTGAGGCTAAGATAATTCATTTTCCATTGGTTCTTTAAGGACCAACTAGCAAACATTCTTACAAAGGTAATATAGAATAAGAACTTTCATAGTTCACTTCATAATTTAGGATTTAAAGATTTTTACGTGCCAAAGTAAGAGGGTGTATTTAAATAAGCTATAAAACAATAAAATTATAGGAACATATCCTTTAATTATAGGCTTAATGAAATCAATCTCAATAATGGCCAAAATTAAAGGAATATTTATAAAAGTTACCAAAATAATAATAGTAGTGCTATATATACCATCACATTTGTAGAGAAAAAATAAATTAAGAGAGAAGAATCTAATTCTTATCTAAATCATCTGAAGTTGATTTAAAAATTTCAGGGTCGTTAAATTTTACTTTTATTTTTAATTGTGGTTTTTATTTTTATTTTTATTTTGTTAAGATAAAAACATGTTTGATTGATATTTGTAATTAAAATTTAAAAATAAAAACCTGTATGGATAAATTTTGTGATACAAAACAAAAATTTTATAATATTGTGTTTTATTTTATTCTTTTATGTTATTAGATTTATAAATTAAATTTTTATTTAAATATTTCTTAATAGATCAAATAATATTTAAATTAATTAATTTTATAATTATTAAAGATAATCAAAGAATATTCTCATTAAAAACTAAAATTTAGTTAATATCACTTAACTCTTGAACAAAGAGACCAATCTTATAGGAATTATATCTTTGCTGTTATAAGACTAGCTCATAAATTATGAGCATTATAAAGTGATTTGTGAGTATATATCTTTATGTATAAATCACACATTAACATAATTTAAATTACTTCAAGTTGTGTTATGTTATATGGTTATTTGAATTTTCATATACTCTTTTACTTTGGCCTAAGATTATTATACGTTGTTATATTTACTTTGACGACCTCTAGAATAATATCACATAATATAATGCCTAACTTTAGTCCATTGATTAAAACTGCTTCCTTTTTTACCTTTGAATGTTACCAAGTCATATCATTTGATAACATACTATGGAATATTCCCTTGTCCCACTCCTACTTTCACTATAAGGAATAGAGTGAAAGAGTGAAAGGGAACTTGTTCCTTACTACATCATTTACTAGAATTTAGAACAAATCCATTATAAATTTGAGGCAACCTCCTCTTAAAAATATCATCTCCATTTGTTTGATAATTATGCGAACACTGAAGTTCATATTATTTGGATATGAATTTTAGAAACATTCATCTTCACCGTTCATTCATCATGTTAAGCATATGCATCAAAGAAATAATACATTGCTTATTAAAGTCTCAACTATTCCATAAGATTCCTCCACTAATTAAAAAATAACAAAACTTATTTTTTAATTTCCCTTTAGGTTGATCAACTAACTTTTTATGAGGGTACAAGACACCATCGCTCCTAAAAACCTATAAGCTAGTTTTAAACAGACAAGATTATTAGCACATAGCCCACTTGTTGTCAATATCTCTAAAATCAGATGATATGTCAATTCCTCAATTGAAATTAACTTGCATTTTTCTGCTATTTTCTTTAATCTCCACTTTGACCTTAGGGTTTAAAATCCACAAATCTTTTTCTCTCAAACTTATGCAACTATATTCCAACCAAGTTATGTAAATGCAAAGATGATAAAAAATAAGAAATATCAAAATTTGAAGTAAAATCTTTAGGAAATGAAAGCAATATATGAAGAAAAAACATCAAAAGGTAGAAAGATAGATAAAATATAATAAAAAATGTAATCCATATGAGAAATTCAAGAGTTTGTGTTTTTGATTAAGTGAAATATAATAGAAAATCAAACCCTCCCTAGGGAATTTTCTTGTAATAATTTAAAATGAAGAACAAGGCTTCACCTATAAAATTCAATGCAATTTAAGCCAATTAGAACTTATGATCAAAAAGATAAATTTGAAAGGAACTTATTGGTAGCCAGAGTGAAATTCGACCCGTTTGCCCCAAAGATGACATGGCCCAGTTATTAAGATTTTTAAAAGTCAACTAGATTGTTTAGGAAATTGTTGGACATAAAGCTTAATAGGAAAGTCCAAGATTTGGAAATCACGATAGTTAAAACATAGTTAACATGCTATTTAAAGGCAATGGTATATTGGTAGGCAGTTAGTTAGAACGAGGCTATGATTGGAGGATAATTCGAGTTAAACAGTTACAAAAAAATTGTTTGAGGTGGTTGAATTTGAGACAATTGTATAAACATACCAGCATCATAAAACAATAGGGGATGTAGGCATAATCACACTATTCATGTTGGCCCCCGAATTTTTGTTGTTGAGTTAAGCATGATTTAAGTGAATTATGAGGTCATAATAGAATTATTATTGGAGTATAATTAATTATTACAGTGTTAGTATGATTTTATTACACTGGTTAGTTAGATTAAAGTATTAAGAATGTATTGAGGGCAATTGTGGCATGTCACTTAAGTTTAAAAGCCATGAAGCATTAAAGGAAGGGTAAAGTGGACATTTAGCACTCATTAAGGGTAAAATTGGAAGAGGAAAATGTTGTCTTGGTTATTAGAAGAAGAAAAACGTGAATGAAGAAAAAGAAGGAGTAAAAAACGAAAATGAGAAAAAAGAGTGAGAGAGTTTTGGCCACATAAGAGAAAAAGAAAGAAGACAAGTTATGGTTTCATCATTTCTTAGTTTTCAAGAGTGATTTTGAGGGTGTTCAAGAAGAGAAAAAGAAAGAGGAAGAGAAGAGCTTCCATTTAAGTCAAACATCTCTTTGTTTGGTGAAGATTCAAGGTAAGCCCATTTTTAATCCTTTAGATTTTTAGAAGAGTTTTGGTTCATGAAGCTTAGGAAATACATGATTTTAAGTATTCTAGAATCTATTTTTAGTGAATATGCTTTTTGGGTTCTCAATTTGTATTCCTATTGAATTGGACTTTTGCTAATGTTAAAGAGAATCAAGAGAGGCAAGAGGAGCAAGAGGAGGGGCATTTTAAAGCAAGTTATTAAGTAAGGAATTCAGGTGGGTTACATGTTTGTAGTTGAGTTAATGAGCCATGAGTAATTTTCAAAATCAATAAAGTTAAATGATTTCAATTGCTTTATAAATATTACATTTATTACTTCTTAAATGATTTAAGTAATTGCTACATGTTTGGTACATGAATCTTGATGATGATTTATGAAATGATGATGGACATTGTATTTGAAAAATATCATGTTTATGGAAATCATGTTTCTGAAATGTGCCTTTTGTGCAAGATGTTTACAAGATATGAAATTCATGTTTGTGTGGGTTTGTGGTGGTCCATTCTGTTATGTCATGTGCACGTTGACCATGTTAAAGGCTTCTCCTGTCTGCCTGCTAGTGGCATGAAGCTCTTTTACGAACTCCCTCATGTTTATGGACTAACCAAAGTGGTCCATTATGTTATTACTAAAGATTCGCAAGAACTCCCTCATGTTTATGGACTACCCAAACCATTATAATTGCTTATGTGTTTACGATTATTTGACAAGTTGAGAAATACATGACTTATGTTGTTTATGATTGTTTGACAAGCTTGAGAATTTGAGAAATACGTGTTTTATGGTTTCATTGCAATTTACTATTGCAACAAATATTTTCAATGGTTTTACTTGTTTCTCTACTATAAACTTGTTACCCACGAGCTTTTAAGCTCACCTCCCATTCCTCTCTATCTCTAGGTAAAGAGCAAGAGATCGAGTGATAGAGAGTTAAGGCATTACTCCAAGTCTGTATATTTTTGTGTTTAAGTTAGTTTATGAAAACTCAAGGCTTTAGCCGCATTTCAAGTGACACTCATACATGTATATTTTTTAATTTTGGATTATGAGACCAATGATGTATTTTGGGTCTTGAAATTCCCATTAAAGCTTTTTAAAACTCTTTTCTTTTGATGTTAATGAAATATATTTATGTTTTGCTAATGACTTTCCAAGTTTTCGCATTGCATTTTTAAGCATTCATAGGGGTAAAATCTATGTTCTGACTTCATAGGAAAAATTGTATTAATCTAGGCTGATTTGGACAATGTTGTCTTCTTGGAAGTTGTACTTTACCCTCTTAACTTTCCAATGGTATAAAGTGTGTAAATTTTGGAGATCGGACTTAAAAGATAGGTTTTTTATAAGTTAGTGATGCTACACAGGATGTATGTTGGACACTTTATAGCCTTTTCTTTACTTGAGTTAATAGAAAATGAGTACTATGGTGTTTTGAAATGGGAAGAATTAGTATAATAAGTTAGAGATGAAATGAAGGTGATAAAGGGAGTTGAATGTGTGCTGAATTATTGAAGAATGTATTGACATGGTTGATATTGTATTTATGTGATTATGATCGACAATTTATGATGAATATGTATAAGTTTGAATGTTATGTTTTGGGTTGATGACCAAACATAGATTATGATTTAGTTGTAAATGATATTGAGCTGAAATGGAAGTGATAATGACGGAAAATGATGAGGAAAATAAGTTAGAAATGATAGATATGCATAAAAGGGGTTATAGGTAACTTGTAGGAGTTAGAAATCTGGAAATTAACCTATAAATGTCTGTTGGGTGGAATTAATGTCCGTTAGGGGGACCTTCTCGGGAATTCCAGCATTCCAGCTCAGTTCATATCCATTTGGAGGGACATATGTCTGCTAAGCGGTCATTCTCAGGACAATTATATAAATGCACAATTTTTGACCCTCTAGATGACAAAATCTTTCTTCAGAGTCTTCACATAAGTTGTAGAACTCGAGGTTCTCTTCCAAACTGTACTTAAATGATCTTGATCTGACATCTATAGTGACAGTTATGCTTATTATCCCAAATCATGTACATGTATAAATTGTGGACTTATCAATGCTTTCCTATGATACATTTAGGCCTGAATGGAGCTTGAAATGTACTTGGGTCGATATGCAAATAAGAGATAAAATTAGTGATATGTTTAGGGTGATGATTGAGGATATAAACATAAGAATGGATTGTCGTATATCAAGTGCTCAATTATGGAATTATGGGACGTTATGAGAATGAAGATGAACCTATGATGGATAAAGAGATTCCATTATAAGAACCCTACAGAGTAATGCGCTTACATTTTATTCACGAGTTAGACTCCAAAAATAGGGCCTAACATCTTTTGGTATTAAAGAGTCTAGGTTTAGTATCCTAGGCTGAAATAGGTCATTTTAAAACATGAAATGAACATGCATTGTTTTAAAAGAACAACATGCATTATTTTTGTATTGTTTTACATGATTTGAAATTGTTTTACATGAAACATGGTTTTAAAAGGTTTTACATGCACATATGTCAGTTTAAACCTAACATGAAACATGAACTAAAGATTTTAAATGGTTTTAAATTAAGGGAGTGCGTATTTAGCCTCGAAGGAGAACTCGAGGAGCTACGACTCAATCTCGCTCTTGCCAAGGAAGTACAGATGAATCTCATGTCCCACAAGATGCGGGGACACACTCTGCTCATGATTTTGAGGCACCTAGTGTGCAACATGAAGCACCACCGCCTCCTCCTCCTATGACCCATGTAAACCCCATGGATCTACGTTTCTTTCAAGCCTTTGCTTAGGCTTTCACACATGCCATGGGCCAAGTACCACAAGTTCCAGTGCAAGCTCTAGTGGAGAGGAGTGGACAGTATGATAAACTTCACAACTATAGGGCCGTAGACTTTAATGGGAATACAAATCTTGAAGAGGCTAAAGCATGGTTGAGAAGGATAGATAGAGTTCTGTTTCAGATGAAGTGCTCCAATGAGGAGAAATTGGATTATGCAGTGAGCTTGCTGCAAGGGGACACACTCCATTGGTAGGAATCAGTGCCCTATTGTTAGGTCATACTCCCAGTATTATCATGGAGAAATTTTTTGGAAGCCTTTAAAAGGAATACTTCTCGAAGGTCTATATCCAAAAGAAGGACAAAGAATTCCTAAGTGTCACATAGTTTAAGGAAGGACTTTATTTGGGGATCAAGGAGAAAGTATTGATCCATAACTTTTGTGACTACCAACTATTGGTTGATGCTACACTCCAAGCTGAGAAACTAGAGAACATAAAGTATAAAGTAAACAGGAAGAGAAAGAACTGGGAACAGTCTTCCAAGAAGGGAATGAGTGCCACCATGCCTGAGAGGAGTATGAGGACTTTCCATATGTAGAGCAAAGTGGGAAGTAGTGGTTCTGCTAAGAACAAACAAGCAAAGACAGTTTCAATGCAAACCTCAACTGTAGGAGGTAACAAAATGATGGAGAGGAGTAAGTATACGAACCTCCAATGTGAGCATTGTGGGAAGTTTCACAGAGGAGAGTGCTTCAAGTTACTTGAAGTATGTTTCCGATGCGGAGAGAAGGGACGCATGGTAAGGGAATGTCCCCAAGCACCAAGGCAAGATGGGTCGCAGATGCAAGCCTCAAAGAGAGCTGAAACAGTAGGAACCAGGCCAAATACTGAGGTGGGAAGTTCTGGAGGGGCAAAGAAGGTTATTCCTCCAGGAAGGCCAAGGGGTCAGGCACAGGCAAGGGTGTTTGCCATGACCAGAGATGAAGCTACAGCCGCATCTGAAGTTGTTACGGGTATGACTCAGTTATTTGATTCAAAAGTATATTTATTGATTAATTCTAGCTCCACACATTCTATACTTCTTATTCAAAATGACAAATGGTATTGGCCATTTCATATAGGCAGGGGGATCAGTTCAATAGTAGATTGTATGATAAATTATTTACTAAATCAAAGGCAAAAGGATGAAATCAGATAGGGATAACTCACACAAGTATAATGCTCTTTCATGCAAACAAATATTGCTTGGTCCATTTATCAGGTTTCCTCTTTACAAGTTGATTCAGGGTTCAATAATAGCTCAGGCACATTCATTCATTCATTATCTAGTTAGTAGCTATATAAAGGCTAGAAACCAGAGATACGATAAAATCCAAATCTCTTATAAGTCCTGCCCTTTATGCACCAATGAAGATGAATCACTTGATCATACCTTCTTCCTTGTCTCTTTTGGTAAGCTAGAAAATTCTAGAACTTTGCCTTAGGATGGATTGGTTGATAGATAGTCACTGGTTTTAATTAACTAGAGCTTCCTTATCTTCTTTGTGAAGCTTCCAATCAGTATGGTGTGAGTAAAGCAAGGCTTGGATACTAATTAACTTATCTCTGGCTATAGTAAACTTAGACATAATGTTCCCAATCTTTTATTATTGAGGTTTTGAGTTGTTCCTTCACCTGTTGTAGCTTTCTTAAGAAAATATACATTTTATGCCTGCTACTTTAAGTGCCTTTACTAATGCCTCTTCAAACCCCTCATCATGTGTAAAGTAATTATTGAATATGAATGAGAAGCACCATTTTTTAGTTTCTAATTCTATACTATTTCTAGTGAGTGATTAAAAAATAAAGGTTCTATTATGTTAGTTTTGCTTGAAGGGAATCATGATAGCTGATAGTTATGCATTAATGTGTGTTTTTCTAAGTATTTGGCATGTGTTTCTTGCATAATAGGTTATTATTGTTATGTTTTAAGACTTATTTTGCATGTTTTTATTTAGTTTGATCTTCATGGTTGTTCTTCTATATTTGATGTTGATTTAGAGTAAGAATTTATCATTTTGATGTAGGAATGGAGGGTGGCCACCTTTGTGATTGAGCTAGGGACCAAGAAAGGAGAAGAGAACTCGAGAATTTGTAAGAAAAGAACACCACGATTGTGGGATTCATACTAATTCCCACAATTATAGGATCCCTAACTCAAAGAGACACGTAGGTTTCATTTATTTTTAGGTTCTTGTGACTATATAAGGGCACAAATCCCTAGGGTAGAATGTGGGTTCGTGAGAACTTGTCTCCTCGAGCTAAAAAACATATTTAGAGCCTAGAGAGAGGTACAAAATAAAGATTTCCATTCCAAATTGGTCAAAAAGAGCACACCAACTCCAAATTTTCTAGATTTGGGAAAAGAAGAAGAGGAGCTTGCTTCATCTAGTTCTTATTTCGGTTTTCTCTTCTAACATCTTTACTATGGATTTTCTGGTTATTGGGGATGTTAATGACATTATAAGTAGCTGAGTTATTTGTAGAGATTACTTTTGAACTACTTATTGAACTCCTACTTTGTTGATTTGAATGAATAATGCTTTGATGAATGTTAAGCTTATATCTTGCAATATATTGAGAAATTGAGTTGGGTAAATTATATAGGGCTATACAATGAGAATTGACACTCCATAGATGTACATTCATTAATTTAATTAATTAGTTAGAGAGAGATCTTGGCTAATTAGTTGATTACTCATAGGATAACTTCATAACTAGTTGAATAGGTGGACTGATTCTATAGGTTGAGAGATTGCTTAATAATTTCCTTTTAATTTGGCTAGGGATAATTACCTTGAGATAGGGTAGTTAATACATTAGGACATCTTAAGTGAGGCACAATTCAATTAACAAGGTAGGAGGGAGATAAGATAGGAAAAAGGTGATCTCTAATTGTTAAATGTTGAATTCCAAATTTCTGTACTTTTTGTTTATCATTTGTCATTGTTAGTTATTTGATTTAGTTTAATTTTTTAGTTTATATTTATTAAAATTGTTTGTTAAACAAAGCAGCCTTAATTAAGTAGCATCTAAACATAATCTCTGAGGGATCGATATATGTTCTTTACTATAAGTTACACCCCGTATACTTGCGATTTTGAGCGTAAAACTAGTAAATTGATTTTGCAATCAACAAGTTTTTGACTATATTGTTTAGTTTGGGTAACTTTGATTTGAGAGTTTTTGATAATAATCCTTACGTATTTGCAAGTGTATGAACACAACAAGCACAAGAAGGTTCAATGAATCTTTTGAAGAAGAATTTTCTGATATTATAAGACAAGAGAGGAGGTTAAGGAGAGTAAAGCACCAAGAAAATCTTCAAACAAATATGGAGGAAGAATGAGAACAAGGAGGGGCCAAGAGAATATTGATGGATTTTATGAGGCTTGGATTTAGTCAACAAGGAATTGAAAGGCCTGCAGTCACATCAAACAATTTTGAAATCAAATCGGCACTCTTGAACATACTCCTAAATAGTGTTCAATTCTATGGGTTGTCAACTGAAGATCCCAATGCCCACCTAGCAAACTTTTTAGAGATATGTGACACTTTTAAATTCCAAGGGATATCTGATGATGCTGTGAGGCTCAGATTATTTCCATTCACTTTGAAAGATTGAGCCAAGTCATGGTACAACTCACTTAGTGCATCTTAAATTACTACATGGGAGCAAGTGGCCCAAACCTTCCTTGCTAAGTACTTCCCATTGACAAAGACTATGCAGATCATCAAGAAAATTATAAACTTTTAGCAACATGATGGGGAGTCATTATATGAAGCTTGGGAGAGGTTCAAAGAGTTGGAAAGAAGTTACCCACACCACAACCTTCTAGGGGAGTTCTTACTACAGACATTATATAATGGTGTTAATCAAACTATAAGAGGGACAATAGATGCAGCTACTAGAGGGTCGTTGATGAGGAAAACCATTGAGGTAGCTCATAATCTTTGGGAGGAGTTGGCAAGTAATAGTTACATGTGGTCAAATGAAAGGAGTAGGCAAGGCACAAAGGAACAAAAATGTAACATCCCGTACTCATATTAAGGGTTAGGACCTGAAATTTCAGTACATATGAGCTCAAAGAGAGATTAAGGAAATGCATTTTC
>JANIIA010000005.1:43402340-43416273 GCA_027478495.1 Erythroxylum alaternifolium
ACAGCTCTTTGATTATTTATAAAATAAAAGTAGTAACAGAAATGGTAACTGAATTGCAGCTAGCCCAACACGTAGTCTTCTAGTACCACTGGCCTCCTTCTTTCACGCAACGGTCTTCCCATAGAAGTCGAAGCAATTGCTGACTCACTTGCATTTGCCACATCAGATGGTTCTTGGAACGTGACACTATACCTGTCCTCAAGTGCTCATCAATGTCTAGAAAGAGGCAAATATATAAACCTCGAAACGTTCATAAGCAGTAGTAGTAGTTACGCAAACCGTCGAGATTATGGTTGCAGAATCGACATAAGGTTGAACCTTAGGTAAGTTAATGGTTGCTTTCTTTGCCAACAATATTGCTGAACCGTGAGTAAATTTCTGTGTCAATTTAAACATATAGGTAGGCGGTGCGGTTTTGTATGAATAGCACGTACAGAAGTGGACACGTTGACAACAGGATATGACACGTTTTAGAAAAAATCCGACCACGATCCTTGTAGTTATTTTGGTGAATGACACACTTATTCCTGCTCATGGATTTTGGATTACAAATCCCAAACTTTTATTAACTGTTTGAACATCTCGTGTGGCTCGGTTGGTAGAGCCTCAAACCGCTGATGGATTATGTACGAACGAGCCTGAATGAAGCAAATTGTAATACTCGAGTCTAGACTAACAGAACAGAATAGTAGGAAATTACATAACGGAAAGCGTGGATGCAGTCAGTCAACCAATTAATTCATTTCCCTCGACAGAATACACCAATTAGTGCCCTCAAGTCCAGCGCTAAGGCTTCTAATCTGGGCTTTAGAATATATACTTGAAACAATATTTCCAAAGGACAAGATGAAAGAAGCAGCACACAAACTCAGCACTCCACTCATATTGATTTAGCAATGAACCTGACATTGGTTTCACTGTTTCAGTGTATAACAATGAAATACAGCATTAGTGGCTGGCAATGCATTTTCTCAATAAGAGGCTAACTCTATCAAGAAGTTCATTGAAAGTAAAGTAAAGCATTCCGTTTTTTTTTTCCCGAAGATTTGTAGGGCCTGAAAATCTAGCTGAAAATTTAAAGCCAACGCATTACCTGTACAACTTGTTTCCGTACAGACAAGCTCCCTCTCTACCCCCTACTCGTTAGTTTTGATCAAGCACGTACTCAAAGCTTTATGAAGATTGCAATAGGTTTTCCAACAGCTGAACTGCTATCATTCAATTGGCTACCAATTTCCAACCATTTCCACCATTACACATCAATGTCCACACCCCAGGCTCGTAATAAGCGTCTCTTCACTCATTCACTCATAGATGATACGGAAACACAGAGGAAATAAGCAAGAACTAGAACATCTTATATTACCCTTGATGACCAATCGAACCCATGCACAAAAAGCTCTTGCTTTTTCTGGTATATGCTTTCATGGAAACTAGTCAGTTTACTTGTTTTAGCATTATATGGACTAGTATTCACTTTACAAAGTATACCATCCTCTATCCAACCATATTGAAATTGATCTACAAAATTGAAAAAGAAGGTTCAGTCATATGCTTTCCTTAACCTCGATACTGTCAAGCCATGAAGCAACTTCTTCAATAAAGGGTCTGCGCCTAGGATCCTGGTCTAAGCATCGACACGCAACTTCAAGCACATCTAGCAGCTGTTTTTCACGATCTTTATCCCAAATGGACGGATCAACAACCTCCGTCTCCCTTTTCTCAGACTTCATCTGAAACACCCAAGAGACCAAGTCTCTGGAGCTTTTCCCCTTGCAAACTTCTACAGGTCTTCGACCAGTAAGAAGCTCAAGAAGAACGACACCAAAACTGTAAACATCACCCCTGCAAGTTGCCGTCAATGTTTGACTATATTCAGGAGGAATATAACCCAAAGTTCCAACCAAATCAGTTGTCACGTGCGTGTCATAAGGTCGGAGAAGCCTTGACAGACCAAAATCAGCCAAATGAGCCTCGAAATTTTCATCCAAAAGTATGTTGCTTGATTTCACATCTCGGTGAACAATATGGGGTACACAAACTTTGTGCAGGTAAGCTAACCCAGATGCTGCACCTTGAGCTATCTTGAGTCTCACCTCCCATTTAAGAGTTGATGCCCCATCAATACACTCATGCAACCAATAATCCAAGCTTCCGTTCTCCATGTATGAGTATATCAATAACCTATCGCTACCCAGCCAGCAATACCCTTGAAGAGAGACAAGGTTTTTATGTTGAGCCCTCGAAAGTGCCTGCACTTCAGCTTGAAATTCACGTTCCATCTGACCACAATCTCCTGAGAGCCTCTTAATTGCAGTCTTTGTGCCGTTAGGAAGGTGGGCTTTGTAAACCAGGCCAAATCCACCACAGCCGATGATATTGGCTTGATTGAAATTATTTGTTGATTTCAACAAGTCTGCAACACTGAGATCCTTGTAATCTGAATTCTGAAAAATTACCACTTTCGAAGGCCGAATGGCATCTGACAACCTGCCTTGAGGGCTGCTTTCCTCATCCATATTGTCGATTGGATACCCCATATCCCTTCTAGGCATCTTAAGCCAAAGAACTGCGAGGACTATCGCCAGCGCAACTCCTAATGTGAGGATTATGACTAAAATTTTTTTTACGCCAAGCCTACTTTGTGAACTGGATGGAGGAAGAGGCTTCAACATGCTTCCATTGGTGTTACAACGGGAAACCACTCCCCCACAAAGTCCAGGATTACCCTCAAAGCTTGAGCTGGAAAAGCTATAAAACTGTCCTCCTGTTGGAATCTGTCCCTTCAAGTGATTATAAGCCACGTTAAATTGTGACAGGAAAGTGAGTCTCTCAAATGATGGTGGGATTGACCCGTACAGTTGGTTGGATGATAAATCTAAAGTTTCCAAATTTATCATTTCTGAAATTGAGTCGGGTATCATCCCGTTTATGTTGTTCCTGCTCAAGTCCAAGACATGAAGCTGCTTCAACAGTCCAATTTCAGTTAAAATTGTCCCGTTTATCCAGTTGTGACTCAAAAGAATCGAAGGTGGAAAACTTGAGGCTTGTTTGTACTGCAAACCCTTAGCACTCTGGTTTCTTTTTACATAGAGAGGAATACCAGCTGAAACCGTCAAGTAACTGTAGTTTGCATATCTCAGGCTCTTTAGCTCAGTCAAACCTTTTGGCATCTCTCCGCTGAGTGAGTTATTTGACAAGTCCAAGTAAAACAAGTGCTCCATCTGACCAATACAAGAAAGGATACTGCCATCCAATTTATTCATCGACAAATCAAGAACTTGCAACTTTGTACAACTACACAACCAATCTGGGATTTGGCCTCTAAGACCAGAATTCGCAAGCCCAAGGACAGCTAAATTCTGAAACCCACTTATATTCAAGGGGATTTCCTCACCAATAAAGTTCCTTGGAAGGAGAAGAGTTGATAGATTTTTGCTATGCTGAAACACAAATAGTGCCCTTGATATATTCACGAAACTATTGTTGAACAATAGGACAGATGAAAGGGCAGTAAGCTTTACAAAACTGTCAGGAATTTGACCCCTTAAGCGATTCCTAGCAAGGCTCAAAATTTTCAAGTTATGGCAGTCAGACATGGAACTGGGGAGATGTCCAGAAAAAGAGTTACTGGCAAGATCAAGTGTACGAAGATTTAGCATTGCAGTAAAGTTTAGATTAATCTGACCAGTTAAAGAGTTGTTTCTCAGGTCAAGTATTTGAAGCTTCGAGCAGGATGACAATGTTGGAGGTAATGGCCCGGAAAACAGATTAGAATTCGCAAGAAATTGCTCCAATTGAGTAAGGTTGCGAAAAACATCTGGAATGTGGTCAGAGAACTGGTTGCCACTAACATCAAGAATCTTAAGGCTATAAAGCTTGCTCAATTCCTTGTTTAACTGGCCGGTGAAATTGTTGTTGGAGATTGAGAGTTCCTCCAAAGCCAACAATGAGTACAAAGAGTCTGGTAGAGCACCTGAAAGTCTATTGTAATTCAAATGCAACTGCTGGAGAGACGTGCTGCAGTTGTTTAAGCCTCCGAGATTGCCCATAAGACGGTTCATTGATAAATCCAGAATCTGAATTTTATTGAAGAAGCTGCAAATTTTGGTGGTAACTTGGCCTGTGAATGAATTGTTACTAATGTTAAATACAGCTAGATTTGGAAATTCACCAAGCTCAACCAATTCCTCATTGAACAAATTGCTAGAGATATTCAGTGACTTGATGGATAATAAACCAGAAAGCACTCCTGCGACAGGTCCTGATAGCATGTTATGGCTCAAATCAAGAACCTCCAAATGCTTCAATGTTGACAGCTCCATTGGCAGTTCACCTTGAAGATAGTTGGACGAGAGATCAATTGAGTTTAAGTGATCCAATCGGGCCAATGAGCTTGAAATGTTCCCTTTCAGACCCTTTTTGGGAAGAATCAGCATAGTCACCCTTCTTCCACCGATTGAACCATTGTTGTAGTTCTCACAGACAACACCATCCCATTGACAGCAGTTGTTCGTGTTGGACCACGCTTTTATAATGGATCCATCTTTAAGATTTCCGGCAAATTCCTTCAGTGCAAGGAAATCATTCCCATCACAAGATTGGCTATGAGTTTGAAGAGCCAAAAAAGAATATAGAAAGCAGGCAAAGTACATCCACTTGAGGAGAGCCATTGGAAATTGGAATAATCCCCAGAACCAAAATTACGAAAACTGAAGCTTTGCCTGAGGTGAAATCAAGCCAAAACCCCCATATAAAGCTGATTCCTCTTGTCAAGAACAGAAGTCTAAAGAAGAATCTTGCAAATCCACAGACACAATATCCCGCCCGAAAGAAACGAAACTTGTTAAATAGCAAAGAACCAGTAAATTACAAACTAGACAAAACAAAATCCCCAGTTTGATTACTTTGCTCAATGTGTGAAAGAAGCAAAAAATAACCAAATTTACGGCATAAAACTCTCGAGTAACGGAAACAAGAACCCACCCACAAATTGCAAGTGAAGAAACAATATTCACCACAGAAGAGAAAAATCAGCTGAGCTTTTTCGACAACGGAAGCAACTAATCCCGACCAGGAACCAAAACCCTTGACTGTAATCGACAAAACCACCCCAAAGGCCTAACCATGCTTGGGACAGCGACTGCTACCCCATATATTGACAGCAAGAAAGTCTTACACGAGCGAAGAAACTTGAAGCACACATCCCCAGGCGCCTGCGCACCAACTAAAAGCAACCGTCATCAAATGAAGCAGGGACTATGAGTAACAGAGGATTGATACTTAAAACTAGAACCAGATCCCAAGATCACAAATTCATAACAAGATTAGAATATTTGGAAAAGAAAGAGTCTAAACACATGAACCCACCAAAGATTTCAATCAAAAAGCATTAAAACATCCCTTGTAAGTGAAGTAAAAGAAAGCTTCCCGTGAACCCAACACCTACAGTGACAACTTTTCAGCAAATGGGTTCGCTCTTCAATTTTAAAAGTCTGTATCTATCGCCGCCTGATGTGAAATCTCTTCACTTAGATTTTTTTTTCTCACGAGTTATTTTAGGCTGTTTTTAATGATGGGAAGACATTTTTAATTCACCCACACTTAAATTATTCCTTACTCAAATTAAGTAGGTCTTTTGGAAGTAAAGCTCTGATCTTAAATTTTAAACAATTATGTATAGAAGAGTTTGAATTTATTCTTTACCAACTCACCTACGACCTGAATCACATAAACAAAACCTTCGAAGATAAAAACAGAAGCCGGCCTGTGTGTTTTGGGTTGAAAACTTGATTCAAGAGATGGACACTCGATTAATTACATTTGTCTCGTACGCTGGTAAAACATTTTGAAATACGAGGGTTGAAATAATTAATTGAAAGTGCAATTTGCGGTTTGACCAAAGATTTTGTACAAATGGATGAGCCTAGAAAAAGTGTTCCGATTGTCTAAGTTTGACAACTTAGACAACTATATACGATGCCACTTTTTCATATTAAGCACATAAAATGCTAGTTTGTACTTGGTCAAGCCGTTTACATTACATTCTTATCTTAGAATATAAATTGGTATCCCGAGTTTTTCACTAATTTTACATTTTATTTTACTTAAATTGTGTTGATTTTGGTCAAATTTTTAAAATATAAATTAAAATATAAATAATTTATTAAATAGGTTAAAAAGAAACTTATTTATTTTAACTTTTTAATATTTTTTCATTCCTTAAAATATGAAAAATAATCAAAATATTCACAAAATTTACTTAATGAAGTTCTATATTGAGTAAATATTTACTCGTGAAATTGATAAAGCTTAGAGTCAAACATGGGGCCCAGCTAAAAGCTAATATAAAATTAGAAAGACTTTCATCATAATGAGAGAAGTCAAAGAGTCAAAAGAGAGAGAGAAGGCGTGAAATAGAAAATTGATGGGATGGCAACTTGTACCAAGAGTCTTTAAGTGGACGTCACGTGCTTCTCTGTCCAATCCTAATAGTTATGTTGACTCTTCAATTCTATTCCTTAATTCGCATGTGATATGATGGAAGAAAAATTTAGGTGTAGATTTAACATGTTACGTGTGAATTTGTTCTACTTTTCACCAATCCCCCATCTTGGGGTTTTATTTACAGCTCATAGATGTCGTCTAAAAACAGAATACTCATTTTTACGAGAGGTGGCATTTATAAAGCTAAATTAAGAATAAATTTAAATAAATTATGAAAACTTGAATAGTTATAATAAAGGTTGTACCAAGTTCATCATGATGTTTATCTGGTTACGACTTCTACAACAAAATATTGACTCATGATGAAAACTTCTCTTGAGTGCGGTTGAAACGATGCAACTTTCATCTCTCGTTGTATCCACTTACACCTAAAAACATAATGGCAAAAAAGAACGCCCAATTGTTAGAGTTGGTTGATTTTAGTCACATATTACTGTAAATATATTAAAAAGATAACTGTCTCATATACTCAATCAAATTAGAAAATATTACTAACAAAACTAAAAATTGACATAACTCTAACTATCAATCATGAAAATTGACTGGTACTTGGACTAAAATTTCATTAAACAATATTCCACCTTCAAATATTAATTTTAGAAATATAACATTTCTATTTTACCTTAAATTAAAAAACAAGAGTTAATAGAATTCTGTATGGTTGATCTGGGTGAGAAGCTATAGCTTCTCTTTACACTAGCTGTATGAATGCATGATTGTTATTGCCTTCTTCATCTGATTCTCCTCTACTTTGTTTTCCTATCTTGACATCCCTTTATTCTTCTCATTATATTCTTGTACACAAACTATTTCTCTTCCGCCTTATTTATTTTCCAACTCTTACATACTTTCCTCCAACTCTTTTGTCCTTCTTTTGTGTTTAAGTTCCAAGTTAATTTCACTCACCTTCATCACTCTTTAAAGTTATTCATCCTTTTCTTCTATACCTTATATGTCCTTTGTCCTTTCTTTTCTACCTTCCTTCCTTTATTCTTATCCTTCGCCCTTTCCCTTTCTTTTTTTTTGTTGTTTTTTCACCTGTCTCACTTATTTTTTTTAATGATAATGTTAAATTTTAAACCTCTCTTACAAAATTCCTTTCCTTCTCTCGCTCTTTCTCCACCCCCCACATCCTCTCCATCCCCCTTCAACCCACTTACATCATCCTCTCCTTCCATCCAAGTTACTCCTGAACCTCACTTTATCTCCTCTTCCTTTTTGAACCTACAAGATTCTAACTAGCAAATAGTTTTTACTTTAAACCAAACCAAGAGAACTTGGTCCCATGTTTTAGGTGATATTACTCCAGCTATTAAGATCTTCTAGTGTCTCTTTCTCCCTTTGAAAGGAAGGATGTAACTACACTTCTTGTCTTAGTTTAGAAGGATGGTGTAACAAAATCGAACGCTAACTTATTTGAATTTTTTCATAGGAAATGGTTAGCTTTCTCAGTCTTAAGCAGGTAGGTTAAGAATTAGTGGAACAGCTTTCCTTACTGGAAGTCCTTATAAATGAAGACAATCTCTTATTGTCTAAGTTTGGCTTCCCCACTTAGGCGTGAAAATTTTCTAGGAATGGGTCCATGAAACATTAATTCCAAACCAAACTTCGTTAAAAAATAGATACCAGGGATCTAACTTCATGATCTTAAGCTCAAACAACTCCCCATCTAGATTATCATTTATAAGGTATCATTAAAATATTGGAAAACATGGAAAGCCTTAGTTACATAGTTAGCTTGATAAGGAAGCTCTTATAAAATGGATGAGGGAACTGCTGAGATAAAAATAATCAATTACACAAGAAAGTGTGTATTGATAGACATTAAGAAAAATATTCCAGATGAGATCCCTCTTATGAGATTGGATGAGTAGAATAACCTCTTTAATGATGTGGTAATTATAACATAGTCTTGAAGGCCTAAATCTACAAAGTAAATTGGCATATTTAAGCTAACAAGTTGGAACTTGCACACAGGGAGCTTTGAAGAATTGATGCAAATGAACATTGAGAATTAGATTAGTAGGGTTGTTGCTCTTTAAACATTGATCCAACATGACTCTACTGACAAACTTATGAAGGAGGTAGTAGATAGAACAAGTGATGGTACCTTCAATTCTTATATTGAGAGGCCTAGTTAAAATATTGATTATTTGGAAATAGTAGGTTCTACTCAGTTGTTATGTGGAAATACCATAATTGAACCATAATAGAATAATGAGCTGAGTAAAGGAGATTTTATAACTCCTAAGGTAAGCACAAAAATAGTTGAGGTAAGTGACCCCTCTATTGAAGAGAAGGAGGCTCTTTCCCCTATAATTGAGTCTGAGTCCTAAGAGATCGTGGTGGATAACATATAGTCTAAACAGGCTACAAGGAGGAAATCTAATAGAAGAAAGAAAATTCTCTCTTCTCCTAATTATGTCAATTGTTTAAAGGAATGTTGTTAAGAAAGTTTTAATCTTATAAAATGCTCAATATTTCTGTAAGCACACGGGTCGTAGCATAATATTGAGGTGTCAACCCCTAAAGGAATTAGTGAACTAATCAAATCCTAATTTATCTAAGGCCTAAAAATGTAATTAAAATGAAAATAAAAACTAAACAAAAAAGTAAACAATTGAATATGGAATGATTGAAATGAGAATTATAAATTAATTCAAGAAATCACATTTGAGTACCAACAATTGACAATTTGAAATTCAAATAAGGAAGATCAACAAATTATGAGAAAGGGGAATTATCCTATCATCAATTCTAACTTAGTCACCTTTTTGTTAATGCGATGTCGATCATAGATTTTCGAAAGGTGGATTAGTCTCTTTCAAATTGTAATCAATAAGCCCTAAATCATAAACCTAATTAAGTTGAGTTACCGAACATGTAATCTCTCGATTAACAAAATAACCTAAAACTTAATTAGTTCTTAAGCATTCCAATAAACAATTGGGTCCTCACATGAGATCTCTCTCCATATAATTACCGATTTGATTATTTGCATGGTCTATTAAACCGTTTAACTCTCATTAACCAACCTAATCATTTTACATTTTCTTCACTCTCTCAATTTATTACTGAAGCATGCAATTACAAAAATTAATCACAACACCCAACATCATTAACAACAAAAGCAACTAGAATAACATTAAATCAAGTATAAATCCCTGAAAGAAGAACATCCTTAACCTAAGATTCATCATCATCAATTTCGTCTCATAAATCAAATTAATGAAATAAAAGATGAAAAGAAGAAAAGATAACTCGGAGGATTTGATTGGAGTAGCTGAATCTCCACCTTCTTCTTTCTCTTCTTCTCTCTCTTCCTTCTTCCTTTTCCTTAGCTTTTTCTCTAAAATGGAAAATGGAGGCTCCCATTTCTAGTTCATTTGTCTGCTATAATGTAGTCTTTTCTAATTATGGTAACAACTATATTTTACCCAGGACCAAAAGTTTGAAATATCCTTCAAAACATTAAGTTTGGGAGGACGGTCCACGTTTGTCCTTGTAAAAGCCACTATTGTGGCCCCCCAGGCCACAATCATGGCCAGGTGAAAGGGTCTCTGCCACGATGTCATGCATGATAATGGCCTTGGGTCTTCCATCGAGCTTCCTCCAAATCTTCTCCATTCTTCGATATTTGATCTTAAACATTAACAAACACATCAAAAACACCTCAAACACATAAAATTAAAGCTAAATAGCATGCTCTAACCACATAACACTCAAAACATAAATATCTAACTAACTAACATAATTCTAACCTAAACATGTATGAATCAATTAATTAACAACTAAAAACATACTAAAATACGTGTTAAAACATCATGCAACCTACTACTATCAAATGCTAGAGGGCTCAATAACCCCTTTAAGAAAAAGGTACTACTTAACTTTTTTCTTACTTAAAACCCTGTCTGGTAGGACTATTAGAGACAAACTTGGTCAAAACTAAATGTAAGAATCTATAGTTTTTTATTTGTAAACATTGGAAGGTGAGAACCAATCACCAATGCCACTTTTATAGGAGAACCTTAATGAACTTTGATCCCAATACAATTGATATCCTTCATTTCTCTTACACTACTCAACTTATTCACCTGTCAATATGAAAAAACCGTTTGCAGTCAGTACTAGCAACAAGTGGAAAGAACTTCCAAAACAAGTGATGATGATGCACCTAGCCCTAATTATTCTCCTAATTGTAGGACTTATGACATCTACTCTTGGTTAAACCAACCCCTAACTCCTTTTTTGGCAAGGTTTATAGGGAGTGGATAGTACAAGGACAATCCAACTCATTTGATTGATACCCTGTAGTCTACCATAAGATCTTTAGGCCCAACATCTTTTGTTTATTATGGTTGGCTACATTGAACAAAATGACCACGACTAATAAACTACAATTTCTAAATCTGGACAATGTGTCCTATGTAGGGATGACTGTGAAACTAGAGACCACCTTTTTTTCCCAATACCCTTTTGTGAAGAGCTTATGGAAAAGAATTAAAGAGAAATGTCGTTGGAGATGGGAAGGAATTTTCTTATTGACATACTGGAGAAATTAAAAGACCTAAAGACTGACCCAAAAATATATAGAGTTGTGTATATCATCTCACTTCTAGTATTGAGGAGATATGGAAGGAGAGGAATTTGAGAATCTTTCAAGGTAGAGTTCGTTCAAATCAAGAAGTGATGATTTCTCTAATCATAAAGATAAGAGAATTGATTTTTATCTCAAAAGACCTTCCTAATTATAGTGAGAATGTTGCTAGAGCATGGAATATGGTCTAAAAACTATCAAGTACACAACCTTAAACATGCAGTACCAAATTGAAAGAGGAGAATGGATTAAGTAGTTACCTAAAAGAAGATGAAGTCCCAAAGCTACTTTGTGGTAGTCGTTCCATTGGAAGACTTGGAAGCATCATCTCATTGCTTGAGAAATGAAGTACACAACAGATATGGGAGGAGAAAATAAAGAAAGGTTTGGAGAAACTAAGACATCTAGATGATTCTTCTTTTTAAAAGTTTTGGAGAAACAAGATGTCGACACTTGGGTAGGTTATTAAGATACTAAATGTATTTAATATGCGTTCAATAGATGATCATCTTCTTGTATCAAATGGTTTGATTCATAGCTTGATACCTCAGAAACCAATTCGAATCAAGGTTCCAGTATGGGATGCTCCTTCTTCATCTTAGTTGAAATTAAAAATTGATGGATCAAGTCTTGGTAATCCAAGTGCTTGTGGAATTGGCTATATTTTTATAAACTCTAATGGTGATTTCAGATTTGCAAGTTCAAGATATGTTCAACATAGAACAAGTTCATATTCTGAATTGATGTCTCTTAAATTAGCACTTCAACATAGTCACTTTAAAGGAGTTCAAAAGCCATATATAGAATTAGATTCTATGCTTCTGGTTCAAATGGTGACAAAAAATTACTTGTCTTTAGAGATATAAAGATCTTATTATAGTCATTTCTACATCTCTACATATTTTTTAATTTAACTTCATGTATGTCTATAGGGAAATCAATTATGTTACCGATGCTCTCAAGAGACCAGTAAGCTCAACAAGATCGTTAATGGAATTTGGCAATATTGATCACTTACCTCGATATATTAGGGGACCTTTTTCTTTAGATAAACAACATTTTCCTTACATAAGATGATTTCGCTAGTTTTACAAAATAAATTAAGTTTAGATTTAAATGTATGTTATTATTTTATTTGTTATCCTTTAATCTCTTAGACGCAGTGGTTAATGCCCACGTCAATATAATTTTGGCTTCTGAGGTAAGGTTTATGTCCCCCTCATAAATGTAAAAAAGCTTTTATTGTTTATAAAATAGGGTATCGTCCTTGGTTTAAAAAAAGGATGTATGGCTAGTTTGTTTTTTTCAAAGCACGTATAATTTTCCAATTTCATAACTGTAATTTAATTTTTCAAAAAAATATGGATAAAACTTGAAAGGGAGAGAATGTTGGTTACTTTTGTTAATGGCTCAAATCATGCTTTATAAATAATAGTCTTATATTATGGAATAAACTCAAAGAACTTGACACTACTACTAACTCCTTTTGGTTGGTTTTAAGGGACTTCAACAATGTGTTATCTAGCTTTAAGTTGAAGGGTATTCTTTAATAAGGAACTACTTAGGAGACTTTAAAGACTATGCAAGTTCCCTACATGTAACTAATCTTAAGATGGAAGACAACTTCTTCACATAGAGTAATAAACAAATAGGATATTGGTTTTTAAGGGAAAAACTTGACAGAAATCTGATTAATGCTTAATGGCTATTGTTGATTGCAAAACCAATTCACTAGTTTTACGTTCAAAACTGCAAGTATGCGGGGTGTAACTTGAAGTAAAGAACAGCTATCTATCCCTTAGAGATTGTGTTTAGACGCTACTTAATTTAGGCTGCTTTGTTTGAGAACTAATTTTAATAAATATAAACTGAAAAATTAAAGTAAATCAAATAACTAATAATGAACAAATAATAAAGCAAAAATGCAGAAACTTGGAATTCAAGATTTAATAATTAGAGATCACTTTTTCCCTATCCTATCTCCCTCCTACCTTGTTAATTGAATTATGCCTCACCTAAGATTTCCTAATGTACTAACTACCCTCTCTTAAAGTGTAATTAATTGTCCCTAGCCAAATTAAATGGAAATAATTAAGCAATCTCTCAATCTACATAAACAGTCTACCAATTCAACTAGTTATGAAGTTATCATGTGGGTAATCAACTAATTAGCCAAGATCTCTCTCTAACTAATCAATTAACTTGATGAATGTAGGTCTATAGAGTACCAATTCTCATTGTCAACCCTATACAATTTACCCAACTTAATTTCTCAATATATTGCAAGGTATATGCTCAACATTCATCAAAAGCATCATTCATTCAAATCAACAAAGTAGGAGTTCAATAAGTAGTTCAAAAGTAATCTTTACAAATAACTCAACCACTCATAATGTCATTAATATCCCCATCAACCAGAAAATCCATAGTAAAGATGCTAGAAGGGAAAAATGAACTAAGAATTAGATGAAGCAAGCTACTCCTCTTTTTTGCCCAAATATGGAAAATCTAGAGTTATTATGCTCTTTACCTAATTTGGAATGGAAATATTGATCTCTACCTCTCTTTAGGCTCTAAATATGTTTTTTAGCTTGAGGAGGCAAGTTCTCACGACACCACCTTTGGCCCTAGGGATTTGTGCCCTTAAATAGTCATAAGAACCTAAAAATAAGTAAAACCCGCATGTCTCTTCGGGTTAGGGATCTTATGATATTGGGAATTAGCATGAATTCCACGATCATAGGTTTGTGTCTTACATCTCCCTGATAAACAAACTTTCTTACATTAATTGTCCAACTTTGATATCCAATGTGTTTATCATATGAA
>JANIIA010000005.1:43447263-43463664 GCA_027478495.1 Erythroxylum alaternifolium
ATATTAAAATTAACACTTTCCTTTAATGTGACGAGAGTCCTTTCAAAGTTAGAGTTGTTAGGCAAACTCAAGCCTGCTCTACACAGATATATTCGAACTATGAAAATAGGATTTTTAGATTAATAGGTTGGTTTTAACTAGAAGCGTTGGTTTGTTAGGCAAACCCAAGATATATATATACATATATATATATATATATGTATGTATGTATGTATGTATAAGAACATCTAAGTTGGATGAGACCTTAGTCAAACCCCTTAAAATATTAAAATTAACACTTTCCTTTAATGTGACGAGAGTCCTTTCAAAGTTAGAGTTGTTAGGCAAACTCAAGTCCGCTCTACACAGATATGTTCGAACTATGAAAATAGGATTTTGAGATTAATAGGTTGGTTTTAACTAGAAGCGTTGGTTTATTAGGCAAACCCAAGATCAACGTGGACAAAGGTGAAGTTGGGTAGTGTACATTAGATGTACACGTGTCAAGAGTTGATAGTCCAATGAGTGTCCACACATCAACAGTTGATAGTACTAGATTCGATAGTTGTATTGGAGATGCAATTGCTATGATCGATACCTACCAGTTGAACTAAGGTGGCTTGTTAGGTAAACTCAAGGTCATTCTTAGGGATATTGGATATTGACCTACTAGGAGAATTTCTCTACGAGTTCTCTCGGATTTATATTGAGGGTTATGAATTTGTAAAAATAGTGGGAGCCATAATACGTGTTATTAAAGTCCTTATAGGCATGCATTTAAGTACATTCTAATTTTTCTCTATTTGATGATAGGTTGCTATTTTCCAAGTCAACACCATGAGTACTAGTGTGAATCTAAGATCATTTATGGAAACTAACAAGTTGACTGGACCAAACTTCCTTGACTGGCTCAGGAACCTAAGAATAGTTCTCAAGTCCGAGAAGCTTGGTTATGTCTTGGAAGAACCACTTCTCGATCCCCTTGCTGCTGATGCTTCTGATGATGATTAGAGGGTATATAGGAAGCATCTCGATGATAGCAAGATGGGTAGTTGTATTATGCTAGCCACTATGTCACCAGACCTGCAAAAATAGCACAAGGCTATGGATGCTCATACCATAGTCTATCATCTTAAGGAGCTCTTTGATAAGCAAGTAAGGTTCGAGACTTCATGATTGCTCTTCCGCTCCAAGATGGTTGAAGGGACATCTCTAGTGTTGTACGCACTGAAGATGAATGGCTAGATCGAACGCTTAGCCTCCTTAGGTTTGGATCATGAATTAAGTATTGACTTAATTTTGATGGGTACCGATAATTACTCACAATTTGTGCTTAATTATCAGATGTACAATATATCCAACACAATTCCTGAGCTGGTCAACATACTCAAGGCAGTCGAGCTATCTATCTCTAAGGATAAGGTTGTGATGCTGGTGGACTCTTCTGATTCGAAGAAAAAGAGCCAAAAGAAGAAGAAGTCCGCAGGGCCTAATGGAAGTGTCAAGAAAGCAAAGAAGACTTCTTTGAAGGGAACTTGCTTCAACTGTGGCAAGGATGGCCACTAGAAGAGGAATTGCAAGGCCTATCTGAAGTCCTTGAAATAGAAGAAGACATCTAATTCCCCATCTACTTCAGGTATTTATGTTATTGATATTCATACTATTTTTGATAACAACATATAGGTATTAGATATCGGTTGTGACTCACATAGTTGTACTGACATGAAGGGCCTCAGGAACAGTAGATAATGCAATAAGGGAGAGTCAGACCTGCCAGTGGGCAATGGAGCAAGAGTTGCTGCATTAGCTGTAAGCACATGTGTATTGATGCTCCCTAGTGGGCTCATACTAGAATTGAACAATTATTTTTATATACCTGCGTTAACTAAAAATGTAATGTCTGCTTCTATTCTTAATAAAGTTGAATTCCATTTAAATTTCAATAACAATGGTTGTTCAATTTATTTGAATGGTGTTATATGCTTTGGGTACATTATGCAATGGTATATACATATTGGATATGTCTAATCAGGTTCTAAATATCAATAATAACAAAAGAATAAAATAAGATAATGTGAAATTGTCTTACTTATAGCATTGTCTCCTTTTCAATAAGTAAGAGAGGCATGTCTAAACTACACAAGTGTGGTAGTTTATGGTCATTTGATTATGAATTATATGACATATGCGAATCTTGCTTATTAGGCAAGATGACTAAGTTACCTTTTATGGGAAAGGGTGAATGAACAAGTGGACTTTTAGAGCTAATACATACTGATGTATGTGATCCGATGTCTATACATGCCAAAGATGGTTTCGTATACTTCATTCTCGATATTGGTATGTGTATTTTATGAGATACAAGTCTAAAGCTTTTGAAAGGTTCAAAAAATTCAAAAATGAAGTTGATAAATAACTTGGGAGAAGTATTAAATCACTTCGATCGAATCAAGGTGGTGAATACTTAGGCCAAGAGTTTTTAGATTATCTCAGGGATAATGAAATATTGTCCTAATGGAATCTACCTTACATACCTTAACACAATGGTGTGGCTGAGAGGAGAAACCGAACCTTGTTAAACATGGTGAGATCTATTATGGGTTTAGGAAATTTACCAAAATCCTTTTGGAGCTATGCACTCAAAACTTCTGTTTATTTATTAAACATGATGTTACTCCATATGAGATATGGACTAATAATAAACACTATCTTTTTCATATGAAAGTTTGGAGTTGTCCTGCTTATGTGAAGCGGATTCAATCAGATAAGCTTGAAGCTAAATCTGACAAGTGTCTGTTTGTAAGATATCCTGAGGAAACTATAGGATATCAGTTTTACCATGTTTGGGAGCAAAAGGTGTTTGTTTCAAAATATGTTGTTTTTTTAGAGAAAGAATTTCTTCTAAGAGAAAACAGTGGGAGAAAAATTGAACTTGTGGAAGTTTAAAATACTCAAACAGATGCAGATCAATTGCCTGGACCCGAGACTACTGTTCATAAAGATGAAACAACAGTTCAACCTTCTGACACACAAGAAGTTCGTAGGTCAGGTAGGATACCTCATGTTCCTATGAGATAAGGATTTCTAATAAGTGAACTTAACGATTTATTGCTCATAGAAGATGATGAGCCTGCTACCTATGAAGAGGTTATAAAGAGTTCAGAATCTGACAAATGGCTTCAAGCTATAAAATTCGAAATGAATTCTATTTATGAAAACCAAATATGGAATTTGGTTGATCCACCCGATTTCAAGAAGAAAACTAACATGGAGGGTAATATAGTTACCCATAAAGCTAGGCTTACAGCTAAAGGTTATAGTTAAAAGTAAGGTGTTAACTATGACCAAACGTTTAGCCCAAAATCTATTAGGATACTCCTAACTATTGTCTCTCATTATGATTATGAGATATGGCAAATGAATGTGAAGATAGCGTTCCTTAATGGAAACCTAACCGAGGATGTGTATATGACATAACCTGATGGTTTTATATCCATGAATGGAGAAATGGTATGCAAGCTTCAGAAATCTATTTATAGATTGAAGCAAACATCTAGGATTTGGAATATCCAATTTAATGAGGCAATCAAAGAGTTTGCTTTCTCATAAGATCCGGATGAGCCGTGTGTGTTTAAGAAGGTAAGTGGGAGTGTAATTGTGTTCCTTGTACTGTATGTAGATAACATATTGCTAATAAAAAACGATGTCTCAGTTTTGCAATTAGTAAAAATTTGACTAGCTAAGAACTTCTCTATGAAAGACCTTGGAGAAGCAACTTATATTTTAAGGATAAGGATCTATAGAGATAGATCTAAGAGGTTGCTTGGTCTTTCTTAGTCCACATACGTAGACAAGATGCTAAAGAGGTTTAGCATGGAGCATTCTAAGAGATGTTATCTTCCCATGGTACATAGGATTACTCTCTCTAATCTATGTGTCCACAGACACAAGATGATAGGACACACACGAGTTTGATTCCTTATGCTTCGGCTATAGGATCAATTGTGTACGCTATGTTATGTACTAGACTCAATGTATCATATGCTCTAAGTCCCTGGTGAAGGTCATTGATAGCTGTTAAGAATATCCTTAAGTACTTGAGAAAAACTAAAGATGTATTCTTGGTATATAGAGAAGGTAATCTTGTGATAAGCGGGTATACTGATGCTAGCTTCCAATCCAATAGGGATGACTCCAAATCCCAGTCTAGATATGAATTCACACTGAATGGTGGTGCAGTCAGTTGGAAAAGTTCCAAACAAGAGACGACTGCTGATTCGACGACATAGGCAGAGTACATTACAGCTTCAGAAGCGACAAAAGAAGCAGTTTGGATTAAGAAGTTCATTATAGAACTTGGTGTAGTTTCGAGCATCACTGACCTAGTGCAATTGTATTGTGACAACAACGAGACTGTAGCATACGTGAAGGAACCGAGGTCTCATCAAAAGTCTAAACATGTACTCAGAGGCTACCATTTGATTAAAGAGATCATTAGTAAAAATGATATCAAGATAGAGAGAGTTCCCATCGATCAGAATATAACTGATATATTGATTAAGCATATTTTTCAAAAGAGTTTTTTGTCACATGTACAGCCTATGGTATTAGATATCAAGGCGATTGGCTTTAGTGCAAATGGGAGTTTGTTAGAGAAGTGCTCTAAAGGTAATCACCTTTAACACTTATTGTACAAATCATTTTATAATTAATACAGGCATTTTTCATTATTTCGATATTCATACGTTTATGGATTTGATGTTGATCTTAAATTGATTTAACAAAGTCCTTGATAAAAAATATAGCATGGAGGAAATCATGATGAGATCATAATAATAAGATTCCTATCATGTGTAATTATGTTAATATCTAAAATTTTCCTAGTCATAGGATTAATGGGATGGGATATTATTAATATCATCCCATTAATCTAGATAGACTAGCTCATGTTATACTTCTTGATTAGATCAAGCATTATATCTCATAAGCTATACACATGAGTTGTTCAGAGTTAACATGTGGATGCTTACTAAGGGTAGTAAGTATATTAGATTGATCTACTATCAGACAATCATATGGATATTCTATTCAAGTGTCAATGACAGTCTCATCATAGTAATGGTGCAAGTATCCTTTGACTTGAGGTGCTCAAGGATATCTCAGATACTAATCCTGTGTTCTGACTCCATTCATCGATGCCTTTCAGGGGTTACTCATAGGGTGGTGATTGGGTATAACTTGAGGTATTCTGAGGTAATTGAGTAGCCAAGAAAAGATTCGTCACTCTTAATAGAAGGAGATAATATCCACGGCCTTTTGTTAGGGTCATTACTCAGGAGTCTATAGTCAGAGAAGATTTATGTCATGAAGAGAGTCTTTAATTATACATATAGTAATGAGATCCTCAGGACAAGATCTAATATCACTTGGACTAGATGTGACGTAATCAGTCTAGTGAGAGTTGACACTTTGATCATACTCTGAACCAATTGGGGTATAGATGGTGAAAGGACAAATTGCATGGCAACATTACGTATGGAATGGTTCGAAGTCAAATCACTGACTTTCCGGTCAATTAGGAGTCATAATGTATTGCTAAATACCACTCTTGATTTACTTGAATTAAATATTAATTCAAGTGACCAACATAATCGGGAACCTGATGGGTCACACATATAGGACATCCGAAGGATGAGTAAGATGGTCTTAAATGGTGATTTAAGATATGAGAGAGTGTTTCGGGATTGTATTGTGATGTGATTGTGGTAAAAAAACGTTGCATGGAATGGATTAGAAACAACTGTTGTTGGCTTCTATTAATGCATGCTATTTATGGTCATTAACTTCCCACAACTTCCATTAATGTATGTTATTCATGACCATTAACTTCCCATAACTTTCCATTAGTGATGGGGTTATGGAAGGCCAAATGGTGCAAAAAATTGAAATGATTTTCGTGCATCTTGTGTAAGACACAAATGAAAAAGAAAGGCTCTTTTTCTTACACACACACTTTTTCTCTCTAACTATCTCAAAAGTTATTGTCTTTGGTAGTACAAAGAAAGAATTCTAGTCGTCTCTTAGTGAGGTTTCATCCTTCTATCTTCGTGTGGATTTTCATTAGAGATGGTCTGCATTGATCGTTGTGGTTTACGACAACCTAACGTGAAGAAGATTAAAGAACGAAGGAGAACGTCAAAAAGGTATGTAAACATGTTACATTTCATGTTTTTGTTTTTCTATATCTATATACATGAGTAGATCTAGTTTTTGAGGTTCCGTTTTATTTCCGCTATGCATGTTTGATATATATATAATGTATGAGATGCATGATTAGAACCTAACAAATTGTCCCATACTTTAGTTGTTTAACTTTTCTATTTGTGATGTCCGAAACAGCTAGCCCCTTCCATATAGATGTATCATCTCCTCTATTAAGACTATATTGTGGTATCGACAAAGTTCTATTGGGAAAGGTTCTAATTGCCATCTGCAACTAGTTCTTGAATTTTAGCTTTTTTTAGGATCTATCCATCATCTCATTAGCTATTGAATTGTGAATTAGTGCTCCTTAACCTGTCCAATTGTCATGCCATAATGAACTTCGATCCCCTTCCCTTATCTTACAATTGATCTGGTATTGAACTTCCTCCCCTAATCTAATAATTTGGTTAAAGAACCATGAGAAGTTGTCTTTCAGTTTAATAGCCCATAGACTACCACCCTTTAAAACATAACTATGCTCCCAGATAATCTATAATGATTCCTTTTCACTCAAAATTCTCCACAATCTTTTTAACAATATGCACTTGTTATTTCTTCCAGTTAACTCCAACCCCAATCCTCCTGAAGCTTTAAGTTGACATATTTGAGTCCAGCTGAATTAGCAATTCGTCTTTCTTCTTTCCCTTTACTGCATAGAAAATGTCTCATCATTTTTTCCACCGTTTTAACCAGCCCCTTAGAGAGGAAAATGTGAGAACAACAATAAGTATTCATGGACAAAATAACAGATTTTAGTAGCTGAAGTTTGCCACCATAGGATAGCGATTTATTTGTCCATAAACCTAACCTTCTTTGTATCTTTTCTATAAGGGGTAGACATTCTCTAAATCGTAGTCATCTGGATGAGATAAGGATGCCCAAATAAGTGATAGGAGGATCATGATTTCCTATTTTAGTTATAAGAAAAATATCACTTGCAAGATATGCAACCCTTTCTAATAAAATTTAAAAAAAATTTTAAAGATTGATGCTCAGTCCCGATATCTTCTTGAATCTTTGTAAGGAATTCATTAGTACTGTAACTGAAGGGATATTAGCCTTACTAAAAAGGATTAAATCATCTGAAAAACATAAAATTGTTAGTGAAAGCAATTTACACTTGGTAAGGAACTTGAAATCTGGATTTGAGAAGATCTTGTATCTCAGCACAAGGTTAAGAACTTCTGTGCAAATTAGAAATAGGTAAGGGAAAAGAGAATCCCCTTACCTAAATCCCCTTTTATCTTTAAAAATCTCAGTGGAACACCCATTGATCATAATCCTAAAGGAAATCGTAGAGATACACTTTTTAATCCAATTAATGAATATCTGGGAGAATCCCATAACACTCATAGTCTGCAGTAAAAAACCCCCAACTTTAATGTGCAATTCTTAGGGGATTTTCTTCTAGTGTATCCTTTTAGAAGATCCTACAAATTAGAATATTATCTCCAATATTTCGATTGCTTAAGAAAGCTCCTTGGTTTTCACCGATGATGCAGTGTAGCACCGATTTCAATCTATTTGCTAAGATTTTAGCTATAATCTTGTAACAGAAATTAGTGCATGACATAGGCTTGAAATTGTTCCATGTATAAGTGTTATGTGTTTTGGGAATCAAACACAAGGAGTTCTTGTTGATCTCTTTTAGGAGTACTCAATTTTTAAAGAATTCGTGCACTGCTTCTTTCATAATCTTCCTTATTAAATTCTAAGTTTTTTGATAGAAGAACTCATTTAGACCATCCATCTGGGGTTTTCGAACCCTTCATTTTAAACATCACTGCCTCTATCTCCTGATCTGTGACCTATCTGATTAGGAGATCCGCATGATCTTTAGGAATTTTTGCTGAAATGAAGTCCTAAGATCTACACTGATTGTGCTAGCATTTTCTTCAGTTCCTATGAGCTTTTGGAAGTGTGACAAGGCATCTTCAGCGATTTTAATTTGCTCATACAAGATCTCCCCTGATTTTGTTTTAATTGAAGTTATCCTATTCACATTCCTCCTTGCCTTAATAGTATTAAAGGAAAAACTTATGCATCTATCTCTATCCTTGATCCAATTGACTCTAGACAACTGTCTTAATAATGAGTAGTAGTTGCCTACTGTTTGCAAGTAGAGCTTCAGGGCCTCCTTCTCCTCCTTCGCAATAAACTCATCAGTGGGGTTGTCAGCCAGTGACTTCTGTATGAGTGAGAGTCGAGATCTAGCAGCTTTTATCCCTTGGTTTGTGCTCTCACCCCTACTTCCATTTAATCTCTTCTCTTCCTGCTTTATCGCTTTAAGTTTTTGCATGCAGATAAATTGTTTAGTACCCGTGACTTTTAACTCTAGACCTTTGATAATAGCTTCTTGAAATCCTTCTATAGTAGTCAGAAAGTTGTTAAACCTGAAAGGGTGTTTTAAAAAAAAACCTTTTTGAAGAGGTTGTCTGCCTTTATAAGGTATGGTCCAAAAATCTTGAATCCAAAAACACAACTTTACTGTTCGAAAAATTTGTTAACCACTCCACATTTACCAAGGCCCTATCCAGCTTCTTTCTAATCAGCCAATTAGAACTCTGCTTGTTGCTCCAAGTAAATCTGTGACCCTCATATTTTAAGTCAGAAATTTCCACATCTTTTGTGCACTTAAGTAACTCCGTATTGTAGTTGAGTAGGTTACAATTCCGCTCAGCTTCAAATTGATAAATAGTGGAGTTAAAATCGCCATTTATAATCCATAGGCCATTAGTTGTTCCCTTTAGTTTTCTCAATGCATTTCATAGGTCCCTTCTTTGAAATGCAGTATTATGACCATAGACAAAGGTAGCCAACACTGAAATGTGCTCAATTTTGAATGTCACATGAATTGATCAATGGCTTCCAAAACTTCCACCTCTATAAGATCCTCATCATAGACTAGGATGATTCTCCCATAACCATGAAACTGGTGATTAGAATTTATCTACCATTGGCTTCCAAAACAACCTAATTTATTCAAGTTTTCGAGTCTGATTTTAGTTTCTAAAAGACAGAAATTTTGGGCTTCCCATGGTGGACAAACTCCTTCAAAGCATTGAACTTCAAAGGATTGTTTATTCCTCTAACATTTCAAACTGGAAAGGTCATCTAATATTGGTTTTACCTTTTGAGCCTTTCCTACTACTCCGAATGATCTTTCTAGTTTGCACTTGTTCAAATATTTCCTCCTGATTTTTCACCTGAAACATGGATTCTGACTGTTATAGCAAATTAGTTACTACCTGTTACTGAACTCCAGGGGGATTTCCCTTCTGCAGTTCCTCTTTATCTGTATGACTAATAACATGTTCTTCCATTCCATCTGAACTATGTAAACCTGGCATATTCCTTGATGCCTCCAGTATTAACTGTTGATTCACTAAAATGTGTTCAGTTAGGCCCCTTTAGTCTCATAGGTCTGATTTCTATCCACTTGTCGACCTATCCCTAATCCTCTGGTATGTTGTTCTACGACTCAAAGTCCATCAATTTCAGGTTTCTCATCATTTTTATTCTCCTCAATCCCCATCAACTCTCCATAATATCCCCTAACAAAAACTTTTCCTGCTGGTTTCCATGCTTTGCCCTGAAGTTGTAGGAAAGGTCTCCCATGCTAAGTTACCATGACTACCCTCCTTAACAGAATTACCATTAGCCAACGTTAAAATGAGGATATAATCTTTCATCTCCTTCGAAATGTCCATACTCACACACAATCTAGCATAGCTAACTAGTTTCCTCAATGTTGTATTCTCATCCATATATATTGGTTTTCCCAAGTAGCTAGCTAACAAGTTTAGGCGTTTAGTGGTCAGTGAAATATTGTGGATGTTCACCTATAATAGAATGTTCTTAACTATAAATTTTTCTAATTCCATACCAGGTTGCCAGTGGAGGAATAAAGGAAGCTGTGAAATATGCCATGGTCCTTCCTCTATTACTTTTAGAGCCTCTGCTTTTGCACTAAATGTAACAATAATGTTTTCATCAATCAATATTACCTCTTGAATGCTTCTTCCTTTCTAGTTTCTTTGAACCCATACTTGTGATAAGTTTCTTTGAACTCATATTTGTATTACAGGAAAAGACAAGCATTTATTCATGAAGAAACTATGATCACAGCTTCCTACGATTTTGCACCCTCTTGCACAATATCAAGACGTGAGGTCACCATCACCTTTTTACCTATTTCAATCGAGGGGCTATCAAAAAGAGAAGATTCTAAGCTTTCTACTACCGCTTGCTTCCAAGTTTTTCTTTTTTCCACAAAATTCTAAATTTCATTTGCTATTATAATCGGCTTGGGAGGGTTTTAGGGTGAATATGAGAGAAGAACATGCTTCCTAACGTTGGGAGGAAAGTCTGACTTGCAAGTGGAGGAGGAGGATGAGGAGTGAAAGTTACAAATATTTGGGATAGACTTAGGATAGCTTGTGGCAGATCTAAGAGGAGTTTAGAAGAGGAAGAAGGTGAAAAGCTCGAAAGTACAGGGAGAAATTGGTAGGAGTTAGTGTAGTGCAATCATATTAACTAGTTTTAAGTATGGTAGCAGCAAAACAGGAGCTGGAGCAGAAAAAGGTTAGTGGAGGAAAAGGTTGTTATCTCAATTCTTTGCACTTTGTACAATTGAACCAATAAACTTTATCTTTTATCACTTGACCAAAAACTACAACATTTGACAATTATTACCCTCTGACGATTAACTCTACATGGTTTTTGTGATCATAAATGAAGGGGAAAAGTAACATGTCCAAGCAATTGGTGATTTGGTTACTTCTGCAACGTCGCCTGTTTAATTAGTACGTGAGAAACCAACCAAAACGGGTATAGAAAACGAAGTTATCACAAAGTTCATACTCGGATACTCATCTATAAGGCGGGTTTTTATTTCAGTCAACTCAACTGAGAATATGACAACATTTACGTGAAAGAAAATGTGCACAAACGTATTGATCAACAACACACCTTGGAAATTTTCTCATCAAGCAGTAAAGGGACAAGGCAAAATCTAGATAAGCATTACTGGAATTTAACAACGATGCAGGAAATGTCATCCGCACTCTTCCTATTTAGCGCCTCCTCAGTAAGTCGTTTGGCCGCAGAACGAGCATCCTTGATGTTCATAACAATGTCAGCCGCTTCTTGGTTTGTCATTACCTAGTAATTAATCATTCAAGAGTTTTAAGTTAGAATAACAAGTCAGTAGTGAAAAATGAATTGAAGGGGCACTACAAGGTTCAAAATGAAACAAACCTTCCACAGGCCATCACTTGCCAAAATTATGCAATCTGTATCATCATCAACCATCTCCACTGCAACATCTGGTTCTGAACTGAGATGTCCCTTCAAGCTCTTGTCACCAAATGCCCTTGCCACCGCCAACTGGCCGTCAACACGAGGAACATCCCCTGAATTCAGGGAGTTGAAATCTTAACATTGGTTGGTACTGACAATATGATCATTGTTGAAGCTTCCACAACACTGAATGCCAATGAGATGAAACTATTATGCAAAAGGAGGGGATTTCATCCCAAAAAAACATGGCGAGCAGAGAGAGAAGCGTATATGAATAATTCTATTTACTCGCAACAATAAGAAACATCAACTTGCAAGACTGAGTACGCTAACCAAAACTGGATGGAGTATCTTCTGAGCAGGTCTTGATCCTATGAATCCGTGGATAAGGAGAACGGGTTCATACTCCTACAATCTTAAGAAAAACTTATTTTCTGACAATTCATTGTAGAAGCACATTTCCCACAATTCAAATACACAATTCAAACTTAAAGTAGGCAACTTCATAACACCACTTATGGGCTAACAGAAATAGTTATGCCCAATATAGAGTCATAATAACGAAGATGGAGCAGTTCTGACCTGGAAAATTACTCACAAAACCACCTCTATTCTCAATGTTCTCCCTTTCTGTACTTGGCTCATGGTCAACTGACAGTTGTCTGGCTGATCCCTTCCTGCTGACAACAGCCCGTGAATCACCAACATTAGCTACAACCAATTTCTGACAATTGATTAATATAGCTGTCACAGCAGTTGAACCTCCCCGACCCAAATCAACTGCTTTATCCAAAATATTAGTGTCAGTTATCTGATATGCCCTCCGTATGGCCTTCTCGGGCTGTGTCCAGAAGTCTGGCTGTTCGAAGGCAAAATTCACAACAGAAGCATCGCTTACTTTCATAACATTACAGTACAAACTGGAAAGACAGGAAAACTAGTTTACCCATACTGATCGGTCTAACTCACAAGACTGAGGAACTTCCAATAAGAAAACAGATTAAAGTGTTAAAATGAAATGATCATTCTTTGAAAAAGTTGACATCTCAATTCCAACCAGCCAATAATCTTCCCATATGGATGAAAGCAAATGAGAAACAGAAGGCATGCATAGTTTAATGCATTTATTGTAAGGAGTAGAACGAAGAAGTTGCAGGGAGTGTGCTACCTCCTTCAGGATGTTTTCAAACAAGTTTGACCTCAAGTAATCAGGAATAATATGGCTTAGATGGCCATCAAATATTGCAAATAACCCCAGCTCCTTGTCATCAACTTGTTTGAATTCTGCAACAACATAATCTTCCATGGGATGATTGGATTTCCCTTTCACCAAGTTATAGCCATGTGTTATACGATTTGACATCTTACTTTTGCCCTTTCCAGAATCTGTAGATGAGCCTAATCCTACCTTCTCCTGCAATGAAAATGCACACAATCTCATGTAGCTGAACCCAGCAGTAAAATACAGAAAAAAGTGGCTTTCATAGAAATGATTAATTGGGTTTTCTAAAACTAGTTGATGGAATATCAATATAGGGAAAAAGAAATAAAACCAATACACATCTAATATGTGCACACATTCTATAAGTGAATAGATCAAAGCGAACCATATGGTGTTCGAAGCAATGAAGGTAAACTTATTCAGACCAGTCAGGATTTCTGCCACTTATTATTTGGCAATTTGCATTTGCAAATTGTTTTCTCATGTTAAAAGTTTCCAATGGAGGAATGAAAATTCATGTCAAATGCAGAATATCTCGAGCAGTAGTTATTTATCCTTTATTGATTACCCACACACCTGTCACACTGCTCCAGGCCTGACATCCTAAAGGAGATTACGCAATATACATTCTGCACTTGTAGTACTTGCAACATTAATTTTATTCATATTTTCTCTTCCTATGTTTATCAAATATTACTAGTTGAAGTTAATCACTACAGTGAAGCCAATCTTTATATAGTTACAGTTAATTTCAATGATAATTGGAAGCAAAGCTATAATTTTATAAGGAATTCTTATAATCTAAAATCCAAATATGTGACACTTCCTTTCTAATGATTCTTACTTGGAAGAGTGACGCTTAAAAAACCTAGGAGTTTTAAGGCTCAAATGGGATTCCTGAAATGTAGAAAGGAGTGATTTCTAGTCTCAAAGTAGCTCGAAGTTAACAACAGTTTTTTTTAATATCTTTATCAATTATCCATTAAGCATATTCTCTACTATTCCTACATCACATGCACTTAAAAAAAATAAAAAAGAAATCGAGTCCGCTTATTGAAGAAAAATTTAGGTAAAGAGAAAATTGAAACCTGTTTTTTACATGGTAGGAAACCAAAGTCTCTTTCACATTCACATTTGGGAAGTAATACTCCGAAGCAAAAGGACACAACAAAATAACACACTTTACTTGGTGGGTATTCCTGCTGGACTATCATTTCAATCAAGAAAAGTTTCAAACAAATACGTCCTCACACTCGAGCTCTAAAGCTTTGTTTATTTGTTAACTGAGAGTCTGACTCAAAATGTATGGGGTGAATACGCAAATCCACATGCCGAATTCAAGGTAGCCTGAAAGGACTTGCAGTCAAGATGGAATGAGTTGCCAATACGAAAAATCCACAAAAGAACCTCGCTTAGTCAAATTTAAGTGCACAGAAAACACAAGTCAACTTGTTCTAGCCGAGAAAACTAGATCTCAAGACAAAAGAAGGGAATGAATGATCCGCCGTAGCAAGCTCAACAATACAAAAGCCATGAAATTAGGTGGAAACAAAGTTATCAAACAAAACCAAAAAAAAGAAAGAAAAAGAAAGAGAGAAAATAACTGGATCATTAACTAAGTCCTTTCCTTTTCATTCTTTGACATTTCCCATCAGAGCTCCCCTAAAATAAACCGTGAATCTAAGCCTAAATAATCTCGGAACAATTGCCCACATAGACATAAATATCGTTCCATTCTATGAACTAACAAATTCCAAATTGAATGAGAACTTTATACTTGATCAATCACCAAAAAAGAAATAAAAATGCAAAGTCGCACCTTCATCTTGTGCAGGATTTCTCTACCGGTCATGGTTTCCGTTATAATGTACAGGGAAATATATAAGAAACAAAAAGTTTGGGAAAAATTAATTGAAAATTACAGTGCCCAAGAAACGAAGAGAGAGAGAGGGGAGAAGGATCGGGGAAGAACAAAGAAGCAGAGAAAACTGAGATACGAGCAAGACAAGTGTAAAACCGAAGCTCCCAACTATTGACAACACACCCGTTCCCTGCTTTACTCTGCCATCGCTTTCCCTGCGTTAACCACGACGCGTGTGACGCCAACCTGACACTATACTTCTTTTCTATTTATCTTTTTCCTTTTCCTAAGAATAAAAATTACTAAAGGCTAGAGGTAGGCTAATTACTTACTTATCTCATATTTATATTGCGTTTAGATGAGTATTACAGTGATGATAGGTATATATTTATTACAGTTTTTAAATATAGTTAAATATTTAGATTTGTAGGTGATAATAAGAGGGTAAAAAAAATACGGTATCGTTACAGAAATTGATAACCAAAAAGAGAGTTGCGATAAGAAAATATTTTTGCAGTAGAAGTTCTACTTTCTATTAATAACTTTATGACAATTATTATTTTCCATTATACGCTCAATTAATAGAAAGCAAGTTCAACATATTTATAATTTATATTTATATGACTAATAATATATTTTTATAAAATATTTTATTTACTAAATTTATTTTATTTTTATTTTTATTTAATATTTTATTATTTATAATTTTAAATTTATATGAATAATAATATTTTTAATTGTTTATATAACAATTAATAATTTATTAAATCAATAAATTTTTTAGTCATTTTATCTCTTTTCAACAACCGCAACCGCATTTATCAAACAGTTATTTTCATGTTTCAACAATTATCAAAATAACAATCTCAAATACATAAGTATTTATTCAAAATAAATACTTATTATTTCAATAGATTGATTTTAGTACGTTATCAACCGTCACCGTTTCTTTAAATTAAGATTGAGTCAATTAGGTACTCAATCAAGAATTCAAATCCTCTGTACCCAAAAAATGTGTGCCCTCTGTTCCTTATAAATTTCAGCCATCCTTTCTCACTTAAAGAATGGCTGAGATTTATAGAGAACAGAGAACACACAATTTTTGGGTACAAAGGATTTGAATTCCTCAATCAAAGTGTTAATAATAATAATGACCCATTTTGAAGGTTGTTCTGCTGCAATTATTGTTATGAATTAACCATTATGTGCGGTGATTTTGAGAGAGAAAAAGATAATTTTGTGAAAGTCATGACTTGATGCGGACTAGGTAAATAATAGTGTATCGTATGTATGAGTAAAACAGTCTTATCTTATTGGAGTAATGTTGTACCCAATCTTTGGAATCTTGTAACGTACTGCTCAGATTTTGGTATGAAATTGAGTATTAAAATATCGGGTATAAATATTAGTTAATATCAATTAATATTTATAATACCACTCATATACTAATTAGTACTAAAATTTTTAAAAAATATAAGAATTAAATTGTAAATTTTTCAAAATTTTTTGAAATTTGATTCCCGCCTGATAATACACCCTTATCCCCCTCCTTTCTTTTTTCAAAACTTTTTTAATTTGTTATTTAGTTAGGATTTTTTAATTTTTATTTTGAAAATAAAATAAATATTTTATTACTAATAATAATTATACATTAAATAAAAATTAAAAATTAATTATTTTATAAAAATGTATTTTAATCTTTTATTTAATATTTATTAATAAAGTATTAACAAAATATTTTATTTTAAAAAATAAATAATTTAAAATATATATT